>VXBW01001456.1:0-15780 GCA_013400375.1 Thinocorus orbignyianus
GGCTGGCGGTTGGGGGCTTCGGTTGGGGAACTGCAACGAGCCCCGCGCCGTTAAGGGCGGACCCAACCGGGCACGGATCCTCGGGGCGACCCCAGTCAAGCCCCGGCCATCGAGGGGTGCCTCAACCGGGCATAGGCCCAAGGAGGGGCGGCAACCAGGCCCCGATACTCAAGGGGGGCCTCAGCGGGGCCCCAGCCATCGAGAGGGGACCCCGGCCAGCAAGAGGGGACCCCAACTGGGCACGTCCTTTGGGAGTGGGCTGCAACCAGGCCCCAGCCATTAAGAGGGGGCCTCAGCTGGACACAGACCCTCATAAGGGGACCCCAGCCAGGCCCCAGCCATCAAGCTGGGGCTGAACCGGGCCTGGCCTCTCAGTGGGGGGACACCACACCAGGCCCCCAGCTCCCAGAGGCTCCCCACCACCAGGCAGCCCCAACTGAGACACTCCACAGCACCCCCACACCCCAGCCAGGCCTTGGCACCCCCAGACCTGGGTCCAGAGTGCCCTGCGTTTGCCAGGATGGTGACCCATGGGGCTGGGTGACACAGGGAGGGGGGCGCAGGCCGCAGCCCTCGATGTGTCCCTGCGTGTGAGGCCGTTTTGGGGTGGGTGCAGTGTCTGGTGTCATCTGGGGGTTTGGGAGCTCTGGGAGGTTCAAAGGGACAACATCCTGGATGTCACACGCCATCCAGGCACCTTCCTGTGGGCTCCTCCATGCCGGGAAGGTGGCAATGAGCTGAGAAGACGTTATGGATAGGAGAGGCCTCCTATGGAAATCACAGCCCCTTCAGAGAAAGCCCTGCCTGGCAGCTCCCATTAACGTGTCTTCTGTTTTTCTCTTCCCTCGTTTGCTGTTCCAGGACATTTCCATAGAAACAGGATCCCGGCTCCTTCGCAGTCCAGTTTCCAATAACTACAAACCGCATTAGTGCGAGGGCAGCGGCGCCTGGCCACGCTGCACGCTGGCACACAGCTGCCAGCCGCCACCACAGCCACCGCCGGTCCTCGCTGCTGTCACTTAGGGACTCAGTCCCGGCACTGGGAAGGTCCCAGCACCTTACACGTTCCCAGTCCCACCAGCATCCCCCCCAGCAAGGGAGCTGGGCTGTGTCCTCTGCCCCCCAAGCTCCATGCTGGTGCTGGGTGGCCCTGAAGACAGCAGGAAGCATCCATCCCAATGGCTCCCCTCTGCTACCCGTGTTGGGATTTCGTCTGCCAGGAGAAAAGGAGGGAGTTCAGAACTCAGGATTAATCAGAATTCCACTCCTTCCATGTTTTACCACTGGCAGAGGGGCCAGGAAAATACCCATGCCATATCCACTGCAGAGAAAACCTATTTCCTTGTACGCTATTTGCTTTTTGCAGTTTATTTGCTTGCTAAGCACCCTGTTAACAGAGGTGGTGGCAGAGTAAACGTTACTGAACCGCGGCAACAGGGCAGGCTTGCTTGGGGATTTGGGATTGCTGATCCAGGCGGATTCCTGGAAGACTCTGGGATCTGTGTGAATCCATCCCAGGCAGCTCCGGGTGCCATTGGTGGGGGGTCACAACCCCCGTCTGCAGTCGCTGAGTGTTGGCCTGACCCTTGGGGTGCCAATCTCACCCCTGGCCTCAGGTTGTCCCCCCTGCAAGTGACACAGGACTTGGTGTGCCACCTCGAGGGCCTGGCACCTGGTTTGTCCCTGCGGCTGTGGCTCTGCTCCCCACAGCTGTGAGGGACCAGCAAGCCCAGCTGCCCAGTCTCACCAGGTGGCACCATTGCATCTCTTCTGGCCAGCGGCCTGCGCCGGGGTCTGTCCGTGGGGTCCCCTTCCTCCAAAAAGGGTGCAGGAGGAGAAGGACCAAGAGGCAGGAGCCCAGGGCTTCTCAGGACTGACACGAGAGCCCCACAGCTGGCCCAGGACTCGGCTCCTCCTGAGCTCTGCAACCCCTGCCTGCCATTTACTGGTGACCGCGGGCCCCGCAGCCTCGAACAGGCAATTAAGACAAGCTAATAAACACTCATAATGAAGATATCGTGGCCTCATAAAACACCATGTAGAAGCGCTGTCAGATGTAAGCAGTGAATCCCCAGAGCTGGGGCTGTGTAGAGCCGTGGATCTGCCTACACGGGGATGCTGAAAGGGACAAAGGGCCAAGTTCCTAAGGAGCCAGGGCACAGCATTGGATGTGTCACGCCTGTCACCTTGCACGGCTCTGGTCTCTGTGAAGCCCAAGATGAGACTGTGTGACTCAAACCAACCACATCTGCCAGCCAGCAGAGCCCAGGCTGCCTGACAAAGCTTTGAACCTGGCCTCGGACAGGCAGGAGAGTTTCACCTGCCCAGTTCTCACTCTTGCTGTTGTGAAAATGATGTTGGAAACATCAAACTACCTCTTGACCTGCAGAGGACATCAGGAATTGTTCAGTTTAGCACCTCCATCAGCAAAACAAGTCTGTCCAAGCTGCGCCAAAACAACTTTTAGGACTTTTCCCAACAAACCCCTGTTATTTTAAGGACCAAGAAGAACCCAAACAGCTTTTACAGCACCTGGAACACCCTGGCAGACCCACCATAGCTTTTGTGCTCTGACAAGCGCTGCCTGGACCCCCCCTCCACGCCCGTGCTGTCAGGATGCAGGTGAGGGGTGATGCCGAGGGGACCCCCCACTCCTCCTGGAGCTCAGGGGAGCGATGAGCAAGCCGGTGAGCTTGATTGAAATGCACAGCACTAGCAGAGGGAAGCCCGGAGGAGCAAGAAGATCATTCTGACTCCTGTTAATGAACCGTGCTGGTTTTGTACAATCTTCAGTCCTGTCAATCTCTCTGCGAGACTCCAGGCTAACACAGGATGGGCAGCAGCTGTACATCCAACAAGCCCAGGGATGGGCTGTTCAGGTGGTCGGTGGTGCCAGCAGCACTTAGACCATTTGAGAGGGTCAACTAGTGATTTGCTTGTCTTCTTTCTCCCCAGGAACAAGGGATTATACAGGGAGTGGGAGCTTTTACCAACCTATCACCTTCCTTTGGGGAGAAACAAGCACAGGGGCAAGCTCTCCACAAGCCTTGCTGGTTCCCTTTCCTTGGAAAATTCTGCTTCTCCCTGGCTTAGAGATGTTTTGGCCCTGTTTTCTAAAGTCTGGAGAGCTTAAATGAGAGCACGTAGATCTATACTTAATGTGATTAAGTTACATCTCTGAGTATCATGCTAATTAAATTAAACTTCCCATTGCTGCCTCTGCGACTTAAGCAGCATAGTTGTTTTAAGACCACGATTCACTCCTCTGCATTTCATTGCATGGATAAGCAGGTAGGATAAAAGCAATCTGCTAATCAAATTATTGTACTGTTTAGAAACAACTTCTAACTTGGTGGAAATTCAAATTTGAATCTAATTTGAGCTGGAGTCAAGCTCTACACCAAGTGATTGGTGCACCCCTGCCTTCAGCTGTGTGTTATTTCAAATGCCACGGGGTCTCCATATCCTTTTCTCTGAAATACTTCTAGTTGAATGCCAGATGATGGACAAAAATATTTGGCTACAATTGGCAAAATAACAACATTTTACCCAGAAAACTTTCCCTTCTGGTGTGTCACTCATAAGCACCTTGAGCCCCACGCCAGGCTGCAGCAGCACACCCAGCTCCCTACACTGGGTCAGGAAACTGGGACCAGAAGAAACAAAACTCTGGGGAAAAGTCTCTCCAGTGGGTCACAGAGCCCGGATCCTGCTGGGAGCTCAACACTTGCAGGACCACAAAAACTGGGGTTGAGTCTGGGGAGCACAACTTCTTGCAATGAAAGCCATCTCCCAAAGACACAAGTCTTATGAGGAGAGGCTGAGGGAGCTGGGGTTGTTCAGCCTGATGAAGAGGAGACTGAGGGGAGACCTTATTGNTTAAAAGCAAAGGAAAAAGAGGTATGATGATCTTAAAAGGTCCCTTCCAACGTAGGTGATTCTGTGATTCTGTGACACCTTCTCTCCCTGCCCTCCTCCCATCTCCAGCAACCCTGAAAACCTGCGATGGTTTTTCCAGCTTGCAGCTTCTAAAAAAAAAAGGAATAATGGAGATTTCAAAGCTCTCTCCTCATTGACTTGACAGCAGCAGCCTTGACCCTGTGCAGGAGAAGAGGCAGCCGCATCAGTGGGTCAGTGCAGAGAGACAGCAGCACGGGGGGAAAAGGGGGTGCTGGGGCATCCAAGGAGAAGGGGGGAGCTGAGGCTCCATTCGCGGCTCATTCCCCACTGAGGACCCCAGGGGGGGAACTGTCAGGGATGGAGGATGCTGGAAGGGCAACAGCAGCATCAAACTGACGGGGCGGCACATCGGTGTGGCTGGAGCAGAGCAGCCCTGGCGTGATGGGAAACTGAGACGGGTGGGTGCCGCGGCTCAGGGAGGGGGCTTTGAGGCAGGGATGCACATCCCTGTGCTGCAAAACCACTGCACAACTCCGGTTTGGAGCTGGGATGGGAATAGCTATAGCCATGCCTGCCCAGCTCGGCCCAAGGTGTGAGCACAAAGCCCAACTCGTATGATTTCAGAGATTAAAAACCTAAAAGCTCTTCAGGAGAGAGAGCAGCTTAGTTTTAAAGAGTTTGAAGTGGCCTCAGCCTGGCATCCCGCACTGAGGGATGCTGCAGGGGGACCTGCACCCCGTGGACCACTGCTAGACCATCTCTCACATCCCCCCAGAGTGTCCAGGAGTGACTCTGAGCCCACCTGCTGAGATTTCCTGAGCAGGACTCGGGTGCAGGAGGGTCTCCACACTCACACACCAAGCCATTGCGTGTAAACTCCTCAGAGAAGAGGAGGGTCAGCTACAGAGAAAGAGCTATTATATTTTGCCAGTTGCTATGGCACTGGGAATATCCATTCTGTCCTTCCTGCATTGAAGATGGTCCTTGGTGGGGGGGATTAAACCTTTCTCCCCCCAGCAGGCTCCTCAGACACCAGCTTTGGGGATTTCTCACCTTCATCCCTAAGAAGAGACAACCTCAGCCCCTCCACCAGCCTCAGCAGCTAAACACAGCCTTGCCTTTAATATCCAAGGTGTTGTAATGACTGTGGCTGAAATCCACGGCTTTGCCAAGTCCCAGGAGTGACACAAATCCCATATAAACCTTCAGGAGATTAATTATCCCTCACCTGCATGCTGGGTCTGGGCTCAGGGGAGATCCACACTGCTGGGGCTCACAAAGAGAGGGGCTCTGCCTGGCTGCGATGGGACCCCCCCCACCACCAATTTCCATTCACTACCCACCCAGCGCAGGGTCCAGCCTGGCACCCTCCAGCTAAACCCCTTCGCTCGGAGAAAAGAGGTGGTACCAATCACTCCTTGAAAGCAGAAAATCATTGCATTTTCAAATAAAAGAGGTGTTAAAAGGAACAACAGTTTCACAAGCAGAGGAGAACCGTGCTGAGCACAGCTCGGGGGGTCCGACAGCAGGAGGGGACCCATCACTACCCCCTGGGAGGGGGTAGCTCGGGGTCAGGCACCCCAGTTTGGCCACCCGCTGCTGGGGTCCCCATTCCAGGTCAGGGAACACCTGGGGACACATTTGGGGGCAGCCAAATGCAGGAGGGGTAGCTGGTTAGGACAAAATAAATCCTTTTCCCAGGACTTTCATGCTCACACTGTGCTGGTGAGGAGCTGGAGGGGTGATGTCCCCTGGCAGAGCTGTGTCCCTGCCCCAGGGTGACTGTGCCACCACAGCTGGACTGAATCCACCAGCCTGTCCTGCCCACCTCGCCACAGCCACCCAGAGCACCCAGGTGGCCACCTGGGGACCAGCATCAGCCCCTTGAGCCACTCGGGTCTATCAGCCAGCACCAGACACACCAATAATAATAATAATAANGAAGAAGAAGAAGAAGAAGAAGAAGAAGAAGACAAGAAGGAGAAGGAGAAGGCGGCGAAGAAGGAGGAGAAGAAGAAGAAGAAGAAGAAGAAGAAGAAGAAGAAGAAGAAGAGGAAGAGGAAGAAGAAGGAGAAGGAGAAGAAGAAGTTTTTAATTGGTTATTTCTAACAGGTCTCTGTGCATATGCCTGAAGGATTAACAGTGCCCAGAGGTTTCCCGTGGTGGGTAGACACCGGGCAGCTGGTGTCACATCGTCACAGCAACCCGTGGCCCTAAGAACAGTGGTTCCTGGTTTGATCTCTTCTGTGGTTTCTTAGAATAAGAGGTGAGGTGCCTGGAAAAGCCAGTGCTGGAGCACCCTGGAGCCCTGGGAGCACCGGGTGGCCCTGGGCAAGAGTCCATCGTGTTGCGTCCAGGGACGAGAGAGAGGGAATGGGAATGAAATTTACTGCTGAAGTGTCAAACGGAAAAGAGCTTTGGGTTCGCTGCCATCCTGCCCCCTGATTGCAGCTGAGATGGGGAAGTTATTTCACTTCCAAGTGGCTTATTCACAATAACTCCCCCACTCTGGGGTATGGAAAGACCCAAAAGGGCCCTGAGGACAAACAGGACGATATGGGGTGGCTCAAATCAAGCAGTGCTGCTGGCTCCCGGTCACACAGAGATGCCCCCAGCCCTCGGGGGTCTGGCAGACCCAGGGTGAGCAGCAGTCAAGTACATGCCCTGCATTCCCCTCCTGGCCAGGGGACATTTCTGCCCCATCCCTGGAAGTGTTTAAGGCCAGGCTGGATGGGGCTTGGAGCAACCTGCTTGAGTGAGAGATATCCCTGCCCAGGGCAGGGGGGTTGGAACTTGATGATCTTTAAGGTCCCTTCCAACTCTGACCATTCTGTGATTCTATGATTCTATGGTTTCCAGGCCCCTCTCACTCCGTGGAGCTTCCCTTGGAGAAGGAGCCATTGTCTCCTTTGGTGGGGCTGGTGTCACCGTTGGCAGTTGGGCAACTGCAAAATACACCGAGGAGAGAGAAATAAGTATTGATCAGGAGGAAGCAGCACCCCCTCTGAGAGCAAATGTAATTCCATTTCACCAGCCCTAAAAAAGGCACCCACCTGGGTGCAGAGACAGGGAGCAGAGGGGACACGAAACCCATGCTGGTCCCTGCATCTCATCCCTACGCTTGGAAAACTGCTCTTCCCCCCCTCCTGCCTTTGATCAGGGGAGAGGTTTCTCCGCCGGCTGCTGTGGGTTTCCAGCGGGAGGTGGGGAAGCGCAGTCAGCCTGACCCTCCCCTCCTCGGATCTGTCATCAGCAACAGAAAAAATCCTTCCCGGCCCCAACTTACTCAGCCTGAATCCTGCAGGATTTGCCAGGGCGGTAGGATGGCAGAGCAGCCCTGCCTGGCACCCGCCGCCAGCCCTCCCTGGCAGGGCACCGTCACCCACCCGGGTCCCACGGCCAGCCCCACGCCCCCGGGACCCCAAACACACCCCAGGGACAAGTGGAGCAAAAAAATGGATTTCCTCCTCTCCGTCATCGGATTCGCTGTGGATCTGGGCAACGTCTGGAGGTTCCCATACATCTGCTACCAAAACGGAGGGGGTAAGGACACCACCAGGGTTATTTAAGTGTTCTTTGGGAGAAAAGGAAGCTGGTTTTCATCTTTCCCATGCTGAAAAACTCCCTGTTTCTTTTCTTTCTCTGTCTCTACCTGCTCCTCTTCGGACAGAGCAGTGTAGAGACCGACCCAACTTCTCCTGACATCTGTCTCTTTTCTGTTTGGGTTTTATTTTTTTTGTCTTTCTTCATTCAAAATCCTCTTCCATTCCTTCCTTCCCCGGCATCATTCCCTCTTTCCCTGCCGTGGTAGCTGCTCTGGGATCACAAAGAGGAAAGTAGCACGGTCCAAACTGCATAAAAGGATTAAGAATTGGCAAAATTGGGGTGGGAGGTTTGGACCCTTTGTGATCCTGTGACTTTGGGAAAGATACTCTTCCCGATGGCTCGTGTTTTAAAATAATCCTCCCAAGCATCCCAGCCACCTGCCGCAGATCCCGGCTGTGCTGGACCCCTCGGATCAGCCCCAGATCCCCAAAACCATCCATTCCTGCAGGACACAGGGCTTGGGAAGGGGTTCCCTCCTGTGAAGGGTAACAGAAAGTTAAGGTACAAAAGGTCTGTGAAGACAAAGAACAAAAAAAAACCCTAAATTTGAGTAAATGACATCAAAATAAATTGCTTTAAATAGAACAGAGTAGGAAAAACCCCTGGCATGGAAATTAAAAAGGAGGAATGAGAATCCTGTGCTGTTTGCAAAAGCACAGTGGATTTAATTGCCAAAGCCAGCATTCGGGTAACATCCTCTGCTGCTTGGGAAAATTAGGAGGAGGTAATTAGTACCATACTCAAGGCTAAAATGTGGATCCCAGGTGCCCACGCTGAAGCAGAGTTAGTTGTGATTTACTCCTGCGGGACCGGGAGCAAACTTCACCCACTCCTCACTGACGTGGGTCGGGCTTTTCCCACCCACTCCACGCACACAGGAGGGTGAGAAGTTCAACCAGCAGCTCCTGGAGAGGACACCCGTGGTCCACCCAGAGCAGGAGCACCCAGCCAGGCGGGTGGTGGCCTCATCCATCGGCTGGAGATGTTCCTGGAGGAGGAACACTTGAGGGTGAAGAGCTCTCCGTGAGAGGAGCCGGGGGGGTTAAATTAACTAATCCCAGCAGGGCTGTTCTGACGAGCGTGGAGAACAGCCCCAGTTCCAAACCCTCCGTGGGGTACGAGTGTAGCCCTGGTAAAGATGACATTGTTATGAATAATGCAGATTACAGCATTAATTACTTGTGCTCGGTGCTTGGTGCCCCAACCCCTGTGTCCTGATGGTTTCTGTTGCTCTTTGTACCATCCTGGCTAAACGGCAGGGACACCTGCGGGGACAGCAGCCCGGGAAGGTGGGACACTGAACAAGGACCTCACACAGAATCCTAGAATGGTCAGAGTTAGAAGGGGCCTTAAAGATCATCCAGTTCCAACCCCCTGCCCTGGGCAGGGACACCTCCCACCACACCAGGTTGCTCCAAGCCCCATCCAGCCTGGCCTTGAACCCCTCCAGGGATGGGGCAGCCACAGCTTCTCGGGGCAACCTGTTCCAGTGCCTCACCACCCTCACAGCAAAGAACTTCTTCCTCAGATCTCATCTCAATCTCCTCTCTTTTGATTTAAAACCATTACCCCTTGTCCTGTCACTCCACTCCCTGACCAAGAGTCCCTCTCCAGCTTTCTCAGAGCTCCCTTCAGATCCTGGAAGGCTGCTCTAAGGTCTCCCTGGAGCTTTCTCTTCTCCACGCTGAGAACCCTCCATCTCTGATCCTTTCTGAACAAATAATTTGTAAAGTGTCCTACAAATACTCATCCCAACCCTTCATCCACGCTCCTCCATGCCATGTCCCAGCCTGTGGTGCCCACCAGCCAGCACGGGGCTGTGGTGGTCACCACTGCTCTGCTCCTCACCCCACAGGAGCCTTCCTCATTCCGTACACGCTGATGGCTGTTTTTGGAGGGGTGCCCCTCTTCTTCATGGAGCTGGCCCTGGGGCAGTTCCACAGGACAGGAGCCATCCCCATCTGGAAGCGCATCTGCCCCATCTTTAAAGGTAGGGAACCCCCCAGCCCTACACGGTGTCGGGGAGTGGGGCTGTGCAGGTCCCCACGGGGGACAGGGAGAAGGTTGGAGCAGGGTGGGCTGCTGAGTGTGCCCCTCATCCACCCCCAGGCATCGGCTTTGCCATTTGCATCATCAACCTCTACGTCTCCTTCTACTACAACACCATCATCACCTGGGCTCTCTACTACTTCTACTCCTCCTTCTCGGGCACCTTGCCCTGGGCCAGCTGTGACAACCCCTGGAACACGCCCAACTGCACCAACTACTTCGGGAGGAGCAATGTCACCTGGACCAACTTCTCCAGGTCTCCTGCTGAAGAGTTTTATACGTAAGTGTCCATCTATGGATGATGTGTTTGAACTGGGGCACCTCCCTGTTGAGGAACTGGGGTCTGCTGCGTGGGGTACCTGGGTACTGCCCATGGCCATCATGTGGGGATGCTCTTAGGGAGCTCATGGCCACCATGCCCTGTGCTCCAGGGGAGAGGTGAGCATGGAATTGCCTGCCCAGGACTGAACCCACTCCCCAGCTGGCTGTGAGGGCTGGCTGAGACCCCCTCCCCGGCCGTGGGGATCCCTACCCGCAGGAGGAAGGTCCTGGAGATCCAGAAGTCTAGTGGTTTGCATGACGTCGGGGGGATCCGTTGGCAGCTGCTCCTCTGCCTCTTCCTCATCTTCACCATCGTCTACTTCAGCCTGTGGAAAGGGGTGAAAAGCTCTGGGAAGGTAAGAAAGAGGGTTCCAACACCAACCCTGCCTTGGCACAGACCTGATGGAGACCTGGGCACACAGGGGATCGCAGCCTGGCAGACAGCATCTTCTCCAGCCTCTCCAGGGGCCAGGCAGGAGGGACCAAGCCCTTGTAGGGTCTTGCAGCTCACCTGGCTGCTTAAACATGGGATCCTGCCTCCTCCTCATGCCCTTGAACCACCCTGGGTGGCCACCAGTGAGCTGGCCATGCCCAACACAGGCAGTTTGAGCACTTGGCTGAACAGTTCTTTGGTGCCAGGGGCTGATGGTGCCTCTCTGCAGGTGGTGTGGGTGACGGCCACACTGCCCTACGTCATCCTCCTCATCCTGCTGGTCCGGGGAGCCACCCTGCCTGGTGCCTGGAGAGGGGTTGTCTTCTACCTACGCCCAGACTGGAGCAAGCTCCTGAGCACCGCGGTGAGTGCGTGGTGGGACATTCCAGCCCAGCTCTGGCTGCACCCAGACCCCTTCCCCAGGGTGGACACCTGCCCCTGCCCACCAAAGGATCTGCAGGGCGATGGGGCCCTTGTTCCTACAGAAACAAGGTGCCCTGGATGGGCTCTTGGAAATGTAAATCCATAATTAAATCACTCATCTCATTGCCGCTGGGTTTTGTTTGTGCCTTGTTCTCCCCCCCTGGCCCAACAATAGGCTTCCTGTGGGTAATTAGCAGGCAGCACTTGAGAATTCTCATTAAAGGTAATCAGGACCTCACCGCTGAACCTGCCTGGGCAGGAGGGGACATGGGGGGTCTCTGAGCTCCCCTCAACTTCACCCCCCTCCTGGGTATGGGGAAGCACAGGATGGAAACAAGCTCCCTCTGTCCCACAGCAGCTCCCCTGCCCTGGGGACATCTCATGGGGGGACAAGGCAGCCAAGAGAGGAGGTTTGGCAGCATGTGCCAACAAGAACCCCATCCCTGTGCCATGGGGTGGGCACCCCATGCAGTGGGCATGGAGTGGGGCACCCCCCAACCCTCTCCCAGCCCTGGGGGACCCCCTGCCTATTCTCCAGCCCCCCCACCCTGTTGCTTCTTCTGCCAGGTTTGGGTTGATGCTGCTGCACAGATCTTTTTCTCCTTGGGCCCTGGATTCGGTGTCCTCCTCGCTCTGGCCAGCTACAACCATTTCCACAACAACTGCTACCGGTGAGCTCCCACAGCCTCGTGTCCCTGCGCTGGGCACGGGGGCTGTGCTGGGCATGGACACCACAGAGCCACCTCCCTGTGTCCCGTGGCTGCAGCCTGAGCATCCTCCCCCATTCTCCTGGTGCTTTTGGTATGTGGGGGCCAGGAGAGGGAACTGGTAGAGGTGCAGGAGACCAGAGTAGGTGAACCAGAGTGGGAGTGGGGGGGATTTCTGCCACGGGATGTGTCTCCCTTGCTTTCTGCCTCCCAGGGATGCCCTCATCACCAGCACAGTGAACTGCCTCACCAGCTTCCTCTCAGGCTTCGTCATCTTCACCGTGCTGGGCTACATGGCCGAGATGAGGAATGTGGAAGTGGAGGATGTTGCAAGAGATAAAGGTTTGCCTCCTGCAATGTACCCCCCCATCCCGACCCTGCAGTGCCTGGCTGTCCCCAGGGCTCTGTGTCCCCTTTATGGATGGTGGCCATCCCTGTATCTCAGCTGGAGCCAGGCATGGCCACTCTGTCACCACCCAGGGTTGTGCCAGAGGAGCTGGAGAACAGCAAACCAAACCTGTGTCCCCTCCTAGGGCCAAGCCTTCTTTTTATCACCTACCCTGAAGCCATCACCAACATGGTGGGATCCACCTTCTTTGCCATCGTATTCTTCCTGATGATGGTAACGCTGGGGCTGGACAGCACGGTAGGTGGCTCCATGGAGCATGACAGCTCAGCTCTGCAGCGTGGGGATGTGTCCCCAGTGGGGACTGAGGATGGACATGCCCCATGGCCGATAGCAGGGTGACAAGGGGAACTATGAACTCGGGAAGGAGGGCTCCAAGCATGAGTCCTCCAAGCATGAGGACAGAGAGAACACCACACCCTCATCTCCAGTGGGTTTGAGCTGTTTGAGGGGATGGTTGTCCCGGAGGGAGGGGATGGGAGATGTCCCCACTCTGCTCATGAGCAGAGGGGCCCTTGAGAGCAGCAGGTTTCTCCAAGACTATGACTATCCCCATCCATGTCTCATTTCTCTACCCCATGCCGGTGTTTCCTGTGCAGTTTGGGGGTTTGGAGGCCGTGATCACAGCTGTGATGGACGAGTACCCCCAGGTCCTGGCTGGGCGACGGGAGCTCTTTGTCCTTGGCTTCATCACAGTCTGTTTCCTGGGCTCCCTGAGCACCCTCACCTACGTGAGTACCCCCGGGCACCCCATGCCCACCACACACCAGCTCGTTCCTCCAACAACCCCTGGTGTGGGACTTGATTGAAGATGTTCTCCACGTGCCCATGGGGTTTGTCACCACCCTCCCCTACCTTGTGCTCTTCCAGGGGGGAGCCTACGTGGTGAAGCTGCTGGAGGAGTTTGGTGCTGGCTGCTCCATCCTGGCAGTGGTGCTGCTGGAAACGATAGCTGTCTCCTGGTTTTATGGTAGGAAATTGCCTCTGTTCTGAAAAACATCCTGCAGGCACCTACAGAGGTGGTTAACTTTGTGAGCACAAAGGTTTTTTGGGGGGAAAAATACATGTGTGGCTTTGCTGAGGTTGGCAGGGGGCATGGAGGGCCTGGTGCCCACATCCCTGTACCCACATCCTCCATGGGTCTCCAGGGTGATGATGACTCTCTCCTCTGGCAGGGATACAGAGGTTCTCCCATGACGTGAAAGCCATGATGGGCTTCACCCCGGGGATGTTCTGGAAGGTGTGCTGGGTGGCCATCAGCCCTGCCTTGATAGCAGTGAGTATCTCAGCCTGGAGAAGAGAAGGCTCCGGGGAGACCTGAGAGCAGCCTTCCAGGATCTGAAGGGAGCCTACAGGAGAGCTGGGGAGGGACTCTTGGTCAGGAAGTCTAGTGACAGGACGAGGGGGAATGGTTTTAAACTGGAAGAGGGGAGATTTAGATGAGATCTTAGGAAGAAGTTCTTTGCTGTGAGGGTGGTGAGGCACTGGAACAGGTTGCCCAGAGAAGTTGTTGATGCCCCATCCCTGGAAGTGTTTAAGGCCAGGCTGGATGGGGCTTGGAGCAACCTGCTCTAGGGAGAGGTGTCCCTGCCCAGGGCAGGGGGGTTGGAACTTGATGATCTTTAAGGTCCCTTCCAACTCTGACCATTCTATGATTCTATGATTCTACAGCCCAAATTAAAGACAGAGTCATCAACCCCTCTCTGAACCATCCCCCTGAGGAGTTGCTCTCCCCTCCTTGCTGCTGCCCAGCTCCACGAGCACCCGGTATTGCTTGCCCAGGGTGAATGAGCTGCCCAGAGGGTGGACCAGGGTCCTGGCAAGGGCTGCAGGAGCTCATGCCCACCCTCCCTGCTGGCTCCCCATGCTGCTGCTCCAGCCACAGGCGACAACAAGGTCCCCACCACCCCTGGGATAGCGGGTTTCACCACGGAAGGGAGCTGGAAGTAGATTTTCCAGCCTCTTCCACGTCTCTGGAGCAAAGCTGGGAGCCAGTGCTGGGTTCATCCCCCTGGTCCCCAGCATCCTGCACTGGCGCTGGCATGGCCAGCCGTGGGGACACATCTCTGATGGCACCACAGCACCGTGTGCCAGGCTGGATGTGTCCCCTTTGAAATGCCAGCTCCCCCAGCACTTCAAAGGCTGCCGTCTGCAGAGGCAGAGGGGTCTGATCTCGCCAGATCTGCAGGAGAAGGGGCCTTGGGAGGATTAATTACCTCTCTAAGCGCTTTGCCCGGGTTATTAAGAGAGAAATATTATAATCAAAGCAGACAGCAAATGATTTCATTTCAGCACGGGGACGTGCAGCCTTTCCCAGCCACCACCTCGGGGGGGTTTGTTAGACAAGGACCTCCCAGCCCACACCCAGCCAGGGGTGGCAGTCTGGGAAATGTCACCGTTAGGAAAACAGCAGCAACAGCACGACACAGACGGTGTTAACCTGTGGGAACAGTCGGTGTCAGTGCCAGGGCTGGGGGGATGTCACAGCTGATCTGCTCTGCACGGGGAGCCAACAGGGCTGGGGCCACCAGGGATGCCGCTAAAGAGCTGGGGCCACCAGAGGTGCCACCAAAGAGCTGGGGCCACCAGGGATGCCACTAAAGAGCTTTCCTGGTCATCTGTGTCACACACACATGGGTTTGTGGGGGCTTTGCCACCCTACTACCACCCTGTGCCTGCTTCTGGGGGATGTCCTGCCATGGTCCAGCCCCAGGAGCATCCTTCCCTGAAGGACTTGTTCGTTGCAGTTAATAGTCATCAGCTCCTTCCTGGACCAGACACCTCTGATGCTCTTCGACTATCAGTATCCCGAGTGGAGCATCTCGGTGGGGTACCTCGTAGGAGCATCCTCCTTCATCTGCATCCCCTTCTACATGGTCTACAAGCTTGTCTGGACACCAGGCTCTCTCAAGCAGGTCAGGAGTGGGATGGACAATCATGGAATCCCTGGATGGGCTGGGGGTGGGCCTGGACCCCTGCTTGGGGACAGCTGGACACCAGGGCCAGGGAACTGGGCAGATGGTTGAGGCGTCCTCAACATCTTTGGCAATGAAATCACACCTGGAGAACTCCTTGGGAAAGGGCTCAGAGGAACATGCCTTGATGGTCTGATGTGTCAGCATGGCCCTGGAGGCAGGAGACTGTCCCCAGCTGTCACCCCTTCCTCTCAGCTCATTTTTGGGGTACCCCCTGCCTGCTGTGGGCTGCTGTAGCTGGTGGGGATGGCTTTGGCACACCATGGTGGGCAAACCTGTGTGTGGCACCAGGTCCTGGTGTGGGAAGGACACCCATTGCCCTTTTTCTTTGCCTGCCTCCACCCTGCAGCGCCTCGCCATCTGCATCCGGCCGGAGAAAACCACACGAGAGCCCCAGCCAGAGGAGATGGGAATGTCACCTGTCCCGTAGCCCCCGGGTGGCACATCCAAGGGGATGCAGAGGCTGCTTGTGGGCTCCTTGCTCCGGCTCCAACAAAGCAACGGGGAAGGCAGAAGAGAAGCTGCCATCACCTTCCTCACAGCAACCAGCCCCTCACCTCTCCCCCGGCGGCTGCCTGTGTTGGTGGCAGCATTCCAGAGCCCATTCTCGCTCCTGGCAGGAATAACCTCTGCTCCACAGCAGGGAGAAACGGGAGCCACCACCAAGCCCCACCGGGCTGGAAGTTGAGGGGCAAACTCCTCCAGTTTTGGGGTGGAACCCCAACTCCTGGTGACAGACAGAGGTGCAGCTGGGGAGGGGTTGCTCTGGGGAGAGCGGGGCCTGCCTTCAGCTGGGACCTGTGAAATAAAGCTGATACCAGTTGTGAGGAGGACACACCGGGAGCTTGGTGTGTTCATGGGGCTGGGGGAGCTCGGGGGGGCTGCTGTCAGGACACACAAATCATAGAATCATAGAATGGTCAGAGTTGGAAGGGATCTTCAAGATCATCCAGTCCAACC
>VXBW01001456.1:17111-35856 GCA_013400375.1 Thinocorus orbignyianus
TTTAAAAATTTTTCTAAGCTAATTTTTTTTTTTGGGGGGGGTGTATGTGTCTTACGCAGCTTGGGTGCTTTTATGCTTGTTTTTCTGTATTTTCAAATTTCTTAATTTAGTTGTTTGCTTACTTTTTATAATTTTAAAATTATTTTCTATTTTTTAAATTTTTTTCAAGCTAATATTTTTCTGGGGGTGTGTGTTACCCAGCTTGGCTGCTTTTATGCTTGTTTTTCCATATTTTGAAATTTTTAAAAAAATTTATTTGGGTTTTTTATATATTTTTAATTATTTTTACAATATTTTTAAAGCTAATTTTTTGGGGGGTGTTACACAGCTTGGTTGCTTTCATGCTTATTTTTCCATATTTTCAAATTTTTTCTTAATTTATTTGTTGGTTTATTTTTTATAATTTTTAAAGTTTGTTTTAAGCTGATACTTTTTGGGGGGTGTTACCCAGCTTGATAGCTTTCATGCTTGTTTTTCCTTATTTTAATTTTTTTTAATTTACTTGTTTATTTTTATAATTTTTTTCATTATTTTTAAAATCTTTTAAATATTTTTAAGCTAATTATTTTGGGGGGTGTTACCCAGCTTGATTGCTTCTATGCTTTTTATTCCCATATTTTTAAAACTTCTTTCTTTACTTGCATTTTACAATATTTAATTATATTTTAAATTTTCTAAATTTTTTTTAAAGCTAATTTATGTTTTGGTGGTGGTGGTGGTGTGTGTGCTCCCAAATCCTAACCCCCCCTTCTCCCCCCTGGCAGTGCTGCTGGGCAGCATCCTCAGCGCCCTGCTCCTCACCATCATCCTCATGGCTGTCTGCGTCTACAAGCCCGTCCGGCGGCGGTAGCGGAGCAGGATGGGATTGGGATGGGATAGGACCGGATCCGGCAGGGAAGGCGGGATGAAGGATGCTCCGATGTCACACGAGTGGCTCCACCGTGACGTTGCATTGAAGGACAGTGTGGCTGGATGCTGGGAATCGCACCTGGTGCTGGGATGAACTGACTCCTGGGTGTCGCTGCTGTGGTGCAAGTGGAGTCTGCAGCAGGGCATCTTCTTCCCCAAATTTGGCATTTTGGCTATGTTGACCTGATGCTGTGTGCTGGAGAGCAGCATCCCTGGTGTCCACGAGCATCCCTGGTGTCTGGGTACCACAACGAGCCACCACACCCGTGCTGGGTGGGCAGGAGAACACAGCCCAGACTAACGATGTCCCATGGATTACACCACCTCTAATTGTTTGCTTTCTAATTAATCCAGTCCCCTGCTTTAATGCAGAGAGTTGAGGGTTTGTAGGGCAGCCTTTGAAAGTAGTCCTAAGGGAAAAGCAGAGCTGGGGAAGGGGTGGGGAGTCTGGGGTCTGGTCCATGCAGAAGCACCAAAGCATGAGCAGAACTTGCTGTATCCCTGCAGGAACAGGTTTGTCATTCCTGATGTTAATTGCTTTAATTCCTTAGCCATGAGCAGCCTCACACCCCAACAGCCAGGCTGGATCCATGACAAACCGGGGGTGCATTCCAGGGTTTCCCACTTATGCTGAACACTCATCTCCTTGCAGGTGGATTTGTGCTCCTGAGCAGGTCACTGTCCCATGGAACAGGAGCTTCCCAAAGTCTGGAAGGCAGGCAGATGCTTGGAACTGCTGGGCTTGGGCTCCCTGGAAGCGTTTCAGTCCTGTTCTGTGCTTTTTTGGTAACAAATTCAAGTGTTTACACTGAAATCACACTCACATAACGAATGCTGCTATTTCATTTTGCACTGCTGTGAGTAGTAACTGGATTTCTGTTTTGCTTATGAAGTATTACTTTGGTATTTAACATAGGGGAGTTTGGGCTAGTAATTTATTTAGTATTTTAGTAGTTAAACTTCCAGAACAGCTTTGTTGTCCAGTTCTCTAAAGCTTTGTGCTGCCTCTGAGGTGGTTTCCGAGGATGCTGAGCACATCTTTGCTGCTGCTCTGGTGGCACAACAGCAGCAGGACACAGTAATTAGATCTGTTCTAAGCAAAATCTGTTGCTTCCTGAGCCCTTTCCTTTATTTTTTTTCTTTTTATCACTGTTTTTTCTTGGTCCTTCATCTGGTCTGTGCTGTTGGGGCGGGTGGAAGGTGAAGTTCACAGCTCTGGGTTCCCGGGAGCAGCGTTCCTGGTGGCATTCATCCTTTGCTCCCTGCTCTCTTTGTACAAATAAAAAGCTCCATCAACAATCCAGGAGTCTTTGTTTATTCATGGATGTTTGGTTTGTTGTTTGGTTTGAAGGGATAAGGCCAGTTCCCTTTCCCCCCTCTTGTAATCCCACAGTTCTTACCCCTTTTTCCACAGCAAGGGACAGGGGCAGGACAGCACTGACCCTGTTCCCATGGATGTTTGTTAGTGAGGAACTGTCAACAGGAAACTAGGAAGGAAAACTCCTCCTGCACATGTAGTGCCAGACACCAGCACACGTTAACAGGTCAAGTTTATGAAGACTATCTCTTTTTGGTCCAAAAATAGGATTTCCAAATAAAGCATATCCTGGATTATTGTTGGACATTGGGAAAAAACCCAGCCCCAAAGCATAAGGAAGGACACACTGGGTGTCACTTTCAGGAACAAACAGTTCTGCGGAAACAGCATCAATTTATAGAACTATAAAAGCCAATTTTAGAAGGAGCTACAAGTAGTTGGTAGTTCTTGAGCTTCTGCTTTCCTCCATAAACCTCAAGCTTCCTTGGAAAGAGAAGTTGGGCTCAGCTTTTACTCTGCAGCCTCAGACATTAATGAGTATTAATTGTGCTGTGCCACCATCTGATCTCTCTCTGTCATCTTCCTTATCTCTGGAGATACAGAAACCAGTTTGGGGCCCCAAGTCCTGCCACCACCTGCCTCCCCTTGCAGTCCCAGGGTCTGGTTTCTCTTAGAGGATCCTTTTTACCAACACAGTGTAAGATGTTTTGGAAGAGGGGAGATTTAGATGAGATCTTAGGAAGAAGTTCTTTACTGTGAGGGTGGTGAGGCACTGGAACAGGTTGCCCAGGGAAGTTGTGGATGCCCCATCCCTGGAGGGGTTCAAGGCCAGGCTGGATGGGGCTTGGAGCAACCTGCTCTAGGGAGAGGTGTCCCTGCCCTGGGCAGGGGGGTTGGAACTGGATGATCTTGAAGGTCCCTTCCCACTCTGACCATTCTATGATTCTATGTTTAAGAAAAGCAGTGCTTGTTCCAGGGCAGCAGGGCCTTCCTGGTTACATGAAACGATGCAAATGGCACAGAAAGGAAAAAAAAAATAAAACCACCTCAAACCACATGAATCTCTTTACAATTCCAAATTTGAATTGAAACTGCTCAATATGCTTTAGTTTACAATATAAAAAACCCCCAGACTTGAAGAAAGATGTTCCCACCCTTGTAACTTTTTAAATAATGGAAAAATAATAATAAAAACCCCATTATCAGATGTTTTACAAAGGCAACAGCACTCTTTATTTCCGCTGGAGGAAAAAACCCACAGTTTCATTTACCTCCCAACTTGGTCAAGAGCTCAATGCAAAGCTTATTCCCTTCTTTTTATTTCCTTTTTCTCCAACTGTGAAAGTCACAGTAATCCCCTTTTCCAAGAAAGCTGCAATTCCAACACTGTGCAAGAAAGCCAACGTTCCCACCAACACCAAACGAGCAGTTTTTTAGGGATTAAAGCTGTATCATTAAACAGAAACAGTGCAGATCTACCAGTTCTAGTGTACACTGAAGGAATTTTAATCGTTTGCTATGTAAAACAATGGATTATTGGTTTAAAATAGGAGTTCCAAGTCACCAACCACCTCACTGGGTACGACCGAGTCCGTTTCATCATGATTTCACACGGGTTAACAGCTGGTTAATGCACAACCACCCCCTTCTGCCCAAGGAACAAGTGCAGGGATTAGGTAGCAAGGTCAGAGAGTCTGTACCATGGGTTTGTTACCCTCTCACCAGCCAGAGACGAGGAATATTGCTCACATTTAACTGCTGTAAGGCTTTCCCAGGGATGTACATCCTGTACATGTGGAGTGCACTTGAGAGTCACAGTGTGGATACCGCAAACGCCGGCAGAAGTGCAGGTAAAACAGCTACAAATCATCTCCTGTGAGGAAAGACCTGAGGAAAGCTGGTTAAAACACACTTGTGAATTGCTACAATACCTTTCTTATTTATTTTCTTTATGAGTTTAGTCTTATTGGCTTGGTTTAAAATCAATAAAAATATTCTGGTAAAAAAATATACGCATTCCCGTGAAGGATGAGCACTTGGAGTTTAAAAAGCAAACCACACACTTCCCTTCCAGATGACAGAATTAAAACTTATCCTCCAATAAGTATACATTAAAATTTCACCTGAATTCTCTTCTGTTTGAATCTAGCACCCACACACAGGCATGCATGCACGCACACTGAGCCATGGAGAAGCAGCACCTGGATCTACCGATGATTTTCTTGCTGCCCTCTGGCTACGGGAAGGAGCTGGTTTTGAATCCTTGCAGAAACTGCTGCTTTACTGGACAGATGGTCCCATTTCTGCACCTAAAAGTTTACTGGCTACTTGTTTTGTCCTTTTTTTTTTTTTAATTTCAAAAAGCACTGGTTGAATCTTGAGCTTGGATGAGCTGTTCAAGTATAAAATTATCCCTCGTAAGCAGGAGCACATGATAAAATCCCAGTAACTAGAGGAGAGATAACCACACATAAATGAAACTGAAAGAAAACACCTGTCAGCATGAAGAACTAACCCTACGTGTGTATATGCATATAGATACTCTTCCAACAACACCTGAAAGAAACAGACAATGGCTTTGAATTACTCAGAAGTAAGTAAGCAGGTGAGTATCTCTTTGGTAAGTTAACGTTTCCCTCCTGAACTCCCCCATCCATCAGGTTTTCAAGCTTTAGCTGCAATCCCATATCCTGATGCTAAGCAATATTTCCATCTGCTCTTCAATAAATACATTTAGATAAAAACTTTTCCTTCAAAGCCAAGGCTGCTGCACGACTGGGGAGCCAAACGCAGAGTCCCGTGATCTGAAACTCCCTCAAACAAAAATAAATCAGTTGGGTTTTTTTTCGGTAGCTGATGATGCCAACTGAGAAGGCAGGTGAAATGTCTACTTAAGCAATCCAGGAGTGGTCTTCGGCCTGATAGCTCAGAAAGCCTTCAGTTTTATGCAGATTTGGTCATCCTTGTTCTCAGGAGATCACTAAAGAGTTATTTTTCCACCAGAGAAAGCTGTAAAACTTGCTGGAGCTCTGCATCTTCCTCTTCACGGCGTTGCTTCTCCCGTTCCTCCTGCTCTCGGACAGACAACTCCATGGCAAGCTGTAAGTCCTTCTCAAAACTGGAAGGCTCGCTAGGGGTGCCACAGTGTGAGTTCCCCACACTCGTTAGATAGCTCTCCTGCAGGGCCCTGGAAGGAGAAAAAGAACCTCAAGAAGCAGGAGAGACAGAGCCTATTTCACATCTCCTGCAATGATCCTTCCTGGCAGCTGTTTTCTAACTGCAAACCTGAAAATCTCCCCATAGAGGGGATAAAGCAGTTTTCAGGATGAGGGAGCAGTTGTTCTAACATCTGTACAATTCCCAGCAGAAAACCTGTTCTTAGAAGGTTCCTTGAAATCCTTCATACATACTAACAGTTAAATTTGCAACAGGCTTCTAAAACCATTCTCACTTAGTTTAAGGGTAATTTCCACGTACAAAATAGCCAGGAGGATCCAGTTCTCTTCATGCACAGCATTTTCTTTGCACTTAACTGCAGGAAGACACCTCAGGTACCAAAGCATATTCTCAAGGGTTCCTTAAGTGCCTGCTGCTAAGTTTTTAAGGACTACAGATTGATTTTGAAGAGAAAGAATAGCCACCCTGAAGCATGCAGCATCTCAGAAACAGGCATTCAACCCGGAGGGACCAAATTCAGAGTTTTAAGAGCAGAACAGAAGGACAGAAGGGAAGTTGTTGATGCCCCATCCCTGGAAGTGTTTAAGGCCAGGCTGGATGGGGCTTGGAGCAACCTGCTCTAGGGAGAGGTGTCCCTGCCCAGGGCAGGGGGGTTGGAACCTGATGATCTTTAAGGCCCCTTCCAACTCTGACCATTCTGTGATTCTATGACTGTGTTTATTTGTTGGGTAAAGAATCAATTGTGTGCGCAGACCAGTCCCACAGCTGAGCTGAAAAGCTACAACTTAGAGTCCTTGCTTCCTGGAAAGGTAAGAGTTAAAAGCAGCACAAGAAGAGACCTTTAGTTCTGTGCATCTGCTACCTACGTAGGCAAAAAAAAATTGCAAAATTGCTTCACATTGCTCCTGGAAGTAATTTTGCTCAGTCACTGCATGGTTTGATGTGAAAAAACATCAGTTACCTCTGATACTGTATATTGAAGTCCTGTGAATACGCAACCGCTCCGTTGGAATGCAGCCCCACTTCCTAGAAACAGGGAAAGACAGACAATTCCATGGCCATTAACAGATCTGCAGTGCAACTCACTGAAAGCTAACTCTTAAATCACTTCTATTTCTTCTTTGAAATACATCACAGTATTTTTCTTTCCTGAGGTTCTTAGAGAAACAGGCCCCACACGGGTTTGATTCAGAGAGGCAGCTCCTGCTGCAAAGTCCTTGTCCCAACTGCCAGATCTGCTCTGCACAGGTTACAGAGCACTTACTTTATTCCCACCAGATTCCAACAAACTCTGCTGGATGGCAAACTGCATGATCTCGTTATCCTCATCCTGCACGTGTATGTTCCTGCCATCATCTTGGACGTGGTAAGATTTGGGGATCTCAAACACCGACTGGTCAACCTCGAAATTCACACCTACGGAAGCCAAGCAGAGTTACAAACGTGGCAAAGTCTATTTTTTAACAAGTTGTGACTTGAAAAGAAGTAATATTCTGACTAACTCTTAAATATGATTAAGTTAACTCCCAAAATTTAGATAAGCTAAATATACCAACAGGCTTTGAAAGGCTTCTGTGGCAAACAGGCACAGCAGTGAGACAGAAAGCAGGGTCTGTCTTTAGAATGCTGGCAAGTTATACAAATAAAGCCAGTGTGCAGCAGAGCTCTAAGGTGGCTGAACTCCGACAAAACTAGATAGAGGGGGGGAAAAGGTTGCAAAAGATTAATTCCAAAGTGGCTCTTGTGAGGTTATTCCTAATGAATGGCTCTGGAATAGCTCAAAGGACACTGATACACGCAGTCATGAGCATCCTACTCAAGCATAATCCACTCTCTTCTGAAAGATGCAGACTGAGTGCTCACAGCAATGCCACTTGCCCTAGCAGTAGCTCACACCAAAACTTAGACCTCAAAATACTTGGGAAAGCTGAGTTTGGTCAGTATGATCAGTATCACACACTCCAGAGCAGCTGTAATGCATCACAGCTCCCTCTCCTTTGGCATTTAACCCATCTCTCTCTTCTACACATTCCACTGACAGAAACATGAGAAGATGTGATCGCTGCATCTTCCACCCCTTACCTGAATCACTCTGGGCACCTCCAGCCACTTGTGATGGTGTCTTGTCAGCTGTCCTGCAGCCATTGACATTCTCAAATGTAATTCGGGCATTCAGCACATGAAATAAGGGAATTTCTGTGAGAAAGAATGCAAGATTTCAATCAAAAATAACTCTTTCATTCACTTCCACACCTACAGCCACGTCAAACCCTTGCATATCTACTGAATAGAGTCCCCAAGCAGTATCCCATAACAACAAAGTCTACAGTAACTCACTTCACCAAGAAGTTGCCCTTAGTCATTTATCTCTCTAAATCTCTTTATTTTATACTAAAATTTGCCAAACTTAAAGAATTGAAGCTAAGAGGAAAGGGTTAGCAACAGCTCATTCTTACTGAAATGATACTGTCTTTAAAATCCTACGTCTGTACAGGTGATTCAGAATTTAGAAGACAATGTTCACCTAGGTTCTCAGTTCTTGGTATCAGTGAGATGACAAATAAAAAACTAACACAGCTTTTGCAAATATATGCTGCAAAACCAACAGAAAGAATGGAAATGAAGAAGACCCTGCAATAAAAATTCCTAAACGTTACCAATTTTGACAGGAAATCCTGGTGGGAACTCCAGAGTGATGAAATCCCTAAGCCTGGCAAAATGAGCACTAGTTCTGGCCATGAGATCGATGATCGGAGTGACTTGTTCCATAAGAGACAAGGGGAACTCTTCACTCATCCACAAGGTTGCTTTAAACCTTAAAGAGAAAATTGCATATAAACATCTTAAGTCTAGAGGTTAGGAACAAACACAAAGCAAAATCCATGATGTTGTCACCTGCTCCATGCATTTCAAAGAGACAGAACTGTTACTGCTCTGAGAAACCAAAACATTCTCCTGGGCAGACTAAAGGCCAAGCACAGGAGGTCACCGACACGTCACAGCACTAGTCCAAATGTTTTCTGTGACTTAATGGAAGAATTACACTCTAGCTATATAATTCAAGATCTCTTGATCTGCACTGGCAGCCCAGAAAGCCAACCCCATCCTGGGTTGCATTAAAAGAAGTGTGAGCAGCAGGTCATGGGAGGTGGTTCTCCCCCTCTGCTCTGAGCTTGTGAGACCCCACCTGGAGTCCTGTGTCCAGCTCTGGAGTCCTCAACATAGAAAGGACATGGAACTGTTGGAACAGGTCCAGCGCAGGGCCACCAAGATGATCAGAGGGATGGAGCACCTCTGCTGTGAGGACAGGCTGAGAGAGCTGGGACTGTTCAGCCTGGAGAAGAGAAGGCTCCGGGGAGACCTGAGAGCAGCCTTCCAGGATCTGAAGGGAGCTCCAGGAGAGCTGGGGAGGGACTCTTGGTCAGGAAGTCTAGTGACAGGACGAGGGGGAATGGTTTTAAATTGGAAGAGGGGAGATTTAGATGAGATCTTAGGAAGAAGTTCTTTGCTGTGAGGGTGGTGAGGCACTGGAACAGGCTGCCCAGGGAAGCTGTTGATGCCCCATCCCTGGAAGTGTTTAAGGCCAGATTGGATGGGGCTTGGAGCAACCTGCTCTAGGGAGAGGTGTCCCTGGCCATGGCAGGGGGGTTGGAACTTGATGATCTTTAAGGTCCCTTCCAACTCTGACCATTCTATGATTCTATGATTCTTTTGATTAATTTTGAAAGCTGTGGGAAAACCACACTGGATGTTTGTTAAAAAGTGATTTCCAGAGATTAAATGGCTGGGAAGAGACAAATTAGAAATAGTTAAAAGTTTTATTTCTCACTTCTGCGTCCGAATGGTGACTTCTTTCGGTCTTCCTATGTCTCTACCTTTCAAATCAAATTCTGGGTCAAAGTATTCCTCCAGGGTAATAGCAGTAGGATTATTACTTGTGGCATACTCTGTTGTCTTGGTCGTACTCTGTAAGGAAAGACAGGAGAAAAAGAAAAACAAAACAAAAGTTCAGAACAGATAGATGGTGGCCACTACAAGAAACTTTTAAGTTACCTCCTGTGAAATAAGTCATTCTCTATTTCAGACACCAGTGACACCGCTATAAATACAAGGGCACATGTTTATAGACTGCTTTCTAGTGAGGTGAAAAAGCTCCAGGCTTCGTAGACCCAGGAAAATCTGCTGAAATACTTTAAAACTAGAGACCGACCAGCAACACAGACATAAGCTACAGCATTTCTAGCCTCCAAATCCTTTATTAAAGACAAACCTTTGATGGGGTATTTTAAAGAGAAATCTCTAGATCCACATAAGATCTGCAACACCATCCTGATAGAGAGCTAGCAGTTGGTGAATCTGTTATCTACTTAAACACAGATGGAAGGCAGCTGCTAAATCCTTATCAAAATCATTATCACCATATTTCAGAGCAGCAGAGGATCCGTGGCTTTTCCCCAACCTGCTGAAGAGCAGTTTGCTACCATGTCACTTCATCCTCTCACTGTTTCTTTGCCTGATGATCACTGTCCCCCATCCGAGGTCCCTGCAGAGCTGTGGACAAGCCTTCCCACATCACTGATGGGTTGCCCCTAAGATCTGTGCTTGCTCAGATTCATCACCACCGCTCACAGTCCAGCTCTTGCTGTACTAATGGATTCCACAGCTTTTTCAGAAGGAGGTACTTGCTATTCATACACAGCATTTGAGGGCTAAAAACATCCTCAGGGAAAATTTAAGCCTCAATCAAAATTGCTGCCAAACTAAGGGGCCAAGAGGTGATTCCACACACTTAAAATCTCTGTCAGCACAGATTTCTGTGTTGCAGTGACCTGTTTTGACATCAAAGACACTCACCTGAGCACCGTACTCATGCTCCACTGTACCCAGAAAGGATTCCAGGGGGTTCCTGTCAGCTTCAGATAACAGGAGGGAAAAAACAAACAACAGAAAGCAATCTATTACTATTAATAAGCAGTAAAATTGACATACACACCAGGCTACCAAGCAAGGCTTTAATCCAGTGAAATAAGCCCTTATTTCCTATAAGCTTTTCCAGACAAGCCAAGGACCTAAAGGTGATGGTATAAAACAGGTACAACACACAGAACACAGGCAAGGAATTTTAGAGGTTCCTGTCACAAGCAAATGGATGCATCATTCACCCTGCCTCCCCTCCTGAGCCCCAGGACAGCCCAAGGAGGGCAATGTTTCCATACAAAATTACCAGCTCATCACCCTTTACTCTAGTTTAAATACACGAAGAAATTACTGGACCAAACCAAAACAGAAAGTCCAAGTAAACAAAGTCTACATGAATCTTGTAATCATGGCCAAAGCAAGGGAAAAACAAGAATACATTGCAGAGCAGGAAACAGCATGGAAACATGCAGCTTTTTTAAACCTTTCAATAAACTTTCTACAGTTTTGAAGGGCTCTTCTATCCTCCAAATACAGCCAGCATAAATACCGGTTCCTTTGCAGGCTACAAGCCAAGTAAAGAGCCACCTCAGACACACAAGGTGTGAAAGTAAAGCAGCGAAAAGTCAGCAAGAGAAGTATTTCCCTTTTTCCATGTGTCCTGTTATTCTGCAGTCACAGACAGAAGGTATCAAGAGAGAGCCAGAAGGTTCTACTGATTTCCACTTATCCTATAGGAAAACTACCTTTATATCTTTTCTTCTCCTCTTCTGTTAAATGTTCCGTTCGAATTTTTGTGACCACATTCACGTTGTTTGCAATGTATACCTTGAAAAAAACCAAAGCAGTGTAAGTACAAACCCCAAAAGCATCATAGGTTAAAAAAAAAAAACAAAAAACAAAAAAAAGGAGAGTTCTCTCTAGTAAAACACCACATACACAGATCTAAAGATAGAATAAAGCAGCATGTATCTGCCTCTCATGGCCAAAGACCTTAATCTTTTAGATGCTGGTGATCAACAGGAAATGCTGCACTTTGATATCATGGAAATCTGACCTAATATATTCTTGACAGATCTATGACAAGGCTGGAACTGGATGCCACCTGCTGGGCAAGCTGATAAAATAAGAAACCCTGCAAATCATACACCCGAGTATCCCCAGACAGTGAGAATCTTGCCAGCATCCTGTGCCAAAAGAATAGCAAAGGAGTTTGGTCATCGACTTGGATGGCAAAGAAATCAGCTTTTCAACTGAGTTCCTGGAAAGCACATCTACAAAAGTGTATTTAACAGTCTGTAACTAACTAAATCAACCTTAAAAATTATATGGGCACTTCCAAGCTTGCTGGAAAGAATCCCCACCTGAGCAGAGGTTTTAAGAGAATGGGGACAGAATGTCAGATAACACTATTTCTAAACAAATGTCACACATAAGATCTTCCAAATTACATTTAGCAATGGTTTAATTCTGCAGGAAGACTAACGAATCCCACTGTCTAACTGAAGAGTCTTATGAGAAAAATCTTCATATAAAAGTAGAAATCTATTCAGCATTTCCTCTTCTGTTAAATGAATTCATAAAATTTTACTGCACAAATCCCAAAACCCAGAGTAAACACAGTCTTATGAATCAGGGAAGCTGATTCTTGTAATTCTTAACTTCAATTCCTAAACCAGTGAGGCCGTAAAGCCATAGAATCATAGAATGGTCAGAGTTGGAAGGGACCTTAAAGATCATAAGTTCCNTGAAGTGAAATGGAAGACAAAACCAGTGTGACATGGAACAAGCTGAAGCAACTGTATGACTCACGAGCAGGGTCTTAAATTCACCAGCAGCTTTTTATTACTTGAACTCATGACACAAATCAAGGCAGCAGGAGGTTGGTGCTTCCTTGCGACTCAAGGCACTTCACCAGTGGGCTCCTCGCCTTTTAAGCAAGAATTGGTTCAATTCCAGTTTTGGGGAAGAATGGAGTTCTAGCAGTTATGCTGAATCTTTTGCCCCTTCTTCTCTCGAAATGCTCTGATCGTCCCTCTCCCCTAAAGCCCCTGCTGATGCTCCTGCATGAGCCGGGCAGCCGAAGGGACCCTCTCAACTGCCCAGTTTTGCTGGTAACACAATAAAGCTCTTGATGGGAAGATGAGAACCTGAAACATTTCAGGAAATCAAGGCAAAACACAATCACACTTCAGTAATACCTCTTAATTGTATAGAAGGGCTTTACCTTTGCTTCATAACCGTTTACACCTTCTGCTTTTTCTGTCCTCCACACCCAGAATCCAGATGTGGTTCTGACAAAAAGCAAACACCACAAGCATTTATGCAGTCACATTTTTATGTTATTTGATTTTAACCCCAGACAAAAGCATAGGTCAGGGAGTATCACCAGGCAGCTTTGAAAGGGTACAAAACATTCAGGAGAAAGATGCTGGAATTACACATCTCCTGTTGAAAAGATTTGTTTTGTATGATCATGGGGATTGTGATCGTACTCCAAAAGGAGCTTCCTAAAAAGATTGACTAAGCTGGCAAATACTTGGGTAAGTACATGTATTAAACAAGGAAGACTTGTATCTGTGGAAAGACAAACTATACACATATTTTTCAATATTAATGTGAGATTTGACTGACTTAGCTACAAGATGCAAGTTCTTTCCCATTAGTTTTGGCACTATACACATGGATTTGGGCAAAATACAAGCTTGTAATTAGACATTAACATTGAGCTCACTAATGTGATAAACAGGAACCTTCTACAAATCAAGCCAAATTTATTTATCAAATGGTATGTGAAGTTTAAAATAATTTCAGATCTAGCTTTACAAGTTTTCTTTACCAGGGCTTTTGAGAGTTTGTCTTTAAAGCTTTACTGCAAGTACGACCATGCCTAATCTTGGAGTGTTTATTTGTTACAAGAAACTTTGTATCTTACCTTTCAAAAGCAATATTTTTTGTATCAAGGCACGTGTTGATGATGGGAGATGTAAGGCGTCTTTCCACATCTTTTCTCTTGGGTGTCATGGATCCCAGAGTCAAACGTTTCATGTGTTGGGAGATCTCAAAACGCTCCGTTGTAACAAACTTATCATCATGGTTAATCTCTATCAGCTCTGCCCAGCCTCCAGTATCTGTTGAAAACAACACATCTCAATCTAAAAAGTACTTAGTGACAGTATTCCAGAATGAAAAACCTATATTCAAGTAAAATTTTAGTCCTGTTACCAAATTCTGACCTCAGATTTACTGAAAGGAGAGGAATGAAGCCATTATGTTAAACTGAAAACCAACATCTCTCTGAGACACTCACAGAATATACTGAGAAAACTTTTTTAAATTCAGTACTCAGCCCAAACAAGCTTTTCTGAGCAAAATCACAGAATCATAGAATGGTCAGAGTTGGAAGGGACTTTAAAGATCATCAAGTTCCAACCNGTGGCTGACAGAGTATTTGGTGATCAATGGTGGAGAGACACTGAAATATTTACCTTCTCCCTTGAAAATTAAACTCCGCCTTCCTCTCTCCCAGCTCATATTTTCAAAGCCCAACAAAGTGATATCAACACGCAGCTTGGAACCGCTCTTCCAGATGCGGCAGACATCGCTCGGACAAACTCTAGAAACCAGTGGGACTGTAAAAGAAAATGAGAAAAATGTTAATAGACAGGATTCAGGAAATCTGAACTCAAGCAGAAGCTAAACCCCTGGTAGGGGATCGCTCAGGACTACGGTCATTACTCCAGAGCAGGTGAGATCCTGATCCTCTTCAGCTTTAAGAAGAATCAGCTTAGGGACAAAAACATCAACTTTAATTTAAAGATGAACATGAAAAGATATTAATTCAGTCTAAAAGCTGTGAAGAGGCAGAAACTCCATCTCCTAGCAGTCTTAATAGTTAGCTGCTTGGAAAATTAAGCTGACTGTAAGGCCTAGTCTTCACTCCTTTAAAAGAAAAGCAGGAATTTCCCAAGTAGTCTGTGCATTTATTTACAAGATGCCCATCACTGTTTTAATCATCAATAGCCACAGAGAGAATCACAAAATTGTCAGGGTTGGAAGGGACCTTGAAGATCATCTAGTCCAACCATCAACCTAACTCTCATAAAAAACCATCACTAAACCATGTCACTAAGCACTGTCAACCCCTCTTTCAAATACCCCCAGGGATGGTGCCTCAATCACTGTCCCTGGACAGGTAATTAAGTATACAAAAAAAAGTAAAGTAAACAAAGTAAACAAACCCCTGAGACAAATCTTCAGCTATGCTACACAAGGCTAAAGTCTCCATTTAAAGAAAACACCACCAAAAGCCCAACAAACCAACCAAATAAACAGGAAACAAAGAATAACTGTGCAATAAAAGCATAAAAGGTTACTCTGAGAGGTGAAAAGATAAATATTCTGGGGAACAGATATTTCTCTGCATATCTTTTGAGATCTCAAACAAGTCCCTTTGCCTAGAGTTCTGAAGAGGTAACGATGAGCAGGTCTCTTACCCCAGCTAGTGAACTCCCATTTCATTTCCACATAAAAGTCAGGAGTCTGGAAAAGGAAAATACTTTATGAATTTTTCATGAAATAGTTTTAATCTAACATTCAGCACAGCTTTTCTTGTGAACTTCTTAGGTTAAAAAACCAAAAAAAGAACAGAACTCATAAATGAACGTTAAAAAAATGAAATTGAAAGTAACAAACAGAAAAGCACTGGCCCAGCACAGCTGCTTTATGATGAGATATTCTTCCTACTTCAGTAACATCTTCAAGATTCAACACCTTCAATGTTGGAATTCATTACTATGGATTTCAAATTAAAGTCAAGGAGAAAATCTCCACCTCCCACATCGCTGCAGCATACACAAGCTGAAGCAAAGAACACAATTGCCCATCTGATTTCAGTTTATTTAACTGAACTACTTAAAAGAGAGTTACAGTCTGGAGTAAGAGGTTTGAACTAAACAACGACCTCATTAATCTTTTGGAGTAATTCGGGAACTCCTCCAAGTGTCATAGAAGTCTGCTGGTAGTCCCGATGCTGCAGAATCATTTGTACCATCTCTGGATCTCCCGTGCTGACAGCCTCGTGCAACACTGAAAGAAATCCAGACATGAGCTAGTTTCTGTTTGCTTTCTGAGCAAAACATACAATGTAAAAGCAGTCAAAAACCTGCAACTGGAAAGCATTAACACACAACTTCTGGTTTCTAAGTTATCTTTACCTGTCCATCCCTGGGCGTTCTCTTTAGTTACGTCTGCCTTGTGCTGAAGGAGAACTTTGGCAGATTCTATATAACCCAAGGAAACAGCAAGGTGCAGCAAGGTCCGGCCTCGTGGGTCACGTTGATCAACATCCTGTTGAGTATCCGAGAGAGAAAGAATGCTGAAGCTGTCCTGGCAAACACAATCCAACTGTGCAAGCTGAGAAAAGCTTATACAAAGTTCATCAGTAGTAATCCTGGAGTCAATATTCCCCAGCTATTCCCCCGAATCAGTCTGTGGAGCACAGCCAGCTCCATTTCAAATGCCACCACACTGCCCTCCTGCCCTCTGTGCAGTGCTGTCCTACTTCCCCACTGAAATAAAAAGAGAAGCAGAACAGGTCCAAGAAAAGCAGCATGATAAACACTGGCATCGCTGCAAGACAGGACTGAGGCCTCACTGATGCTTCTCATTTCTTTTCCTGTAATTATTTCCCCTTCTGTCTCACTTCAAAAGGGGTTTCTTTCAGGGGAAGAGGGGAGTTCTGGTCTGTATGAATTGCACCGTGGACAGTCAACGACCTGAGAGACTGATAGAGGGTTTAACTTTATGCAAAGTAATGGGGGGAGGAAAGGAAAATTAAAAAAAAAAACCCAACCAAACAAGTCACAGGGCATAAACTACCAATTTTTTATAGCACTTTTTGAAAGTATAGAAGCAAATGGTATTTTACAAAGCATCCATTTGACTGACACACACAGCACAATGGAGAACGAGCGGGTTTTGTACAATTCACTAAAAAAAAAGAAAAGAAAATAAGAAAAAAAAAACCCAAACAACTACACAGGCATAAATATCCAAAACATGCAAGCACAACATACTCATACCTTACATATTTTTCACTATTAGCTTAGAGATTTGAAACAGAAGAGCATCTATAACTAAAGGAAAAGGGGAAAGTCAATAGCAGAATAAGGAAGGAAAGTTATTATGCAAGTTAACACGGTTATCTGACAGCATTAAGTTGGAAAGATCACACACAGAGAAGGGAAAGCTTCATTTTAAAGCATTCTCTCTTCATTTCTGTGGTGGAATACTGATTAATTTGCTTCCCCACTTCCCACTGCACCGACAGGTAAAGGACTCTAAGGTGTCCCCCACGATGGTTTCTGCTGCTGTTAACCGGTAACCACACATTTTACCCGTCGTTTGCCACACCAAGGGCAGCTGGCAAGTGTCTTTTGATTCCCTCTGGCAACCCTCTGACAGCAAGAAGCTTATCCCAAGGAAGCAGGAGGAAACATATCTTTGGAATACTTTAAAAAAAACCCAGAAGTTATTTAAAAGCAGATAAAGGAAGTAAGGGACAGACATATTCCATCTCAACACGCTGCTCATTTCCTTACAGGATAAAGCTTTTGAGGTAGGAAATATCACTTGACAAGTGAAAATTGCAGTCTCAGGCTCAACAAGAAGCAGAATGATCCTTATTTAATGGCAAACTTCCACAGGTGAGACTGAAACAGAAATAAATACTCTGAAGCAACGTGCTGGTAAGGCTAAAGATTTTGTGAAGGAATAAGATCACGTGAATTAAGATAAAAAGTAACTGCATTCCAAAGATTCTCCTAAAACCAGGACAGGAGCATGCTCTAAGCAAGCATTAGTAAGTTGTGGCATACTGTTAGAATTGCAGATGATAGTCACTAGTCGGGAGGTGGCACAGCTGATCCTTGGCTCATATACTTGTGGTGTCAGGTATAATGTAATTAATACGCTCTGCTTCTGCAAACTCTCCTCCACACTAACGAATGCCAGAGCTTTTGCACAGCATCTCAGCAGAAAGGATGCTCGCTGCCTGAGCTCTGCTGCAGCTCTTCAAGCCATTTCCTTACGTCATTATCCAGAATTTCTCACTCCACCATCCCAAAGAGGGAACAGCTTTGTATTTTTCTACTCTACAGCATGAAACAATTGATCCTTTTCTTTCTTTTCTTGTTGTTTTTTCATTGTTGATTTTTTTATTTTCCAAGAGATGCTGAAAACATTCCAGCCAGCATAAAAATGCTGCCCCTACAGTCTTGGATAGCAACAAAGCCAGAAGAACTGCTGGTCCTCAGCAAGCTAGAGGCTGGTTCAATCTTTGGCAGCAGTAGCCATCCCTGCTGCATGTTGCCTTCCCATTAAGGTAAGCAGTATTTATTGCTTTTCTGGCTCAGGAAAAGAACAAAATTATGTCCATGGTATTCTACTTTTCCTGATCTGTTTCAATGACTTTCTAAAGAATATTTTCTATAGAGCTAATCTGCAAACTGCACTCGAATGCTCTGAGCACAGCTTTACAGATAAGAAGCCAATATTCAATATCTTACACAACCAAACGTATATTCCTACACCTTCTTACATCACTCCCACAGCCACAAATAAATCAGTAAAGCAAAAGAAGCACAGCAACCCCACAAGGCCAGCAGACAGACCTGGCAGGACCATCAAGGTTACTTCTCCCCAGAAAGGCTGTAAGTGAGGGGCACCAAGCCCTGCACCACAGCACAAGCTTTTTTGGGGCCACCAGACCCAGAGCAGCCCCTCTATTGCCCAGAAGTCCTGGTTACCTTGTCCTGCAGCTCCTCGTCCAGCCGCCTGTAGTCATTATTCCAGACCAGGACGTGCAGGGGAAACGCGCTGCTGGCCCTGCCAGGGGAACTCATCATGCCACACACCTGCAGGAGCGGGGGAAGCAGGGCACCTACCCTCGCTGTTCCCCCTGCTCTTTGTTATGGAGACCCTCGATTACCCAAACCCTCACCCCTTGAGCTTCTCCTCTCTCCGAGCACTCGCCTGCCCCAGATGTGGGAGGGAGAACACCAGGCCACAACCCCCTACAAACCCTTCACCCCACTCCAAGGGGCACCCCATGTAAAAATCAGGTTCCTGGGGGGTCCCCTGCTCCTGGGCACAGCTCCCCTCTCCTTGGTCCAACACACCTGGGGGTCTCCCCTTCTCCTGAGGGCCCCACACCACAGCCTCACACCTGAGCAGACCTCCCTGTTCCTGGTGCCCCCCACAGCCTGGGAGTCCCCCAGTCCCAGGCACCTTTCCCCCACCTCAGCCCCACGGTCTCAGGAATTTCCCCTGCTCCTAGGCACCCTTCCACAGCCCCCACTCCCGAGGGCCTCCCCTGCTCCCGGTGCCCCCCTCACTCCTGGGGACCCCTTGCTCCTCGGCCCC
>VXBW01001456.1:41198-82410 GCA_013400375.1 Thinocorus orbignyianus
GTGTCACCGCCATATAGCGGCCCTTCCTCCGTGGGGAAGCGGCTTGTGCCGGGTTTGAAGGCGTTTTCCGGCCGTTTTGCCCGTATCGGGCCCTTTTTTATTTCTTGAAGGTGCTGTTCTCATCCCAGCCCTCCCTTCAGTTTGCTGTCCTTGTAGTTTTAATGTCCCCTCTGAGTTCTGAGGCCGGGTCCATAGACAATCCCTCTGGTGGTACCTCAGTCCCCATCCCCTCAGCCTCGATAGGAGGAAGGTTGGCTTAAAAAAGGGGTCCAGCCATGGATTCCAGAAGGTGGGAGGGGGGTGTAGGTTGTGTCACCCCGAAAGGACCTCTGGCCACGTCCCTTTGGGGCGCTTGTGAAGATGAAGATGGCTTTGGAGGCACCCCTTGTTCGGAGGGCTAGGGAAAAATAAAATTTAGGCTTTTTTGGCTCGTCCCACGGCCTGAGCTGAGGGTAGGTATCCCAGGCTTTCCCAAGAAAAGGTGTTGTGAAGGGTTGGATAGGCTCGGGTTGGAATTGTTCATTGAGCAACATGCCTTTGGTGTTGACACACTCATTGCCCGTCTTACGCTGCTGATAAACGTGAGAATTTATAGAAACAACTGCTTTTAGAAGGTCGGTGGCATCTCCTTTTCGGACCATCTGGCTGTTTCTGCCTTTGAAACTGTCCAGTTTACGTGGGTGTTTGGGGTGGTTTAGCAACCCTTTATATTTGTTGTCATCTCAGAATTATGCACAGGTTTTTTTGTGTGTTCTGTGCTCATTATTCCAATATAATTACTTATGTGTATAGTGAAATGAATTAAAATGCATTTGAATGTCTGGAAGGTATGATGTGGGAGGGGGGGATAACAACTTCTGTAAAGTGAGACTTCTGTTAAATAAAAGGTAAAATAATAAAAATCCCGTGCTAACTTCCAGGCAGTTACTTTTTAGTCTTCGTGGAGTTTTGTTTTCAGGATAAATAGAGCTTGCATATCTTAGGTAGGCAGTTGTTGGTATCTCATATAAGGTGGCGTATTTATGCTTTTAAACATCAGTGGTGTTATGGCTCCAAGATAAAGCTGTTTTTCCAGGTTCGTATTCATTAAGCTTGTCAGGAGTCTGCAGTGTGTCAGAATCACTATTAGGATAATCTTATAAGCCGACCTTTTATTTTATTGTGTTGTGATATTATAAGATTGTCCTATATTCACTTGATCTCGGTGAAGAAATCTGCTGGCTTATCCATATATGTAAAGAAATCTTAATCCTTTCTTAATTAAAAAAAAAAAAATCAAGTCCTTCTTTTACTTAAAGCAGAGAGATTTTTGTCAGAGGGGTCTTTGGGAGCTACGATGTGTGGGGCTGTGTCCAGAGACCAGGGAGAAATGCAGCCTTTTCACTCTAATCAGGTGTAGCAAGGGCAGGATGCCCAACTGCTGGGGTAATTAGTGCTTGCCCCGTGACCTTCATCAACGGACACTTCGTTTCAATGGCAAAGTAAAAATAGTTTTCTTTTACACGAGGTGATTTGCCATGTGCTTTTCTGGTACACTTCCTATTCTCAGGCAGGCGTTCGTGGTTCACACGGTTCGGGCTTGTCTTCATCACACGCTTCCTGTTTTGAATCACTCTGAAAACAGATTTGACCTATCTTTCTAATTTCTCCCCTGTTGTGTTTTGGAATCACTTTAAGCATGTTTTGGTTGTGTCCATAATTACAACTCTTTTTTTTTTTTTCTTGTCATCTTTTTTTGCAACACCATCCATGTTGCCAATAGTACCAGTTTTTGACAGATTCTACATAAACATTCTTTCATCAATGTGATTTCTTTTAAGTAGCGTGTGCAAGCTCTAATTACAAGCAAGGCCTCAGCTTTTTTCTTCTTCAGAAGAATTTTAAAGCTGCCTTTCTGCTATGAAATAACAGATAAAATATAAAATAAACATAATAAACAGCCGCTTGCTTTATCACAGCTAAATTACTGTTGTTTGGGGCCAATGAAGTTATGTATTGAGATGGGAGTAAAGAAAAAAGAATCTCATGATGACTGTTAGTTGAAAGAGTGAGGTTCACAAACAGCTGTAAGTAGTGATTGAAATGAGAAACGTAATGGCTTTCAGAAGAATCCTATTAGTTTATGAATGAGTGTGTGATAAGGTTGTCTGTAATGAAAAGGGACTAGACTCATTAACCTGGATGGCTGCCTCCAGTCTTGCATTGTTAGGTTAGCCCTAATGCATCTCATTTCATTGTTATTTTTTTCCTTCTTAGAAGTGAAAGTTGTTAAAATAATGGTATGATTTAATAAGGAGGTTGTGTGCTTGTTATTAATTTGTTTTTTAAATTAGGTTAGGGTTGTTGTTTTTGTTTTTTTTTTCCAAAACATATGCTTTAATTTGGCTTTGGGCTCTGATAGTTATCATCTGTGAATAGATGTTCCCATCCCTCATGGCCTGTGGTTCCAACAGGTTTGCCTACATTGCCTTCAGCACACACACAACATCAACTCTGCTTAAAAACCACAACTGTGATCAGATCTCATGTTTCAAGGATTCACTGAATTTATTGCATGGGTCAGAGAAGACTTTTTTATGATGCACAATTGCTTAGATGTATCCTGACAGGACGCAGGAGAGCTCTCATCAGATACCAGGCTTGTGTTGTACTTGATTATTTAGTCTCAAACTCACTTCTGGATTTGAAATCAAGAATTTTCCAAACTAGAAGAGATCTCGAATTCCTTTTTCTTTTTCCTGGGATGTACTAGATCTAAAGATCTGTCTCGCTAGTCAGTTAATACAGGACTCTTGGCACATTGAGTCTCTTGTCACTGACAGGAAACCAGAGTTTCTTCTGAAGACTAAGGAAAGAGCAGCAGAGGGATTTCAGTTTAATGCCTTGTTGTCCATATCTTCAGTTTCAATCTGATGTAACATTCCTACCCACTTTCATACTTTTTGATGTTTGAAGCTATGTAGTAGCTAGTGTGTGGTATTTACTACTTCTACCTTCCATCAGTTGTCTTTGAAGTGGCTTCAGTTTGGATCTATTCACAAAGTCAGTTTGCTTGACAGCATTTGATTTTACTGAGCCTATAACTTGACACATGTATCTTGCTTTTTTTTTTCCTGTGACACTTTTGAAGTTATTATTTAACGTGGAAATGAAAACCATTGTGATAACAGAACTGAAGACTGAGTAGTATTTCCCCAGCATCCAGTTTGTAACATTTACAAGCTCATATAGCGGCTAAGCAGTAAAGCTTAAGGTTAGAAGGCAGAGATCCTCATTTTAGACTCCTTTTGAAATAAAAATCATGTTGCTTTCTGTGTTGTAATTAATGTTTTCTTTTTCAGATCCTTGTTGGGCATCTATAAACAGGGGGATTCTGATCTGCGACGAGTGCTGTAGTGTTCATCGAAGTCTGGGGCGTCATATCTCTCAAGTCAGACATCTCAAACATACACCATGGCCTCCAACACTGCTGCAGGTAAAAAGTGAAACTGTCTTCTGTCATTAAAAGTTGATTTTTAATCTTTTTTTTTAGTGTTTTTAAATAGAATTTAAATCACTAAGCTTTCATTTGAGAGAGGCTGGCCTTTTAAGCTTTCTTTTTCCAAGTTAGTCTTCTTTCATTTCTCTTGTTTTATCATACTGGACAACTAAAATCAGACTTGTCTGTACCTTTTTAATTTGTTTTGTTTGTTTTGGGTGGTCATAGAATCATAGAATGGTCAGAGTTGGAAGGGAGCTTAAAGATCATCAAGTTCCAACCCCCCTGCCCTGGGCAGGGATATCTCTCACTAGAGCAGGTTGCTCCAAGCCCCATCGAGCCTGGCCTTAAACACTTGCAGGGATGGGGCATCAACAACTTCCCTGGGCAACTTCCCAGATCAGCTTCAACTTTTCTTTTAAACTTCTGTGATACATCTGCTTCAACCTAAATTTTCAATATGGAACAAACTTCTGTTTTCTGTAGAGCTGCTGTTGGGGGGGGGGGAGAGAATTTTAAGGGGGTTCTTACTACATTTTACATAATAGCCTCCTAAATGTGTGTCTGGTTTTGATATCCTGGTGGGTTATGGGTGCTGCCACATAGAATTTGAATCTGTTGGGTTGCTGTCAGCTGGAAAGTAATTATAGCTATTTAATTAATCAGTCTGTTGGGTCACCAGCAAAATTTTTTACTGCCCGTTTGTCTGCTTTTTGGATTTCAGATGGTTGAAACACTGTATAACAACGGTGCTAACTCCATATGGGAACATTCCTTGCTGGACCCTGCCTCTGTTATGAGTGGAAGGCGCAAAGCGAGCCCACAGGATAAAGTGCAGTAAGTGGAAAATTACAGAATTTTTATTTTTGTAGAAGTCTTGATTATTTTACTCAGCAGTGACAGAGGCAGCAAGGTATCCATGGAAACCTGTGTATATTTTGTTCCTGGAAGAGAACAGGAGTAAACTAGTTACTTGTTCGCTTTTTCTGTTTAAATTCCCAGTGATTCATGTTTTTAAATTACAAAAACGGAAAAACCTGCTTGAATTCTCTGAACTACTGATTCTTGACCTCTAGCTTTGAATAGTGAGGACCTTTACTAGTACTTTAATTAAAACACTTTCAAGTCTCATGCCACGTGCTTCAGTTAACTCAGTGCTGCTAATGAGATTGAGTTTGGCTGATGAATTTAAAGAAGAAATTGAGAGAGAGTTTCTGACACTGAATAGGGTGCTTTGTTTTAGAACGTAAGTAACTGTGTATAGTAAGCAGAGATCTTAAGCTGGTGTGATTTTTAAGTTCAGTGTTTATTTCTAAGAAATGCACAATTCATCCTACAGTCTGGAGATATTTTTAAGTTTGTAACAAAAGTATGCTTCGTGTAGTTAGTAAGTCTGCACTGGGTTGGATTTTTCAATGAAAATCTTTTTCCATGTCTACTAGAAGCAAGCAAAAACCTAATGCAGTCTTTACTGGTGAATTTTCCTTTTTCTAGACCATCTGTGTGATTGTGAAAGCCCTAATGTTCCTTTCTTTCCCTTCTGTTGCTTGGATTTCTCTTCACAGTCCCAATAAAGCCGAATTCATTAGAGCTAAATATCAGATGTTAGCGTTTGTTCACCGCTTGCCGTGCCGTGAGGATGACAGTGTTACTACCAAAGATCTCAGTAAGGTGTGTATGTTTCTCCTGGCAGTCTGCAGGACCTGCAACTTCTGTGTAACACAGCAGTGAAATCTGACTGAGTTAAATTGCTTTTGACTTGCTGTTCTTCAGCACTATTACATGAACAAATACAGCTTGACTTCAACTTGAAGTCATGTGTTGGGGTTTTTTTGGTGATGTATATGGATAGTGGAGATGTGGATGGTTGAGAAGCATCAGTTTAGGTTACCTTGAAGAAAAACGTTTACACAAACCAGCTGTAGCAAGAACTCCTGCATGTCTGTTTCTAAAAGCATGGCTGAAAAAACAAATGCTGAATCACAGTCACTGCTGCTGTATTAAGGACAATTCTGCTTCTTTTTCAGCAACTCCATTCCAGTGTAAGGACGGGGAATCTGGAGACGTGTTTGCGGTTGCTCTCCTTAGGAGCTCAAGCCAACTTCTTTCATCCTGTACGAGCACTTTTTTTCTTTATTTTGATGAACAATCAATTCTTAGAGTGTGTAACACTTACCCCGATTTCAGCTGATACCCGTGATATCTCAATCTTCTCCTTAGACCTCTTGATTGAGTAGATATTTTTCTTAATAACTTGCAGGAGAAAGGAAACACCCCGCTCCACGTTGCTGCTAAGGCAGGACAGACTTTACAAGCCGAATTATTAGCGGTTTATGGTGCTGATCCTGGCACGCAGGATTCCAATGGAAAAACTCCAGTTGACTATGCAAGGTAGAAGGCTCTGAAATATATGATGCTTTTATATGTGTTGCTCTTGCCTATTAACTGATGTTCATAAATCCCATAATGAACCTGCTTAGATATGTTTCTCTCCTGCAAATAGTTTGATTGTTAAATGCGAATAAGTACTTTTTCCAGAAAGAGTGGATGTATAAAGAGTATAAAGAGGCATTTTCATCATTTCACAGCCTGTCTTCTCCTGGATACTTGTGACAACAGTTGCAATCACAATGAAATCTAGTAGCTCACAGGAAAGTAATCTGAGGAGAAGAGTTTCTGCAAGTTCAGCAAGCTGAGTAGGCTCCAGGAGCGTGGATTAACATGGGAATTGCTGTAGGAAATGGCTGGACTGACAGATAGGTCAGGGAACAGAGGGTGGAACCAGGCTTTTTAGGGGCAGTGAACTGTTAGGTGCATCCAGTCGCAGAGCTGCACCTCAGGAAAGGCTCTGGGCTTCCCAAGGGCAGCCAGCGTTCATGTCAAGAAGTATTAAGTGCAAATGTATCTGATCAGTTGGGCAGTGATGAGACACTGCAAGATTTTCACTGCAGCACTGAAGATTTTGTGTGTGTTTGTGTTTATATGCAAATTTGGACATTACTGATCAACCAGAAGCTGCACATTTGTGTAGATAAAGCATCCTCGTTGCTCTGGCTGCTTTGAAATTGAGGCCATACGAGGAGTCTGAAGACTGAGTAAGTTCACTTGGCTGCAGAGCACAATATGCCAGTGCTATTTCTCAGTGCTATTAAGCAAACATGAAGTTGGGTGAGTTTGCTGCGTGACCTCAGGAACTGTCTACAAGACTGTAAATCATAGAATCATAGAATGGTCAGAGTTGGAAGGGACCTTAAAGATCATCCAGTTCCAACCCCCCTGCCATCCAGCCTGGCCTTAAACACTTCCAGGGATGGGGCAGGGATAGCGTATTCAAAATAATCTGTGTAATCTGGTGGGGTTTTTTTACAGCAAATCAGTAGGCAAATGTTTCCAGAGATTTTACTGGATCATTTTGGGAGATTCATAACATTTTGGTCTGTAGTTCTTTGCTCACTTAGAACATGCTGTTGGAAGTCCTGCTGTGAGTCTGTGCTGTGTTGATACGCTCTAATATATGCAGTGTTGAACAGTGGCTTGTACAGAGTCTATTTCTCTGACTATTTTTAAATTTTCTTTATGTCTCGAAATGAATGATTAATATATCTTTTGTGTCTGTGTGTGTGTGCAAACCAGACAAGGTGGGCATCATGAGCTGGCAGACCGCCTCGTGGAAATTCAGTATGAGCTCACGGACAGGTTGGCTTTCTATCTCTGTGGCAGGAAACCAGGTAAGTAGAAAAAAACCCCACACTCTAAAATCATAGAATCATAGAATGGTCAGAGTTGGAAGGGACCTTAAAGATCATCAAGTTCCAACCCCCCTGCCCTGGGCAGGGACACCTCTCCCTAGAGCAGGTTGCTCCAAGCCCCATCCAGCCTGGCCTTAAACACTTCCAGGGATGGGGCACCACAGCTTCTCTGGGCAACGTGTTCCAGTGCCTCACCACCCTCACACCAAAGAACTTCTTCCTAAGATCTGATCTAAATCTCCCCTCTTCCAATTTAAAACCATTACCCCTTGTCCTGTCACTCCACTCCCTGACCAAGAGTCCCTCTCCAGCTCTCCTGGAGCCCCTTCAGATCCTGGAAGGCTGCTCTCAGGTCTCCCCGGAGCCTTCTCTTCTCCAGGCTGAACAGCCCCAGCTCTCTCAGCCTGTCCTCACAGCAGAGGTGCTCCATCCCTCTAATCATCTTGGTGGCCCTGCGCTGGACCTGTTCCAACAGTTCTTTTGGTGTTAATTACAGAACAGTTAAACTACAATATATTATGTTTTTGATAGTGTTACTACGCTTTTTATAGGTGTTTCAAATATTCTAATGTTAAGTAAATTATACAGGAAGAACTAAAGAAAGTGTAAGGTTTAAGATTAGTGATAATGCATTTAAAATTCAGATAAAACTGCAGGATTTTAAGTATACCTAAATTCAAAGTTAATTTCCTTCCTGTTTTACCACAAATACATGTTCTCTAAAGGAAATACCCCTGAAAGCACGGAGAAATCTCCATAGAAGCTCAGATGGCTCCTGTGTAATTCAAGGAGTGAATTGCAGAAAAAATATAAATTTTGTGAATGTTGAATAGTCTGCAGGAGATAAAATACTTAGAATTTCTACTCTCTTCTCATTGAAATGCAAAAGCAGGAGAGTATTCAATTAAGCAGGTACCTTTTGAACACAAGCACACCTAAAAATTTTTAGCCATTAGGCGCCAACTGGCGCCTATGTTAAAACTTCCTTTTTAATGGAATTTTAATACAGTTGATAAGCTTTAATTAGAATCTTTGATAACACTGGGAAATTGTAGTAGGAACCTTCTTCTAAGACTTGCTGGCTTCCTGTAATTGCAAGTTGAGTAATTACATGCAAGATAAATGATTCTGTTTGCCTGTTGCATATCCTCTTGCGTTTCTCTTTGCTGTATCTTTTAACAAAACTTGAATACCAGCTGTATTAGATCCTGACAACATTAAAAACTGTAGTCCAGTAACAACCTATTAAAGTGTGATTTCTTTTCTATTCTAGAGCATAAAAATGGACAGCACTTTGTTATACCTCAGATGGCAGACAGGTAAGCTGCTGATTCCATGGCATGTCTGAAAACATCAAAACCAAAAGCCCTAATAAAATAATAATAATAAAGTTTCTTTTCCTTTCTGAAACAGCTTTTAAGCTTGTTGGCATTCTGCCTTTTTAATGTGTGTCTCTATCAATCAAGGAAACTTTTTTTCCAAGAAAAAATATTGGTATTTAAACAAAATCAGAAAATTACAGAAGTTCACTGTATTTGTAAAATAATTGGAGGTTAAAATAATGGTAGTAAGGGAATATACATGGGGTTTCCTGGGAAACAGATTTTGTAAATAATGTAAGGACCAATTGAGTTAGTTTCCTGCTACAGCATTCTGAAACATACTTGCAAGAAGGCTGCATTTTTCTCTGAAAGTATTTATACTTTCGATCTGAGACTTTTAACTTTTGGTTATGATCAATGAAATGGTATTTGTATAACACATTAATCATAAGTCCTTATTTTTCTTTTATTGCTGTGCAATTGGAAATAAGACGGCTGTGAGTAAACTGCTGTTCAACTTAATTGCTTGTGGAATTTCTATGAAAAACTGTAATAAATATTATAGACTATGTCATGGCAAAATACTTAGTGTTAACATCTAGATCTTTTTTAGCTATGCTGTGTTTAACTATTGGATAAAGTGCTGTGTGTTTTCAGTGCAAAGTATTTTGGGGAGCAGAGTAAGTATTATTTACCTCATTATGCAGAGAAGGAAGTTGATGTGCAGAGGAAATAATTTGTTCAAAGATGCTGCTGAGATTGCAGAGCCTGCAGTGCAACCTGAGTGCCTCGCCTCTGCCTCAGGCCCTCTGCTGGTCTTTTTTCTTTTTCTTCCCCCCCCCCCATCTATGTGATTGCTTGCACAAACTCTGTGATTTCAGTTAATCATACAGAGGTTTTGTTTGAACCTTTCCATCCTCGCAGATCAGGGGAGTCTTCCTCTGGCTAATGTAAATATGGACTCAAACTTTATCAACTTCCTGATTTGTGACTTTTGTGATAAATTCTGTTAACTGCACAGTTTTCATCTTGTGCCTCGTGTTCAAGGCAGGAAACTGGTAGAAGAGATTGTTTACTCATCAGTACAGAATATTTTTAAGCATGGCCCTGTTGCTGTAGCCATTTGCCAGCCTGGTCGACACCTGCTTCCTGCAGAATTCGTTGAAACAAATCCTGTGTGGTTTATGTGGACTCAGTTTTTGATCAGAATGATCATATCCTTTAGATTCCTTACAGAAAACATTTTGTTGTACTACAACTTGACTGGTTCTTGAGCTATGCAAATGCAGGTATTTATGTTCCAAAGGACTTCTGGGATTCTTGTGTTTTAAATTTAAGTGTATTTTTAAGCTTTTCTGAAGAACAAATTGGTGTATTAGCAATTTTAGTAAGATCGTGTTAAAAACTGTATTAAAATACTAAAAGATTAAGGAGTTTCAAGCAGAAGTGTCATTTTAATCACTGAACTATTGAAACATAGAATTTATGTTTAAACAAACCATTAAATGCTGTAGATGTAATGATCACTTTCTGTTTTCATAGCAGTCTAGATTTATCAGAACTTGCAAAAGCAGCAAAGAAGAAGCTTCAGTCTGTAAGTAAAACCTGCAGTGCCCTGTCTCTGCAGTTCAGCGCCTTAAACCTTGTCTTGTTCTCATGTATTTTATCTAAATCTATGTGTTAAATTTTAGTATTTGTCTTTAACTCCATGGAAAGCCAGACCAGTGCATAACTGTCTGCTAGTTGGGTGATAGTAATGCACCTACACAGGTTGGGGTGGGTTGACCCTGCAGGACAGCTTCCCCAGTGGAACTGGGGAGATTAAAGTGAAAGGCAGCAAACTCATAGGTTGAGATAAAGGCAGTTTAACAGGTGAAGGAAGAGAAGAAAAACAAGTGGAACTAACAGAGTGGCTCAACACCTCCCACTGGCACACCACTGCCCAGCCAGTCTCTTAACAGCCACCTTGGTAGCCCAGAACTTTTTCCTCCACTCCAGTTTTTATTGCTGAAGATGCCATGTTGTAGTATAGAATCATAAAATGGTCAGAGTTGGAAGGGACCTTAAAGATCATCAAGTTCCAACCCCCCTGCCATGGGGCAGGTTGCTCCAAGCCCCATCCAGCCTGGCCTTAAACACTTCCAGGGATGGGGCATCAGCAACTTCCCTGGGCAACCTGTTCCAGTGCCTCACCACCCTCACACGAAAGAACTTCTTCCTAAGATCTCATCTAAATCTCCCCTCTTCCAATTTAAAACCATTCCCCCTCGTCCTGTCACTAGACTTCCTGACAAAGAGTCCCTCTCCAGTTCTCCTGGAGCTCCCTTCAGATCCTGGAAGGCTGCTCTCAGGTCTCCGTGGAGCCTTCTCTTCTCCAGGCTGAACAGCCCCAGCTCTCTCAACCTGTCCTCATAGGAGAGGTGCTCCATCCCTCTGATCATCTTGGTGGCCCTGCGCTGGACCTGTTCCAACAGTTCTCTGTCCTTTCTATGTTCTAATATTAATGCAGTGGATGTTGGTAAGTGAGACATCCACAAAGACCTGTGACATCTTAATTTCATGTCTAGTCTTCCAGCAGCTCACTGCTTCCTGCCATGGGTATCTGCCTTGACCCATCTACTGTAGGAACACAGTCCAAAACATGCAAGCATTTTTTTTATATTTCCTAAAGTTTTACTAGGTTTCTTTTGTTTTCAAGCTGTAATAATTCTCTTCTACCCTTAGCTGAGCAACCACTTATTTGAAGAACTTGCCATGGATGTGTATGATGAAGTTGACCGAAGGGAAACAGATGCAGGTGAGTGAGGCTTTCTGGAATGTGTATGTAATGAATTTGAATTATTACATTACATATAAGATGATAGTACAAGCTATGTTCTGTTCAAAGCTCTTTTGTATTCAGTAATTACTGATAATGGTAGTTTCTGTGTCTTGCATTGTCTGAAGGTGACGTTAATTGAAATAATTCTTGTGTTTTTACCAAGTAGAGAATCCTCTGGGGAACAAAGCTTTCCTTTGAATTGATTGTGTTTGTGTTTGAAAATGTGGTCTTTTATTCTTTGACAAGAAACAATGTTAAATAGCACAGGAAGATTATTCTCTCCTTTTATTTTTTTGTTCTTTTCCTTTGTTGTTTTCCTCTTCCCTGAGCAGTGTGGCTTGCTACTCAGAATCACAGTACGCTTGTGACAGAGACCACAGTGGTCCCCTTCCTTCCCGTAAATCCTGAATATTCTTCAACCAGGAATCAGGTATGGAGTCTTCTTAATGCTGTGAAACTATTTTTATTTAATGGGCATTGTATTCTAAATAATATTGCTTTACTGTACTTCTTTATTGTAGAAGAGTTGCATCTACTTGTAAAGAGGTTAAAATATTTTCACATTTCCCCTGCCCTGGAGTGTGCAGCTGAATAATTTAAATCACAATTTCTGCACTGAGCTTATATGAACAAGCAACTCCCTTTAGGTGCTACAGCCTTAGTTTTACCTGGGAATTCTGCTGTTTATCTAATACACAACATACTTATTTTTCTGAATTATTCTGTAATTCAGGGAAGACAGAAACTGGCTCGATTTAACGCCCACGAATTTGCTACACTAGTTATAGATATTTTAAGTGATGCCAAACGAAGACAACAGGGGAATCCTCTCGCTGGCTCAAAAGGTGAGTGTAATTTTGGTGTAATTCTTCAGTAGTTTAATTGATACCACGGTCTCATACAGGAGTAGTAGATGAATGAAGAGATTTATACTCTTTATATAAATCATATGAACTAACTTATGCGTATGGCAGGCTACTGACAACACACACTAAGCCACCCAAGTGATGTCCAAGTACACAAGATCTGTCTGTTAAGGTTAGTATTAGTAATACAACTAAATTAAGTGGGACAATGATAACTTAGTAATTTTTTTTTTTCAGGAAAATGTGTAGTTTTGGAGTGATACTTCTTTTGATGGGCAGCTAGGATAATGTCTGTGTGTTAGATCCTGGCTTTCCTGGCTGCTCTGTATGTGCAGCTCTTTGCTGTAGTTTAGATGCTCTTGAGCTTATTGCTGATTTGCCTTAAAATGTTTACTTTTTTGTTATTCTTGAGTGTGGCATGTATCAAGGAATACAATTACCTGTACCATCAGCCAGACAGAGCCATAGTTGTAGCCGTGATGGTATGAAACAACATCTGAGCACTAGCTCTTCCACCAGAGAGAAAATACAAAGAAAATATTTTTTTAAATTACTTAAAGTATGCATTTCCATTTTTTTCCTCAAAATTTATTAGTACTTTTTTAAATGGTGTGTATTGATCTACAGAGAACGTGGAGCTGATACTCAAATCAATCAGCAATCAACACAGTAGTGAAAGTCAGGATAATGATCAGCCTGATTACGACAGTGTTGCTTCGGATGAAGATACGGATCTTGAAACCAATGCAGCTAAATCAAACAGACAGAAGGTAGGTTTGAAATATTTCTACATACACACCAAATTTGATTCATAAATCTCCTGTGACTCTTTCCCCTTGTGAGGGGATTTTACATACATAAATGAGCAGAAAATGAATATTTTAGTTAATTGTCAAATTCGTTTCAGAATCATGCTTCAGTCTACAAATTCCAACAAAATCAAAAGTTGTCACTTAAGGAATTTTTATTGTAAATAAAATGCTCCTCTAAGAAAGAAATGTGTGCCACTGCATGTCTGGAGTTCAGGTATATATCTAATGGCACAGATTAAGAGTGGTTTTGGTAGATTCAGTTATTTAATCAGTGATTCCAGGGTATTTCACGAACATTTGCTATTTGCTACTGAAGAAATATATGTGGTAGACGAATAGGGACTCTCTGTTTTAATCCATTCCTGAAAATAATGCAGAATGATAAAAAAGCAGCTTTAAACTTATTAGTTCTAGTTTAATCTCCCCTGGTAGCATTCACACTGCATGTTTAGTAACTTGTCTTTTATGACTTTCCAAGTCTTTACTGTGTATTTTTAAAAGAATCCCTATGAAATGAGTATTGTCTCAAATGCTGAGACAAATGCTTTTGTGTACAGAGGAGCTGAGAACTGATTGACACCAAATTTCTTTCACGTTGGACTGAAATTATTTTAATGAATGGATTTTATTAATTTGAGCTTAATTTGAACCACGATTCTTTTACAGTAAGTAAAATCTCATTGTCTTTTTTTCGTTTGGTGATCTGTTTCTCAGTCATGTGTTGATCTCTTTCTGTTCATAGAGCCTGGATTCAGACCTGTCAGATGGACCAGTGACAGCCCAAGAGTACATGCAAGTTAAAAATGCTTTGGTGGCTTCCGAGGTGAAGATTCAGCAGTTAATGAAGGTGAACATCAATCTGAGCGATGAGCTGAGAATCATGCAGAAAAAGGTAACAGGCACAATAGTGCAATTCCTTCAGATTTTGATGTATTTTAAGATGACTAGAATAAAACTGCTGAAACTGAAGATACAATATTAGCATAGTGAGAAAACTTACTTTAGAATGGAGCTGCTTTGGCATCAGGTGAGAGGCCACAAGTGTATCCGTGTGACACATCCTTTGAATGTTTGGGTTTTTTATGGAGGTGATGATCATCTGCTTAGTTCACTTGGATCTGAGCTTTCCAAGTGACAGGACAGTTGTGTAAGTGTTGTATGGTTTTGCTTTCCTGCTTCAAGATAAGCAGTTTTCAACACTGAGGAAGTAAAGTATTAGCACACATTTTACCTGTGAGCCCATACCCATATAGTGTACTTCCAGCTGAAGGGAATGAAGGGAATTAAAAATCCTAATCCAATTTGGCAGTAGAAAGTAATCTGAAGAGTGTCGATTAATACAGTATCGAGTTCTTGTATACCAGGAGGGCAAGATTTATTTGTTTGCTTGCATTTGAATCCGTGGGAAAGAGCACTTAAAGGTTACAGTGATAAATACAATTACTGCTTTAAACCTTGGGTTTGGGTTTTGTCTAGATGAAGATAAGGTAGAGGTTATTTCATTTACAATATGAGTTACTATGTGCAGATAGTCTTATACAGACAGAAAACTGAACAATTTTTCCTAAAATCTTGAATTTAAAGCTTCAAAACCGAGTTTGGAAGCCAGACCTTTTAATCATCATATAACCAAGTCAATGGTTTGTTGAATGCTTTGTCACTGTTCTGGTAAATAGAGAATTTTGTGGTGTAAAGGAGAGTTTGTCTGTATTGAGTTTGTTGTCCTGTCTGTATTGAGTTCTTGTTGTCCTGTCTGTCATGCTAGTCTAGAAAGGGTTGGCTGCTTCCTCAAATTAATTCCTTTTACTTAGTGTTAAAAATCCTGCCTTCCAAATAATTACAATACAGCAAGACTTAGAGTACGTGCTGCAGAGAGCTCTGTCCCTGTAGAGACACTTGTTGAAGCTCCTACAGAGGTGAACGTGTGCTGAGAGCTTGTTTCCATGTTGTTTTGGGGCAAAGAGGCTGATGCTTTGGAGAATGGTGGGAACTGTTCGGCTCTTAGCATCTGAGGCCAAGCTCATTCTGCACATTCAAATATCTTTGTCTGTTAATTGTAATCCTTCTGTTCCAGTTGTGTTCAGCTTTTCAGATCTCTTGGAATGGTGGATACTGAGAGCAACTTCAGAGGTCTCAAAGTGTTTCCTTAGTCTTTTAACAGCTCCTACTGGTGAAGCGTTTCTCTATATCAATTGAATTAACCTTTTCACTTCTCCTGAGTTTCTTTAAACAGATTTTAGGATTCAAAAATTAATCTTTAGGGCCTATGAGTGAATGAGACTAGTGTATTTATGTGGTGTAGCAGAAGAGAGATCATTGTGCTGCAGTTGAACCTGTTTTGAGAGGTGGCATAGCCAGGGCTCGCTCACCTTGAAGATGAGTTGTGCTAATTTTACATCCTGATGATGTTTGTAGCTATGAAGCTTCTTGAACTTAGTGTTCAGTGGCTCTGGGCTGGTGAAGAATCGATATAACTGATAGGAGGAATGGGTAACAGCTGTCTTAGCCCCGAGCTACTGGGAAATTCAGTGCAATATGGGAATTCTCTGTTGGGTTATTTGTGGCAAGACGCCACTGAATTTGTACTACTTCAGCAATTCTAATGCTATGGATGGCATTCAATAGTCTCTCCTTTTTAAGTTTTTCTTGTTATTTCCTAAGGGAGGGCTTAGAAGGTGATAAACTAAAAAAACCTGCCTCTTGGCTAAAACTGCACCAAAAGCAGAATTATAAAATGTGGAAGAAGTTTGTAAGAAGTAGACTCTAAAGTTGACCTATTTAATTGCCTTTAATGTCAAACTTTAAATGGGTTGCTTGACTTCTGGCTGATCCTAAAATCTTAAGACTTGATGTATTGTACTAGAGAGTACACAGAAAGCAGGAGAGAAAGCACAAATTGTCTTGCTAGAAGTCTGTGCGTTTGATCTAGAGTTCTGGGAAGTGCTCTAGGCAAAATAGGATTTTTTGATAAAGTACTTGATGGTTCATATGGTGCAAAGTAAATGTAAGTAGTAAACACATGATTTCCTCTTTAAAAGGCCATCAACTGTTTGAATTATTGCATTCAGTTATTGTTAGAGAATTGCTGATATAGAGGTTTTTTACATCTTTTCTTTATGATGTGTTAATATAGCAAACTTACTCCGAATAACTCCAGGAAAATAAAAAAAATCAGAGCTATTGCATTTTTATTATCCATCAAATACATAATAATGAAAAAGTTTTTGAAATTATTTCATGTTGGCTTCTTAGAAAGCAGTAGCTACTACTTAATTTTCATAAACTAAACTCTCTTCTTGCTTTGCAGAGCAAGCTGTAGTTCTTTTTGCGCTACCTCTGGTGTCTGTGCTGTAGTTTTTGGCATTTTCAAATAAGTCTGATGTTAAAGTCCTCTTTTAAGTTCTTGTATTGACTGCTGAAATAGATCACTTGGCTTGAAAAACCTTTGTTGGCAGCCCTTCCCCTCACAACCTCATCATCTTAATACAATTCATGTGCCAGTACAGCCAGGCTGGAACAAATGGATTAACTGCAACAGCCAATTTTAAGATCTAATTTAGCTTGTATCCCAGCAAAAAGTGCTGAAAACCAGCACATAAATACTTCCAGATCTGGAACGTAGATATTTCTATGTTTATATTAAGCAGGTCCTAGATTTTTAAGAAGAAACCAAGCCCCAGCTACTTGTAGCTGGATTTACTAGTAAAGCTGACAAGCATGTATTGTGGTCAGTTTGCTTTGACGCTTGCTGTTAGAAAAACCAAGTCCCACTGCTAAACATTTCTTTCAGCTTCAAACGCTACAGAGTGAAAATACCAACCTCAGAAGACAGGCCACAACCAATATATATCAGGTCCAAAGTGGTTCTGAGTACACAGACCCCACCAACAATTCTTCTTTAAAGCGACGACCATCTGCACGGGGTAGCAGGCCCATGTCCATGTATGAGACTGGATCAGGTCAGAAACCCTACCTCCCCCTGGGAGAGGTCCCATACCCGGAAGAAAGCATAACACGACTGCAGCCTTTCCCTCCACATGTAAGTAAAACTGCTGGTGCTTCTGCATTTCTTCTTACATTCTCTCTCTGTTCCAACTACTGCTCAACTCTCTGCTTCAGAGTGAATTTGAACTGTAAGAATAGTTAATGTTTGCTGTATTAACATGTCTGCAGGAGCTTGGTGTTTTGAAAAGTAAAAGCTATAATGATTCCGGAATATGTAACCTGGAGCTTTTGGCTTCTGCTCAGCTGTTTCTTTTTACCACAATATATATATGCCAAATATCAATGCGCAGCTGTTTAAAAACCTGGAGGTGGGGGGGAAAAGTAGTATTCCAAGAAGGTAGGTAAAGTTCATGGGTTTCTTGCTTGAGATATACAGGCATGTGCCAGTTTATGGAACTTCAGAACCACATTTCAGAAATAAAACAAAACGGGAGCTAACTTTTTCATTAAGCCTCCTATTTCTTATTCTGTGTTTGGAGCTGCAGGCTGAGGATGGGCTAGATCTGTTCATTGAACAAATTATTCTGGTGTAGTACTTCCAGCTATGATGTGCTAATAGCAGAGAGGGAGTCCTCTATTAGCCACAGGGATTCTGCACTGATGTGTTTACAATTTAGATGAGTGACCAAACACACACCAGTCCATATTAAAGTTATTTTTTATGTTGCATCTTTTTAGATTGCCCTGTGGGCAGGAATATGGGATGCTACGTTATTTAGGCATGTATTTAACACTTGTGGATTTGTTTAAATATGTTTCCCTGTTGGTAGCAGTATTTTGTATTTCATTCCAGATAAACAATCAAACCCTTTAAAACATATTTGGGGAAGTTAACAGGTTTCTTGCCTGTCATGAGCGAGGGCAAATATTCCATGCACATTCCAAAGACGACAGCTGAGTTCCCCAGGGAATCAGTGTAGAAATTAGGATGCTGGATTGTCCCTGCCTTCAGTTAAATTAATAAGAACTTTAAACTGTGAAATCTGGATCATCTTAGATGATACTGACATGTTGATATAAAGGCAGTTCTGGCAGCAAGAAATGTCAGAGTTCTTTTGGATGTGGCAATGTTTGCAAAACATGACAGTGCTTTCTCCAAGTCCTTCGGATTGAAATTTGATTAGAAGCAGGGGTTCTGAAGCATTGATTAGTTATGTGGAGTCAGTTAATTTGGTATTACGCTGAATGCGTTTCATTCTCTGTGGAATTTAGCACTCCTGGAATACCAGTATCAGAATTAACATGAAGTCAGTTGTACTTCGAAAGAGTTAATTCCACTCAGGCTTAGCCAAATTCTCAAAGTCATCCTTGCTTTATGTCATCTCCATGGTTTTAAGAATGTTCCTTTATTTCAGTTAAGAATTTATTTGTGTTTTGTTTTTTTGGTTTTTCCCGAGTGTTTTTCTCTTTCCCATTTTTAGATCGGGAGGAGTGCGTTTGTGACCTCCTCTTCATCTCTACCTTCCTTCCCCTCCACGCTTTCCTGGTCAAGGGATGAAAGCACACGAAGGGTTAAGTACCTTCCTGATTGGTCTTTTGCCTGGAGGAGGTGGCATTCTCCCTCGAAGCCATTATGCCTCTGTCTTCTCCCCTTTCATGCTCACTGGCCTTGGTGCTTGCATGAACGGTATTTCATCACTTTCCCTTTCTTCTGCCACTTGCTGTGGATACTTGCCTCTCTCTAACTTCACAACAGCTAAAATCTTGAGCGTTTAACACCCTGCACAGTTCCTCCAGATCACTTGCTCAACCACCTAACAGCCAGAAGACAAGTTGGTTGCTGTTTGGGAGGTCATTTGGCAGGCGTTCGCTCCTATTTTGTAAGCTGATCCATAACTCTTCCTACTGACTAAAATGCACTGCATGAGGCGTATGAAGCTCTCCGGGTCCTCGCTTTAAAGCCTGCTTTCTTTAGGGGCTGTCAGTTTGCACCAACCCAAAGGGGTACTGATTCACTGTTTGCCTTACAGATGCCCCATCCTGGGCTGCATCAGCAGGTGACGGGAGGTGATTCTCCCCCTCTGCTCTGCGCTTGTGAGACCCCACCTGGAGTCCTGTGTCCAGTTCTGGAGTCCTCAACATAGAAAGGACATGGAACTGTTGGAACAGGTCCAGCGCAGGGCCACCAAGATGATCAGAGGGCTGGAGCACCTCTCCTATGAGGACAGGCTGAGAGAGCTGGGGCTGTTCAGCCTGGAGAAGAGAGAAGGCTCCGGGGAGACCTGAGAGCAGCCTTCCAGGATCTGAAGGGAGCTCCAGGAGAACTGGAGAGGGACTCTTTGTCAGGAAGTCTAGTGACAGGACGAGGGGGAATGGTTTTAAATTGGAAGAGGGGAGATTTAGATGAGATCTTAGGAAGAAGTTATTTGGTGTGAGGGTGGTGAGGCACTGGAACAGGTTGCCCAGGGAAGTTGTTGATGCCCCATCCCTGGAAGTGTTTAAGGCCAGGCTGGATGGGGCTTGGAGCAGCCTGCTCTAGGGAGAGGTGTCCCTGCCCATGGCAGCAGGGTTGGAACTTGATGATCTCTAAGGTCCCTTCCAACTCTGACCATTCTATGATTCTATGTTTGTTGGTTTGTTTGCAGTGAGTTCTTTAAGCACCCAGAAGGATACCCATTGATACTGCTCCCTGATACCTTGAGTGTCAGCCGGCCTGCTTTCTGTTGACCTTCGTAGAGGAAAGACTGAACAGGGATGGGAATTGTTTTTAGCAAGATTAAAGACACTGAGAGTGTATAAAGGAAGCTTATCATAGTGTTCCATCAGGATCTACAAAACTCTCTTCTTAGGGCTTTGTTAGCCATGGTACTAGGAAAAAAATTTCAGTGTTACCAAGAAATATTAAATGTATTCTATAAGCTTATGTTGTTCTGAAGACACTGACTTTGCTGTAGCCTCATATGTGAGCTGTTAGCTATTTGAAGAAGCCTTGTCCAGCTTCTCAATTACTTTATTTAAAAGCTTTTCTCTTTTTGTAGTGGGACAGTTAAATCTAGTTTTACTCAAATTCCTTTGCTGGAAGGGAGCATGAAATGCCACCTTGCAAAAGGACACATTTAGCAAGGCAAACTGTCTGACAGACTAGGCTGTCCCTGACAGCTTCTTTTTAAACTAGGTTTTCTTTGGAATCCTTGAACTAATTGCATGTGACATTAAAAAGAAGGGAAAAGCACCGTGGCATTTACAGCTGTAGCATAACATCTGGTTTGGGCTGTGAAGGGACCATGGCTGAAGCAGTGGACCCTGAGCAGGTACATCTTAACGTGTCACAGACTAATGAATGCTGAAGATGAACAACCCCCAGCTTTCATGCTGCTGTTGGACCAGCCTCACCTACCAGTTTGCACTGCTTGCAGAAACTGCCCTCCTTCATCAGAATGAGTTGATTACATTTTCAGGTCTTGCTCTGACTGAACCTAACTTTGAAGCGAATATTGATATGAGGCCCCTTGGGCTGGTTTTAGATGTTTGTATCTCATTTCTTAGAAAATAATGACTAGATTATACCCAGTGTCTATCACATGTTCAGTATTTAGGCTTTGCTTATTTCTGTGTTAAAACAAGACTTTCTGAGAGTAAAATTGAGAGAGGAGTATTTTTGTTTCTTTGGTGGTGGAAAGATCTTTCAAGAAGAGCTCTCTCTTTTTGCTCTGCTTTTTCTGTGTGGTTAATGTAATGAAATCAGTACCATCTCCTTCTGTTTCTTGGGCAAACATTGCAGAGTCTCTAATCAGATTTTACTACATAATACTCAATTTTTCAAAAAAACCCAAGTTTATGGGTTTAGATGTTGGATGGTCATACTCTAGCCTCTTCCTGCCAGGGTAAAGAACCTTCTTTCAAATTCTTATGTCCCTGTTTTATTTTTACTTTTTGTAGTGTTTGGACATGTCAGTCAATGAAGATAGTATATTTGTAAGTAGGGCTGGATGATAAAACTTAAAAGGGAATATCCCGCTTGGTCAAATGCAAATCGAGGTTTGGCTGGAGCTGGTGTTAGAACTGTGTAGTATTAGAAACTTGCAGAGGTTTTGTTTATTTCTGTTTTACACTGGTTCCTATTCTTGTAATTCATTGTTGTCATCTGTATTTCTGACCATAGTGTAGAGCTTTGTCGTTAGTCATGTTGTTCTCCTCTATGTGTCTGGGAGAGAGGAAAGGTCAGACCCTACCTTTAGTAGTTTCATATCTTCAGAATATGTCACTTTTACAATTGATCTACAAGCTATCCTGAGAGGTGAGCATTCAAAACATGCTTTTTTTTTTCTTCTTTTTTTTCCTTCTGTGCAGAGTGACTTTAAAATGGATGGGAAGTGTTTGTACTCCAGGTGCTTCGGAGTTAGGGGTTGTTGGTTTTAACATTAGACGAGTGCTGAATGATTGTACTGGATCTTAACCAATGAAACCAATTCCTAGTCACGTTTTTGGTCTGTCCTTGAGGCAGTAGTAGTATTTTCTCTGTATGGATCAGGGATGCAGACTGAAGGTGGCCCTTACAGTCGAACACTTGAGATTCCCTCATTGTGACTTCAGAGTTCCCATAAAGCTCCAAGGCTGGTTCTTCAGCAGAAATTGCAAAGGGCCTAATCACATGATCAGTGTCTGTGACTAAGGCAGGAGCTGGTACCAGAGCTGATCTGGATGAAAAGTGACACTGATGCATCACGCTTGCAAATGGATGAGCTGTAGCAGGTACTTCTGATGAACTTTGCAATTTTTAAGCCTGGAGTAGGCAGATTCATGGTGATTCTGGGCTCTGGCTGAAAATGGGAGTGTGCCTTGGGGGCTTCAGACTGCAAATTCATGTGAACTGCAGAGATTGGCCTGACAGTAGGTATTCATAGCATGCCATGTGAAGGGGAGAGCGGGAAAATACTGGGCCTCTGACTCTGTTTATGGCTTCTGCTCTCTGGAGCAGAACTCTGTAGCTCATCCTTCACATGCTTGATCCAGCTTCTGATCTGCAGTGGATCTCCAAGACTTGGTCTGGCCTCTTATGCTTGGCTCAGCCTCCAGCTCTTGTCTTCGGCCTGCCCTCTGCCATGGTACTCCCGCTGTAAGCTTGATCTCACTTTCTGTGTGTGCCTCCCAATCTGGGTCTGGCCTCTTAGTCTGTGGTGGGCCTCCATTCTGAGGTCAGAGTCACAGGCCCAGTTCACCCTCCTACTCCAAGTTTGGACTCCCACTCAGCTGTGGGCATTCACTCTTGGTTTGGCCTCCAAACTCATTTTGATATCCCACTCATCATTCATCCTTTACTCTGGGTTCAGTATCCCAGTTTGATCAGCATCCTACTTTGCAGTGGGCCTCCCACACTTGATCTGGCTTCCACTTTGTGTGTCCCTACAACGCCTGGTCCAGCCTCCACTTCTTTCTGTGCTTCCAGTGCTTCCTCTGGCCTTCATTTCCTTGTAGATAAGGTTACAAAACCAGGTTAGGTTTCGTGTGTCTCCTGCCCTCATTTTGGCCTCCACTTCTGAGTTGGCCTACACACCCTCCTTTTGACACCTATTCTTCAGTGGACCTCTGCACTTGATGGTTAGGCCTTGTTTCATCCTATGCTCTGCTCTGGGCCACAATTCTCACTTACTTGGCCTCCCAACCTTGTTTTGGTCAGAAGTCTGTAATGTCCTTCCAGTCTCTCTCCATTTCAGCTTCCACTGCATTTCAGCTTCCAATCTGCAGTGAGCTCCAAGTCTCTTTGTTTTGGTTTCCTACATACTCATTGGTCTTCCACCTGCAGTTTGGCCTCTGCTCCACAATGGGTCTCCCACCAACATTTCAGTCTCCAGAATTTATTTTGGCATTCCCATTGCAACAGTCCTCAGCCTTTATTTAGGTCTCCTGTTCTGCAGTGGGTCTTCCTGTGCCTGGGTCAGCCTCTGATCTGGGATCAGACCCCCATCTTGATTTGGCCTCTACTGTCACGAGCCTCCCACACTCAGTCCAGCCTCCTGCTCTGCCTTTCACCCTTGATTTGATCTCCCACCTTCTGCTGGGTCTCAATTCTCATTCCAGCCTCCCGTGCTTGGTTTGGTTCCCACTGTATCTGGCCTCGAGTCTGCCATGGGCCTCGCTCTCTGGGTCTGGCCTCTTTCTCCCTAATGGAGCTGCCCTCTCCGTTTGGCCTTTGCTCCCCTGAGTGCCCATGTGGCAGTTTTGGTGGCAGGGGAATGATGCCATGCTGAAGCTGTCTGTCTGTCCCCACAGCCCTGCTGGATGCCAGGGCAGAGCCCTTGCTGTGGGTCTGATGGGGCTGTGTGGCACAGGGTCTTGGTGGCAGCAGGAGCCTGGCACAGGGCAGGGGGACACACCAGGTTCCAGGGTAGAGGCTGTTGTGCTGAAGAGCAAGCCCGTGTAGGCAGGGCATGGTGCTGGCACAGCTCAGGACCCTTCTTTCCTGCACAGCACTGAGATAAATCTGCCTTCATTGCAGGCCTCGAAGCTGGAGAAGCAGAGCAGCATGTCTGAGAGCGACTACGATAACCCCACCACCCCTCTGGAGCTGGAGGAGACGGGGTAGGTGCTCCAACACAGAGCTGATGGCACATCTCTGTGCTGATGGAGGACAAGGAGTTATGTGAGCAACCAGTTCTGTCCCACCAGGCCAACCTCTGCTTTGTTCCTCTGCAGGTCAGGCAGGAAGGGGCGGCAGAGGAGCATCATTTGGCAGGGAGAGGGATCCATCCCTGAAGACACCGACACAGCTCCCAGCTCCAGTTTGCCCAGCACAGAAGATGTGATTCGGAAAACTGAGCAGATCACAAAGAATATTCAGGAGCTGTTGCGAGCAGCACAAGAGAACAAGCACGACAGGTAAGGTGTGAGTGCCAGAAAATCTCCAGAGTTTGTGAGAAAACAGAGAAAATTCTTCAGCTGTTTGTAGAAATACAACCACCCTGGGTTGGTGCTGGAGGTGCTGATTTCACACCTACCAAAGGTGTAGGTCCATGGTGTTTCCTGTGCTGGAACTCATGCCAGGGGGTGAGAGGGGACGAGTGACCAGCACAGTTGGTGGCAACACATGCTCCTGTCCCAGAAACCAGCACAGCCCCCTTGAGGGGGTTGTGGCTGTGGCACTGCCTGCCCACCACTGGCACAGGGATGGGAGCACTGGGAGCAAAGTGCCTGAGAAATCCTGCTGCAGAGCGAGTGGTGGTTCAGATACAAATCAAATGAGTTGCAGAGAGAATTTGGTCTTGGTTTCTCTTGGATCTTCAGATGTTCTTAGGTAAGGACACCCTACAGAAGTGTGGCAGTAACATCAAGTCTGGTTTCAGGAAAAAATTGCAAAGGCAGGGAGAATTTGGCTTTCCTAATGAGGTATTAGTACCAATAATGTACCAGCAAAAGCAATTTTGAGCTCTTGGGTTTAGACACAGACAGAGCTGGGTGGTCAGGAGGCTGCTCATCAGCACATCTGGTCGTGGCTTCAGCCCCCTCGGGGAGCTGCTGGCCCAGCTGAATGATTAGTGTTCAGAGTAGCTGTGAGCGAGTGAGAAGTGATAGTGCCCCTGCCTGATCCATCAGGTGGTGCTCCTGCACAGCTCTTCTAGAAGGCTGTAAATAGGAGTTATGTCTTCCCAGGTATGAACATGGTTTAGGTCTGGAACAGCTTTGGTCTCCAGAAAATCAGAACTTGTGGGTGTTACCTTCTGCCTCCCGGCCCTGCCTGGGAGAAGCAGCTGCCCGTTTGTGCTAAGCCCTCGCTTCCTGCCTCGCTGAGAGAAGAGCACAACAATGGGGCCACTTTTGTTCTATGGTTTGTTTTTTTTTCCTTCTCGTACTTGACTATTTTTAGAAGGGACAGCACGGCCTCTCCTTCTCACGCTGAATGGCGGGTTCTAACGTGTCTGTGCTGAGCTCATTGCCCTGGTTCCGTAACCTTTTCCACTGCAATCCCTTGTTGCTTGTTTCTCACAGTTTGTAACGAGAAGCAACAAGCAAGAGAAGCTGTAAATGAGTTTGGGGTTTATGCATATCACAGTTTATAGTATTTGAACTATATTTTCTTTAAAAGTCATTGGAAAAAGCAACGCAGCATAGCTTGCTTTTGCTGTTAGATTGAATAGAATTTTAAACAACTTGTTATGTTATTTTTTGCTTTCTCTTCTCTACCATGCCTGGAGTGGGCTGTTTGCCAATACTTAAATAAGTATAACCTTGCAAAACACTGAACTGTGACGCTGCTGTTCTTTGTTTTCCTGTTCCCTGGCTTTGTCCCAGTGGGCTGAGAGCTGCAGGGCCTGGGGCAGTGCTGAGACGGAGTGGGCTTTTCTGCCATTCCCTTCCTGGAGTAGGGAAACACTTCCTTAAAAAAATGAGATATTTAGGGCCATAATAATACATCTTGTGAGTGAGTGCTGGGAACATCGTAGATAAAAATCACATAATGCATAGATAATTGGAGAGTAATAAGTGATGCAAGAGTATAATCTATTAATGTTTTGGTTTTTTCTTCTCACTTTGATTTCTTTTCCTGTTCTCCACTGGCTGAGTAGCCCCTTAGAGCGTGCAGGCACGCTCAGGCTCAGACACAGCCTCAGCTGCTTCAGTGCTCGGGTCCCCTGGGCCGAGAGGGCTCCCCTGCAGCCTCTGACCGTCCCGCAGCCCGCTCCTGCCTCCTGGTACTCTGGCCTCTGTCCTTGCCTCCCAGGCACAGTGTCCTTTCCATTTCTCTCTGCTGCCTCTTTCCCTCCTGCACCATCTGCACAGGGGTCGTTAAAGGTTATGCATGAAATGCTTCAGGTGATAAAGAACCTGCAGGTACCTCATCCAGGGAGTAAAGAAGCTGTGATATCACCCACTCAACCAAAGCTCTTGGTGTTGATTTAACATGGAACAGGATCACAGCCTGGAACTGTCTCTGTTTCAAGAGATTCTCCTGTCTCTGTTCTGGTTCTTGTCCGTCGGGATAAATTATCCCCCCTCAACAGCACAACATGTGGCTGCTGCTCCTGTGCACCATTGCCAGAGCAGCAGAATTCCCCAACACACACCATTCACACCTGAAGGCTTCAGCCCTCAACTGTTTACACAGCTGGTGTGTCAAATGAGATCATTTTGTATCCTGAATTGATGAGGAAAAAAAAAAAACTGTGTGTTTATATAGTGTCTTTCAACCTGACCAAAATATTGCTTATTAATGTCCAAAACAAACATGAAATTTAAGTGAGACATCCTTGAAAATAGACCTTCTGAAGCTTTAACCCCAGGTATTACTGTCAGTACTGAGGAATATCAGGATTGGAGGAAGAGATTACCACAAGTAATGATGGATTCTTTTTTTCCAAGCTGTCACTACTTGAATTATCTTCCTGAAGTCTTACTGGAAATTGCCTAAACTCAACAGATGTCTCAGCTCAGTGTGTGAGCTTACAGGGAGTGTTTAGACTATAAAGTAAAGCCGTTCCTCCAAAGACCTGGAGAACAGATCATGAAATATACATCTTTAATCTTGCTCTTTCATTTAAGTAATTCTTAAGGTTTTTTCCCTGCCTTGTTAGTGAAGGGTTTAATCAGCAGACTGCCTTTTTAATGAGGCATGGTGCTGTTCGGGCTGGCTTTGCAGGGAGCAAATTAATTGTTAACTCAAGAGCAGAATGCGGGGAATTCCAGTGAGCTTGAAAGGCTTCTCTCCACTTCCAGTGTATTTGGAAGAACTCGTGATTTGAGACAGATGGAAATACTCCTCTCTAAAGCAATTTTCCTGCATTGCCCAAATGACCCCAGAGTGTTGCTGCTTTCTCAGTGCATTTGCAAGTTGACTTATTTTTGCACCTTTGGTGTTGCAAGGTGACTGCAGAGATAACAACTCGGGGAGCTGGAGTTCTGTTCTCTCTTTTTCCTGCTTGAAAGGGCAGTGATCCACCATAATCCACAGTGGCTGACTATTTTTCTTGAATGCTGTTGCTTTGGGATTTGGGGATTCTCTTGCTTAAGGTTGAATCACATTAAATAACTTAGGCTGAAATTGAGTTTTTGAAGCTTAAAACCACATCTTTTGAAATTAGGCTTTTGACAGAGCACACTAACCCAGTGTTTCACAGCAGCTTACGGTGCACAAAGCTTTAAAATCTGTTTTGAACAGACCAGTCTTCAGTTTGTATATGTCAGAAGTGAAAGTTGTGAGGACTAATGGAATCTGCAGCTGGTTTATTAGCTAACTCAACAGAACTACTGAATATTTAGCCTGTAACTCTCACGCTTTGGAAGAAGTTGGTGGTTTGGAGATGCATGTGCCTGATAGTTGCTGTATGAGAATTGTGTGTTACCCATTTACTGTGTATAAATTAATCCAAGAATGCATTTTGGTGTTCTTAAGTTACCTTGATGTGGTGTTTAGTTAAACTTTACCAAAAGAGCAGGGTATGAATTCTGTAGGGGCAGCTGGCCGTGCTTTGGCATGCACCTTCTCAGGTAGTGGTTAGCCTTTTGGTTTGTGAAATGGGAAAGGGGAAATAATGTGCCTTAGTGCTGCATTCCTGGCTTTAACTCCTAACAAACTGATAGGAGGATGGAAATAAATCTCCCTGGGGTCAACAATGTGTCCTCTACCTGCATCTCTGCAACAAACTGAAGCTGACCCAGCACTGTGAGCTTGTTACAGAGATGGCTCAGGGTTCAGCTGAGAGCCCACAGGGTAAGAGCTCACACGGCTCACATTTCAGCTCCTGATGCCAAGTGTTTTGAATACAGTTTTTGGTGTTCTGGTAACATATTTTTGGTAATTTAGGTACAAAAGTGAGGTTTTTAGGCTTCTACTTTGTAATTTACACACAGAGTAGTGCTGGCAGATGGCATTGTTTCAGAGGTATAGGCAAGACAGTCCTAGACATATCAACACTCAAATTATTTTTAAGAGTTTGGGTGGCCAAAATTCAACTCTGAAACATAAAATCTACTGAAACACCTTTGTTTTGGGGTTGGTTTTTTTTTAATCTTTTCTCCAGAGATTGCTGGATATTTTTAACTGCTTAGATACTTAGCAGATTTAAAACTTCTCTTTTAGTAGGCTGGTTTTAAGTCTCTTGGCTTATGCAGAAAGAGCTCTTCTGAAACAAATGGTTAGAGATTTCCCTGAGATGACAACAAGCTTCACTTAGATCCTACATACAAAGTGTTTTCTTTAATCCACTTCTGATTATCCATGCTGCACTGAGGGGAGATAAAAGCTGCTTTTCTTTTTCCAAAGCTCCTCTGTGTCTGGATTTTCTTTAAATATTTTCAAACTGCAGAATCTTGCTTTACTTTATGCCTGACTTCATGCACCAGTTCACTCTCACACCTAAAAAATAACGTGTCACTTTGTGCAGACACTAAACAGGACAAGCTGAGCAATTTTCTGTGCAGTTTGGAGACAAATTCTAGCATTTGAATAGTTGGGGAGTGGGACAGAATTAGAAATGTGAGTGCATGAATTAATGTGCAGCTGATATTCATAGCCACGTATCCATAATTGCGTACAAATTGAGACTTTATCTGACAATGTTTGGTACAATAGGAGTGGAAAGCTATTCCTTCAGACAAACTTTGATCAAAGAATAAGGAAAACTTAAGGAATAACTTCATACTATTGGTTAAGTCCTTGTTTTTTCTGAAGTCCCATAGTTATATGCAAACTTGGTGCATTTCACAGCTCACTGCAGCACAGGAGTCATCATATTGTGTCTTGCACTTGCTACTTCAGTTGCCTTCAGTGTGGCCTGCAAAGACACTTTTAGAATATATATGGGGACTTTGATACTCAGGGTTTTCAGAATATTAGCCACTGATTAGTGAAACTGAAGAGGAAAGGAGTCTTTGCATAAGGAATAATACATCCCATCTTTTTGCAGCTATATACCGTGCTCCGAGAGAATACACGTGGCAGTGACAGAGATGGCAGCCTTGTTCCCAAAAGTAAGTACCTTCCAGCATCCAAATGTGGCCTTATTTCCTCATTAGTGGATTTTTCTTCAGTGAATGAAACCCAAAAGCCAAAGGCAGGGAGAAATGACTAGATGGGTTTTGTCACATCTTGCATCTTTGTATTTATTAACGTGTCAGTTGGGAAGGGTTAATGTGTGAATCCAGGCCTTTAATTTTACTTTTAAAAAAAAACTCTAAGAATTGCATGTAGTTCTTCCAAAACTGGAGGCTGCTGGCATCCAGGTTGAGGAGTCATGTGGTTATATGGGAATTTTGCTGGACTCGTCATCCCCGAGGTTCCAGTTGAGAGTGTCATTGCTTGGATTTCTTATTTGAAGGTGTGTTTAGAGCTGTTACCCATCTACCACAGCAAACTGTTCCTTCACAGCAAACTTAGTGAAACCCCAGCGCAGGGCCACCTGAGGGATGGAGCACCTCTCCTATGAGGACAGGCTGAGAGAGCTGGGACTGTTCAGCCTGGAGAACAGAAGGCTCCAGGGAGACCTGAGAGCAGCCTTCCAGGATCTGAAGGGAGCTCCAGGAGAGCTGGGGAGGGACTCTTGGTCAGGAAGTCTAGTGACAGGACGAGGGGGGATGGTTTTAAATTGGAAGAGGGGAGATTTAGATGAGATATTAGGAAGAAGTTCTTTGCTGTGAGGATGGCGAGGCACTGGAACAGGTTGCCCAGGGAAGTTGTTGATGCCCCATCCCTGGAAGTGTTTAAGGCCAGGCTGGATGGGGCTTGGAGCAACCTGCTCTAGGGAGAGGTGTCCCTGCCCATGGCAGGGGGGTTGGAACTTGATGATCTTTAAGGTCCCTTCCAACTCTGACCATTCTGTGATTCTATGGTTAAGTTTTTATACCATCTTACCTGCCTCTCTGAAACTGCAAGGAAAACCTAATGTTTCTGTGCCAACCTGCCCAGATTGTCTTGCACATGCTGTACCCTGAGGTCAGGCAGGGCATGGGCTGGGTGAGCATTAAGTGGGCACTAGAAATATTTGTCTGAGTAACTTCCTAAATGAGAACATGAAGCACTATTCCGTGCCTGGCAGTAGCTTGAAATGTCTCTGAGATGAGAAATTCCAGGAGCTTGTTTCCTCCTCCCTTATCCCACGTCTCTGCCGTGATGTCTTACGACATCTATGGAGAGGTCTGTGTAGGAAGCAGGGCCTGAGCAGCAGCAGTTTTGTAATTAAAGAACACTCATCAACCGCTAATTGCAAGCAATCCTGAAGTGCTTTTGTTGTTCTAATTCAACTTCTTTCTTTTCCCAGAAACCCAAATCTGAACTGGTAAGGACTTCTTTGCGTCTGCTGACATCTAGTGCCTACAGACTCCAATCCGAGTGCAAAAAAACCCTTCCCGTGGAGACCTGCCCCACCACGGACATCCAGCTGGTCACACAGCAAGTTATCCAGTGCGCCTACGACATCGCCAAGGCTGCTAAACAGCTGGTCACCATCACAACCAAAGAGAACAACAACTGAGTCAGTCACACTCAGCTTTTTAGTCTTGGTTTTTTTTTTAAAAGGTTGAATTTCCAACAAAGGTGTGGAACTACGCGAATTTTTATGAGGAAAAAAACCTAAAGGGGCAAGAAACTTTTTTTTTAAACAAAACAAACCAAACCCTCAGTATTATTTTTGCATGTTTTCTAACGATTTTATGATTAATTTAACCCACTGCCTTATTTTGTGCCTGTGTTGCCAGTTTAGTTACAGATAATAGCATGTTGCATAGAGCTGTTGAGCCATTATCGCGTCCAGGCGTTGTATCAAGCTCTTGCTAGATGTTTCCTTGGGGCCACCTTTTGCTTTTCAGATATCAGCTTGCAAAAAAAAACCCAAAAAACCCAAAACAAGTCCCAAACTCCTGCTCAAGTCGGATCAGAGGGCAGAATCTTGCCTCTGGCCCGGAGTCCGGTGTGCCGTTACGCCGCTGACCTGAGCAACCCATAGCCAAACAAGGTTCCCCAAGGCTCTGGGATCGGAACCATTTCCCTGCAGGAAGAAGGTCGTCATCCCAATAATGGAATACAAACAGAATTATTATCTGTTTCCCATATCAACCATTGTGCAATAATATGTTTTTAGTCTGTTAAAACAATAGTAGTTCTGGGCATCCGAGCTTATTTACATGTAACTATACGAGGTCTTTGTCACTTTATCTGTTTTGGAAGGAATTTGAAACTTAATAGTTATTTCTTTTAGTTGTCACTATGCCATTAATATATAAGTTTGATGTTACTTTAGGGCATTAGTGGTTAAAATATTATCTTTTGTTTCTGATTTAATACTTCATTCTTAAGTTTCCTGCAGAATTTTTACTGTCACCTTCAAGGCACCATCTGTTTGCAGCAGCATCGCTCAGTAACTCCAGATGCAATTCAATTTCTGTGATAATTAAAAGCAAACCAAACAAAAAAGGAAGTTCGAAGAGTGCCAGTGCACGAGCAGCTCTGTCTGCCACAGCATATAACCTCTGTTACCTCAGCATATCCAAATGTGAAGAGATTTCTGAAAGTTTTATGGGAATCTTGCAAGATTTTACACCTGGAATAACCCAAGGGAGGCTGTCTGTTAGGAGGGCAGGTGGGTGACAAATGTCAGTGTGTTTTCAGGTTGGTTTTTTTCATTTGTAACAGTCCACAAAAACATGTCAGTGTGTATTCAAAAATGAGAGTTCTTTGGGAACCTAAATTCCATGGAAGGCTACTAATTTTTGCCTCCTTGTGTCCCATTGGGAAGTGTGTTGGCATTTGCAAGGAGCTGGCAGCCACTTAAAGTGGTCTTGAAGTTAAGAGGGGATTTAGGGAACTGGGGTGGCTGCCACGTGGTGGCAGCAGCAGCTGATGCCAACTTTTAGACAGTTTTCACAGAAACTATCTGTGGTTCCACAAACAGGTCTGCAGTTTGTGCTCTGCCAAACCCAGCAACTCTTCCAGGCTTTCTGATGGAAAAACTGCCATATTTAGGTGAACAAATGAACTAAAGTTCAGCAGTTGGTCCCTTTTCAAATCCTGCTGTGTTTGTATATATAAACACTAAGTGCCATAATGCTGTTGGATTCCTGTATGTTGTAATGAGCTCTGGTTTTAAAGTAGTGAGAGTTGGAAGGAGGGAAGGAATGGAGAGAGTAGGTCACAACCCAGCTAGATTAATGTCCTTCTGAATTCCACAACTGACCCTAAACTCACGGGAATGCAGCCAGGCTGGGCTTACAACTGCAAAAACCCCAACATTTGTAAAACCTACTTCAAAGTTAATAGTATTGGCAATTAAGTACATTGATAATCTTCTAGGAACATCACTGAAAGGCAGCAGATGGTATTTTTAAAATCTCTCAGGACACCACTGGATGCTTTTCCTTAACATATCTTACCTGATTTCCAAAGCAGGGTAACGCTTGATTTCTAAATTATCAGTTGTTTAAATCTGCCTCTGTACCAAAACAGACCCCTGGATAACTGCAAGCCCTTGTGGCAGCTACACTAGTTCCAGATTCCCTACAATCAACCATTTAGCTATTTAAAAACACAGCCAACCTGTAACTGATTCCCTGTTCTGTCACTTCAACAGCATTTCTGGATGGTTCCCCCACCTCTAAACAAGTGTTTGTTCTAGGTTGGTTGGTTTGTTCTGGTCCCTCATCGCTACAGAACCACGGGGCCAGTCACACAGGACAGGCAGTTTCCTGACGTTCTCAGTCAAACAGAAGTGGTCTGAGCACACCCTGATGTGCTGAGTCAGCTCTTCTCACAGACAGGCGGAGCGGTTCCAAACCCGACGCTGGAACTAAAGGGTAGTAAGTAGATTGGCCTTGGAATCATACAGCGCTGTAATACCTGAAATAACAACACTGGGGTGGTGTTTTTTTCCTTCCCCTTGCTCTTTCTTTACAAAATGCTGCATAGGAAAGTAACACTTTATTATTATTTTTTTTGCCTTTTTTCCAAAACTTGTATTTATCAGTGTCATTCTATCTGTACAATATTTTGACTTCTCTTTTGTTTACTGTATTACTATAAAATGCTAAAACCCTTTCAGTCCGTGAAATTATTTGGGGTTATTTGATGGCTGGTTCTGTGGTGGTTGAATAAAGCCCCTAGAGCTCAACCAGCAGCGGGACAGGATCTGAACACACCACGCCAGCTCAGGGGTGGGGATGCTTTGAAGCTGCAGTTGCTGACAATAAGAACAAGGAATGAAGTGCAACAATCAGCTAAAAGTCCCCTCCCATCCTGTTGTTGCAGAAATTTGCTTGTGTAAAGTAAGAAACAATTTAATCAGGTTGCAGGCTGAGAGAACTGGGACTGTTCAGCCTGGAGAAGAGAAGGCTCCGGGGAGACCTGAGAGCAGCCTTCCAGGATCTGAAGGGAGCTCCAGGAGAGCTGGGGAGGCACTCTTGGTCAGGAAGTCTAGTGACAGGACGAGGGGGGATGGTTTTAAATTGGAAGAGGGGAGATTTAGATGAGATCTTAGGAAGAAGTTCTTTGCTGTGAGGGTGGTGAGGCACTGGAACAGGTTGCCCAGGGAAGTTGTTGATGCCCCATCCCTGGAAGTGCTTAAGGCCAGGCTGGATGGGGCTTGGAGCAACCTGCTCTAGGGAGAGGTGTCCCTGCCCAGGGCAGGGGGGTTGGAACTTGATGATCTTTAAGGTCCCTTCCAACTCTGACCATTCTATGGTTCTAATTATTCATTATTTATGAAACAAGTTTTTTTAAAAAAAAGTTAATGGAGTCTTCAGCTCCTTCTGCAGAGGAACTGGACATGGTAAGAATTACTGCTACAGCGCAGGTCATTTATTGTGCTGATTTGCAATGAGTTATGAATTAAGTCTAAAGGTCTTTTCAACCTAAACAACTCTTGATTTTATAACTGCTGCCAGCCAGCTGAGCTCTCTGCCAGTCCTGCTTCCCCGAGGTGGGAGCCTGACTCTCAAATAGCAACGGTTTATAGTTCCCATTCCGTGGGATGCACAGATTCTTCCATGGTTTGGATCCAAAGGGCCTGTTTACTTGCTGTGTTGCCCCAGCATAGCATGTATTAAAATAACAGCATCACAACTCCCAAGCATGGAGCAGGTGAAGCAGTTCTGTCCTCCAAAAATGCTCACACCTCTGCATTCTTGAAGCCAGTAGACATTTGCTCTTGTGTTCAGCTGGGCCACAGCTAAGTATTGTCAGAAATCTGCTGAGCAGAGTCTCAGTGTCATTGTGGGCTACTCCAGAGCCACCATTATTTCAGGAATTCTTTGATTCTTCAAACTTTTTCCTTTCTGTAGTCTGCAACTACCTTTAGTGCTCATTCCTCAGGTGCAAAGGATAGGAATCCTCAAGTCCATGCTGCTCTTGGGCATCTGTAGACCTAACAGCATCAAAACAAAGATTATAACTACTTTATATGCTCAAGGATTTATCTTCTGCACGTGTGCTATTCAGCTTGCAAAGAAGGTACTTTGGGGAGAATAGAATATCCTCCAAGAAAAGGCATCAGTAGTGTTTAAGAGTAGATACTTTGAGGCAGTAACTCCTCCTGCCAGCTTTCTGACTTCTGTAGCTACTGTCTAATAAGTGGCAGAAGTGAGTTACTCTGCAGAGTAGCTCATAGTTAAGTATGAGGAGTAGGATCTGCTGGGCCTGGGGTTTGGGTGGGGGCACTTGCATTCAGCTTGGTTGTTAGAGCTAGGAAAAGCACGGCAGAAGGCAAGACACTGAGCAGCTGAGATGTGCATTAATGCAGCTGCTAATGCTTGAACTAATTAGAATAACATCTGAGGCAGCAGTAACAAGTCTGCCCCCAAAATTATTTAAGAATTGGGACCTAAAGCATCGATACCAGCAAAAGAAAAGCAATTTATGAGAGAGAACTACAGAGCTGTGTCAGAAATAGCACCAGGGAAAGGGAGGGGCTTGGTGTTCCACCCTGGTGCTGTGTGACAACTAAGGTGCAGATGAGAAGCAGTGACAACTCTGCTGCTGTCCCTCCCAGCTGGGAGTCACCCTGACCCCTGAGCACACGTCCCCTTATCGCTGCTACCCACCCTGTCCCGGTGCCCGTGCTCAGCCATGCGCTCGGCCTCCTGCCGCACTAACTCCTCGCTGCGCTGCCGCCTTGATCTCTCCTCTTCCTCCTCCTCCCTCTGGCGCTGTTGCTCCTCCAGTTCCTGCAAGCGGCGCTCCCTCAGCTGGGTACAGAGAAGATGGGGCTGTTACAGGGAGACTGGACACACACCAGGCACCTTCAACAGCTGGGTGGTGTCAACAGTCTTCGGTACCTGCGCCTCCAGCTCCTCCCTGCGGGCTGTCTTCAGCTCCTTCTCCTGCTCCTTCTCTCTCCTGCTCAATTCTTTCGCCTCTTCAAGTTCTTTAATCAGCTGCTCTCGATACTTGAAAGACTCTTCTTGGGCTCGTCTGTTTAACTCCATCTTCTCTCGGATCTGGCGCTGCCTGCCTGCAAGCACCTTTGGGAAGGGAGAGGATAAGTCAAGAACTGGGGCAATCTTGGCACAGATGGTTAAACCGTTTCCAGGAAGTGTATCAAACAAGCACAAAAACTCTGCGGTGGGTGCTGTAACCCCCTAGAGGGTGGAGTGTTACAGCTGAAACCATAGCTTCAACCAAACAAGGGAGACACCTCATCAAAAAAAGGGCATCACCTCATTCATCAGGCGATCTCTGGCCGCCTTCTCTCTTTCCCATTCTTCTTCCCTCTTCTCCCACACTTTTTTAGCTTCTTCACTGAAAGAGAGGGGAAGAATTACCTCTAAGGTTGCTGCCTTTTAAAAAAACACCCTGTATACACCCAAGGAAACACTGGCTCAAGCAGGACTTCTTGGATGTGTCAATCTGCCCCAGGCACAGAAGGGTTTTGGGAGGAACTCTGTCTCTTCCCAGGGACAGTACTTCACACAGGGGGTGGGCAGTGAAGGGCGTTGCTGGAAAAGCTCAAAATTCTGCATATCTTCCCTCTGCAACAAACCCTTTAACTGAAACTTGATGGCAGCACATGCCATCCTGTCACCAGTGAAGACACGTCCTGCGCTGGGGGCTGTGTAAGGTGAAGGAGGCAGCTTTTACCTACAAGCTCTCAGACACAAAAGGAAACAGCAGGCAGGTTTGGGGGTCACTTAGACTAAACCCTTCCACATCAGTGAGGCAGAATCAGTGGAAGTTGGTTACAAAAGGTCATTCTTGCTGTCTATTACTGCCTTTTTTTGTTATTAAAGCTAATGTAACAGAAATTTTGATGCTGTGCTGTAACAGTCACGTAACAAAGGCGAGTGGAGCTCTGCCACCCAGGCAGGACTCTTTAGACTCTTTAGACAATGCGGAAGGGTGAGCAGATTCACCTGAACATGATCTGCAGCTCTGCCTCCCTCTCCTTTTCTAACTGGAGCTGTTCCTCGATGACACGTTTCATCCAGGCAACATCTGCGATGGCTTTTTCTCGTCGGGCAGACTGGTGGTGCTGATCCTCATCTTCCTTCTCCAGGAGGGCTAATAAGATTTGTCGGTCTGTCTCCTTGAGGAAAAAAACCCAAGATTAACAACTGTCCAAGAGGCTCCTGGCCTGGCTGCAGGGCTGCTCTCTGCACATTATTGGTGAAGACACTCGGTCTGCTGGCTTCCCAGTAATCTTTTTGCCTCAGCCCCCTTCACAAGCTGGAAGGGGCCTCCTAACTCATTATCTGCAGGCATACACATGAAGGAAACACAAAGCACAAGTGTTTCCAGCACACAGTATGTATAAGATATAAATCAAGGGGTATTTTCTCTTACCAGCTCCTCTTGTATCTGCTGGGCCCGTCTCCTTAACTGGGCGTTACACTGATGCCTCAAAAAGCGACTGAAGGAGGAAAAAAGAAGCAAACATTCAACCTGACTCTAAAGCCTTGTGTTATTATAGAAGGTACATCCATGACAACAGGCAACAGAGGTACCTGCTACCACTAACATCAATAAACCCAAGTGTTTCCAACCCACTGCTGCTACACTGCCCCAAGTGCTGTTTCAGAGGAAGAGATTCTGCCCAAGCCCTGCTGAAACAAGCTCCGCTCGATCTCGTACCCAAGCTCTTTCTTCTTCCGCTGCTCTTCCATTTGTTTCCTTTCTTCTTCCAAGTTCTCCAGCTCCCACTGCTGCTTTAATAAATTCTGCCGTTCTTTCTTCAGCTTTGTTGCCTAAAAATCACCACCAAGAAAGAGTACAGACATCAGAGCTGGACATCCCAGAGAGCTTTTCTACCTGAGTTTATACCCTGTCCTACTCCTTTGCAAGCAGCCAAAATCCTCATTGCAGTAAAGATTCCACTTTGGTTTCAATTTGTGTCTCAGTGGCACAAGAGACAGTGTGAGGAGCCCCCAAAATGACAAACTCAGAAGTTTCTACAAATCCTTTTCTCACCTGGCACAGCAAAAAAAGGGTGCTCACATTTCAAGAGGAGCAAACAAAAGCTCCCAGAATTCAGTTAGTATGCCCATGTTTGGGGGAAGGAGGGCCTACGTTACCAACAGAAATTACATCACAGCTCACTTTGTTCCAGATTTCATCTAGTGGAGACCTGGAGGGAAGAGGTGAGGCCAGTGTTGCTTTGTTTCCAAGTGACACCTGGAGTCCTGTGTTCAGTTCTGGAGTCCTCAACAGAGAAAGGACATGGAACTGTTGGAACAGGTCCAGCGCAGGGCCACCAAGATGATTAGAGGGATGGAGCACCTCTGCTGTGAGGACAGGCTGAGAGAGCAGGGACTGTTCAGCCTGGAGAAGAGAAGGCTCCGGGGAGACCTGAGAGCAGCCTTCCAGGATCTGAAGGGAGCTCCAGGAGAGCTGGGGAGGGACTCTTGGTCAGGGAGTGGAGTGACAGGACAAGGGGTAATGGTTTTAAATTGGAAGAGGGGAGATTTAGATGAGATATTAGGAAGAAGTTCTTTGGTGTGAGGGTGGTGAGGCACTGGAACAGGTTGCCCAGGGAAGCTGTTGATGCCCCATCCCTGGAAGTGTTTCAGGCCAGGCTGGATGGAGCTTGGAGCAACCTGCTCTAGGGAGAGGTGTCCCTGCCCAGGGCAGGGGGGTTGGAACTTGATGATCTTTAAGGTCCCTTCCAACTCTGACCATTCTATGATTCTATGACACCATGAATTTCCTTCTCAAAGGAGAAGCTAAAGACTACCTCTGTCTCCTGTAATTTCAGTTCTTGTATTTGTTGAAGTAACATCTCCGCGTGCTGCTTCTCCTCCAGCCGACGCTTCTCTTCCTCTTGTCTCATTCTTTCCAGCGCTTCCCTCCGCGCAGTTTCATATTTGTTTTCATAACGTTTTTTCTCTTGAAGTTCAGCTGCTTCTTGCTTTCCCAGCCAAAAGAAAACATGGCATTTAAGGTTAGGCTAACGGCAAAGAAACAGCCTCTGGCTCAGAAAATCCACAAATCAAACTCCTGCGAGCCGACACATACTGGGAAAACATGGAACTAAATACACTAGGAAGGAAAACAAGGACAAAGCCCAATGATCTGCTCAGCACTGCCTGAATTCGGTCTGTACATGCACAGGTGGTTTCCACAAATACACTCAGATTTTCCTGTTGCAATCTGGGCTGTTGTTTTAGTTAACTCTGCAATCTGTATTTGAAAGCCTTCCGCTTGTTGGGCAGGAACGATGGCTCTTCATTAAAAGAATCCTTCTTGTTAGCAGCTCCTGTCCTTCTGCAGACACCAGAACTCCCCATTGCTACAGGAACGGGCAAGGTTTAAAACTGGTGTCATTAAAAAACAAAACAAAAAAGAGCCAACTCCTGTTCCTTCCACATCCAAGCCATGCCCGTACAGGCAGACAAGCTGCCTGCCACCTGGGTCAAAAGGCAGAGTGTCACATGCGTTTCAGGAATGTGCCCTAGTGACCAATGACACCAGGGCCACCACAGCATACCTTGGTTTTTTGCATCACCTGGTCACCCCAGGCCTCCATCACGTGCTTCCTGTGCAGCTCCGACTCCATCTGTAGACAACAACAGATGCAATTAGTGCCTCTTCTCTCCCCAAGGATCTACTGGACTGTCAGGAGCACTGTCTCTCCCAGCTGTAGCTCCAGCAAGATCTGCCTCTGCTCGTCTGGGTGTCCTCAGAGCCCACCAGGGTCCCAGACTGAGGGTCAGTGTCACATGCCAGTTCTGGGGAACGCTACAATGACACTGAAACCAGAGCTGTGGTGGCTAGAGCAGCAGGTCAATGGAATAAAGAATAAGGAAGTGCCAAGGACAAGGCAGGAACAGCTTTTACAAGCACCTGAGATACTTACATCACAGGCACTGAAAGTCTGCTCTGAGTCAGAACATATTTCTGAGTGTTTCTGAAAAAATACCAGCTATGAGAAGACTTATTACACAGTGAAGCAATTTTCTTCTTTACCTTTTGCTTATCAGAACTTCGAACAATTGCTGTGATTCAAGATGAACAGCAACAGGAGATATATAATGACTTTGGTGTTTAATAAATGCAAGGCAGCAGGGACTAAAAAAGAAAGTCACATCACCTCCCGGAGCTCCGCATTGTTTTTCTTCCAGTGCTCATACAGCAGCTGCTCAGCAACCTGGAAACACGAGAGTGGGATTATGTCAGAATCCAGAGCAATCTGAGATATCAAACCTTTCCAAGGTAGCTATTAGTTAGCTGAACCAAGTGCTGAAACACACAGCACAGGGCAATTCTCTTGTGGAATTACAGAATTGTAGAGTAGTTTGGGCTGGAAGGGACCTTTAAAGGCCACCTAGTCCCACCCCCTCGCACTGAGCTACAACATCTTCAACTCTATCAGGTCTCCCAGAGCCCCGTCCAACCTGATCTGGAGTGTTTCCAGGGATGGGGCACCCATCACCCTCCCTGGGCAACCTAGGCCAGTGTCTCACCACCCTCAGAGTGAAAAATTTCTTCCTTAAACCTACTCTGAATCTCCCCTCTTTTAGTTAAAATAATTATTCCTTGTTCTATCACAACAGGCCCTGCTAAAAAGTTGCTCCTCATCTTTCTTATAAGTTGCCTTTAGGGACTGGAAGGGGCTCTAAGGTCTCCCCGGAGCCTTCTCTTCTCCAGGCTGAAGCCCCCCAACTCTCTCAGCCTGTCCTCACAGCAGAGGGGCTCCAGCCCTCCCAGCATCTCCGTGGCCTCCTCTGACCCTGCTCCAACATGTCCATGTCCTTCTGATGTTGGTGGCCCCAGAGCTGGACACAGTACCCCAGGTGGGGTCTCAATCCCTTTGTGCCCCAACCCGTACTGACACCAGGGGTTGCCCAAAACCAGGTGCAGGACCTTGCACTTGGCCTTGTTGAACCTCATGAGGTTCACACAGGCCCACCTCTCAGGTCTGTCCAGGTCCCTCTGGATGGTGTCCCTTCCCTTCAACGTCTTGACTGCGCCACACAGCTTGGTGTCATCGCAGACCTGTTGAGGCTGTGCTCAATCCCACTGCCTACATCATTGATGAAGATATTAAATATCTATCCCCCATCAGGTGCAATTTACACATCTAAAGCGAGGGAGTGGCATTCCCAGTCCTGGCACTGGGAAGGGTTGTTTGACCGCTCCTTCACTGACAGAGAGGAGGAACAAACCCCACGTTGTGAGACCTCTTATAGCACCATGCATGGCTGTGAGAACCCAACACAGGGATCTCCACCACTCCCCTCACCTTCCTCCTCTGCTCCTCCCTGCTGGCTCGCAGCTCCTCGTTCCTCTGCTTCATCCTGGAGAGCTCTGTCCCACCACCACCACGCTGCAGCTCCTGTAGCTCCGCCGCCAGTGCCTCCTGCTCCTCTCCGAGCAGCCGCCGCAGCCTCTCCCGCCGCTGCTCCAGCCGTGCCGCCGCCTCCTCCGCCTCCCGCTGCACCACCACCGGGCTGCCAAGCGGAACGGCAGGGGTTGGAAGGGACCTCTGGAGATCATCTCCTCCAACCCCTCTGCCAAAGCAGGGTCACCCAGAGCAGGTCACACAGGAACATGTCCAGGTGGGGTTTGAACGTCTCCAGAGAAGGAGAGTTCACACTGTCTCTGGGCAGCATCTTCCAGGGCTCTGCCACCCTCACAGGAAAGAAGCTTTTCCTTAGGTTGAGGTGGAATTTTCCACGTTCCAGTTTGTGCCCCTTGTCCTGTTGCTGGGCACCACTGAGAAGAGTCTGGCCCCATCCTCTTGCCACCTTACCCTTTACATATTGATCAGCATCCATAATATAGAATCATAGAATGGTCAGAGTTGGAAGGGA
>VXBW01001456.1:88475-99433 GCA_013400375.1 Thinocorus orbignyianus
TGGGGAGGCTGTTTCTGGGTTGTTCCTCGGGGAGGCTGTTTCAGGAAGGGTGTTTAGAGGGGCTGTACTATGGAGGAGGGACTATTTGCAGGAGAGTTTTCAGGGCTGTTTCAGTGAAGGTGTTTCATGACCGTTTTGGGGAGATTTGGGAGCCTTTTCCTAGGGGGGTGGGCTGTTTTGGGGTGAGGTTTGGGAGCTGTTCCTTATTGGGGGTTGTTTCAGGGAGATTGTTTTGGGGAGGGTTTTTNNACGGGACGGGACACAAGTAACGGGGTGGGATGGAACCCCCGGGGGCAGGACACGGGGACAGGGATGGGATCGATCCCCTGGGACAAGGCACGGGGACCGGCATTGGATGGAGCCCCCGGGGCAGGATTGGGCCCCCGGGACAGGACATGGATACTGGAATAGGATGGAGCCCCCGGGGCAGGACACAGGTACCGGGGTGGGATGGAGTCCCCGGGTCAGGATGGAGCCCCTGGGACAAGGCACGGGGACTGAGATAGGATGGAGCCCCTGGAGCAGGATGGAGACCCCAGGACAGGACACGGGGACCTGGATAGGATGGAGGCCCCGGGGGCAGGTTTGGGCCACCAGGACAGGGCATGGATACTGGGGTAGGATGGAGCTCCCAGGGCAGGATGGAGCCCCCAGGTCAGGACATGGATACTGGGATAGGATGGAGCCCCTGGGACAGGACACACGGACCGGGATTGGATGGAGCCCCCGGAACAGGACACACAGACCGGGATTGGATGGAACCACCGGGACAGGACATGGGGACTGGGATAGAATGGAGCCCCAGGGACAGGATTGGGCCACCAGGCCAGGACATGGATACTGGGATAGGATGGGGCTCCCAGGGCAGGACACAGGTACCAGGGTGGGATGGAGTCCCTGGGGCAGAATGGAGGAGCCCCAAGGCCAAGACAGGGGGACTGGGATAGAATGGAGTCCCCGGGGCAGGATTGGACCGCCAAGACAGGGCATGCATACTGGAATAGGATGGAGCCCCCAGGGCAGGACAAGAGTACCAGGGTGGGATGAAGTGCCCGGGGCAGGATGGAGCCCCCAGGACAGGGCACAGGGACCAGGGCGGGATGAAACCTCCAGGATGAGGACAGGACTGCAGGATGTGCAGCCCCATGGGCTCCCTGTGGCACCACTGGTGGTCCTGACCCATCTGGCCAATTTCGAGGCTCAGAGGGTGAGGTGCTGGGTGCATTCCCCTTGGAATTACCAATGGCTTTGAAGTTCATCCGTTGGACCATGCCAAGTTCTCAGCCCTCCCCCAGGTCCCGGTGGTGGGGTTTACTTTGGGAGGTGGCTGCTTCGCTCCGGATGAGCGTTTCCACCAGGGATGAAGGTGAAGATGATGTGGTTTCAGTGATTCACTCCTACCTGGAGCCCTTCATGCTTTGGTTTGAGGAACACTTTCAGGTGGGACATCCTCCCTGATGCCCACCCAGGGCATGTCCCGGCATTGGCTCCAGCATCTGTGCCCCTGTGCTGGGCTGGAGTTGGGAGCACTGGGGAGGTACTGGGTCTGGCTGGGAGGTAGGTAGGTGGAAAGCTGGGAAGCAGTGGGAGTGCAAGTAGGGGAGCAGGAGGGCAGAGTTTGTGTTGGATGCCGGAGCCGGGGCCGTGCGGGCGAGCCTCGGCACGCGGTGAGCTGCGCCTTGACTCATTTATTCCGTGGGGTGAGGAAGCCTGAAAAATAATTAAAAAAAGAGACTCCAATAACCAACAAGCCAAATAAAACCCCATTGACAACACCTTTCCTGGCAGCGGCTGTGCCCGTTGGGAGCTCCTGGGGCTGACGGCACCGGCTGTTTCTGGCACCACCTTCCCGTCCCAGTGGCTGGTGGTGGCACTGGTCCCTGCCCCACCTGCCCTTTCCACTTGATCCCCCCGCTTCTGCCCCACATCTTCCAGCCTCCTCAGAGTCCCCAGGGCTTCCTGCTCTGCAGATGAGCCTCCCAGCTCAGTCCCCAGCCACTTTCTATGGGGAAGTGTCCTGTGCTGGTGGCTTCCTGGTTCTGCTCCAGATTCTGGCCACACGTGACAACCCGTGATGAGTTTGGGCTTTTCCCCGAAGCTGCACTTGCCTCGGGGCTGGGATTCTCAGTGGGGCTGGGATTCTCAGCAGGGCTGAGGAATTAGGTGCTCTGTCTCCGTGGTCCCCATGCATAGCCCACGGGTTTGGGTTCTTTGGCCACCTCCTCTGTTGTCCAAGGACAAATCGGCCATGCGAGGACCTGTGTTTGCCCTGGGGTCAGGGTGTGGGACCTGCAGGCTTTGGCAGGTGCTTGTGGAATTTCTTCCATGGCAGGGAAGTCACTGAGGAGGAGAAACGGTGTCTGCTCTGCTGCTTGCCCCCACGTCTCCCTAGGGGCTCCACCATCCCTTCTGGGTGTCCCCCAGAGCTCCACCATCCCTTCTGGATGTCCCCCAGGGCGGTGGGGAGGAGGACACCCCCACCCCTCCTGTTGCTGCTGCCGGATTTGGGGGCTGCTTGCATCCCTCAGTCCCTGTGTCCATGGGAGCATCGTCTGCTCCCACCGTGGGGCTGCCACGGGTGGCTGTGGGACACGCTGCCTGATTAGAAGCGTGTCATCCTGCAGAGATCCCTGCCTGCCCCAGGAGGGCCCAGCCTGCCATTGTGGCTTCTTGTACCAAGCTGCAGCCCAGCAGAAAATAACACGTTTCCCAGCTGCTTTTTCTGTCCCGGGCTCTGCAGGGAGGGCTGAGCTCCCCAGAGGCAGGAGCTGGGCTGAGCCTTAATGCTGGTGTCTCATGGGTTTTGGGTTTTTATTGTGGAAAGCCAACCTGGGGGACAACCCAGGGTCACTGATGTGTCTTCCCTGCCTGTCCGTGCCCCTGCCAGCACTGCCAGCCCGGAGGGACCTGTTGGCAGGGGTTGGTGATGCTGGTGGCGTGGTGCGTGCTTTGCTCTCCACGCTGGTAGCGGTGGCTCTCCTGCAATCCCGTCTCCCTCTGGGAAACCTAAACCCATAATTTATTGTCCTAACTGCTGCTCCTGCCTTCCCCCAGGCTGTAGCCCCCCCTGTCCCATATCTGTCCCCCTCCCGGTGCCCGGCGTGGCCCTGCCAGCGTGGTGGGCACCCAGGACCAGCCCCACCAGTGGGGTGGTGGGGACCAGCCCTGATCTGGCTCCCAGCTCTGCTGCGGTGGCAACTCCCTGCTGCCTCCGGGTGCTTCCCTTAGGCAGAGGGTGTATCCCAGGAATGTTTTCTTTCCTCGGGCGGCAGATCGGGAGCGCACAGGGTCTGCTCTGTGCCCTGTCCTGGGCTGCACCCAAACTGACCACAGCAGGGGAGGGGCACCAGGGCCAGGCTCACCCTCACCCATCCCAGTAGCAGACCTGAGGGGTCCTCACGGCCGTGTAGGTGGGTGGCAAGGAGACCCTGAGCTGGGGGGGGTCCCACTGACCCCAACTGCTGCTGGGGACTGAGAGGGACCTGCCCCTGTGTGCCCCATGGGAGACGATGGGGAGGGACAGGGCTTATTTGGAGATGACGCTGTGTTTTCCTCCGCCAGGGTTTTCCTCCTGCTCTCCTGGAAGGAGCTGGGTGTTGGAGCCCCCCCAAGCTGCTCGTATCCATCCCTCTGGGCAGGGACCATGGCGGATGCTGAAGACCCCCCACGCGGGGATGCTGGGGAGGGTCTGGGGGATGATGGATCCCTCCAGAACGACTCCTTCCCGCTCTCCTCGCTGGCCAACCTGTTTGAGAGCGAGGACACCCCGTCCCCTGCTGAGGCGACCCGGGGACCCGCCGGTGCTGGGGATGGAAAGCAAAACCTCCGCATGAAATTCCACGGTGCCTTCCGGAAAGGCCCCCCGAAGCCCATGGAGCTGCTGGAGTCCACCATCTACGAGTCGGCTGTGGTTCCCGGACCCAAGAAAGCCCCCATGGATTCCCTCTTCGACTACGGCACCTACCGTCACCACCCCAGCGAGAACAAGCGCTGGCGCAGGAGGGTTGTGGAGTGAGTATGGGGGATGTCCACCCACCCTGGTGCTGGTGGGGTGGGGGGCACCCACTGGGTGGGTGCAGCACTGTGGGTATGGGGATGAGGGCTACCCCCTCCTGTGGCTCCTGGAGTGGCTCTTTGGGGTGGCACACACATGGACCAGCTCCCAGCTGGTCCCAGTGGGCTGTGCCATGCCGTGATTTGTTCGGGTGTGGGGTCTGCAGCCCCCCGGTGCCGTGGGGCAGCGAGCGTGGGTCCCCTTCCCCCTTGCTGGGGCCATGAAAGAGGCTCTGTGCGCCCAGCCGCTCCCCTGGCCGCTGCGGCGTCTGGCTCCCCCGGCATGAAAGGGCTTTTCAGGAGGGCCTCCACCCTCCTGCGCCAGGAAACCGGAGCCGGGAGAGGGGCCAGCCCGACACCGGGCACACAATGCCCCTCTGTGCCGGGCACCTGGGGCGGCCACTGTGGCCCCCAGCCACTGTCCCCACCCTGGGGACGCAGCCTGGGTTGGGGCAGCATGGTGTCCCCGTGTCCTTGGGGTCCTCAGTCCCCTGGGTGGGCAGGGATGTGGGTGGGAGGAGGGGTTTGGGTGCCCCAAGTGCCCCCAGCCCCACAGATCCCTAGTGAGGGCAGCTACTGTCCCTCCTCCCCCCATTTCCCAGTGCTGACCAGTTGTCCCAAGCCCGTCCCACCACCACGGACTGCTCCGACCGGTCTGGCTTCACCGGCAGCACTGGAGCGTGGCCAAACCCCACGGGGGGGGCCCAAAATGCTGCAGTTCCCACACAGGAGCTGGCAAAGCACCCACCAGCCCCTGTGGGTCATACTGGGAGCAATGGGCTGCTGTGGTGGGTAGGGAGGTTGCCCCCGCCCCTCCTCCATGCAGCTGAGTCACCTCAAACTCATTGCTCTGGTGGGAAACTGAGGCAGCGGCCCTGATCTCCATCCAGCCCCGGTGGTTTTCCCGCAGGAAGCAGGCACCGGGCACGAAGGGGCCGGCTCCCAACCCACCCCCTGTCCTTAAGGTCTTCAACAGACCCATCCTCTTCGACATCGTCTCCCGGGGGTCTCCAGCTGGGCTGGATGGGCTCCTCTCCTTCCTCCTCACCCACAAGAAGCGCCTCACGGATGAGGAGTTTCGAGGTGAGCACCCGGGGCTGGACTTGCCCTGGGACCCCTGTGGGTGGCACCGGGGCTGTGCAGGACCACTGGTGGTCCCCGTATCCACATGGGGATGGTGATGCTCAGCCCCACCAAGAGGGGACTGTGGCATGTGATGGCCAGGATGAGCTGGGAATTTGGCCAGGGGTGCAGTGCTGGGCACCCCAAAGCCTGGTGGGGGGTTGTCACAGCCCCCCCTTAACACCCTCTGCTCCCAGAGCCCTCCACAGGGAAGACCTGCCTGCCCAAGGCGCTGCTCAACCTGAGTGGGGGCAGGAATGACACCATTCCCATCCTGCTGGACATCGCCGAGAAGACAGGAAACATGCGGGAGTTCATCAACTCGCCCTTCAGGGATGTCTACTACCGAGGTAGGGGGGCTTGGGGCCACCACTGGTCCTGCCTGGGCTTGGGGGATCCTGGGGATATTGGGGGACTGAAGCAGCAGGGACCCTGGGGAGGATGGAAGATGCTGGAGGGCTTGGGGACCAGAGCATTAAGGACTCTGGGGGGGATGGAAGATGCTGGAAGGTTTGGGAAAAAGAGCATCAAGGACTCTGGAGTGAATGGAAGGTGCTGGAGGGGTTGGGGACCAGAGCATCAAGGACCTTGGGGAGGATGGAAGGTGCTGGAGGGCTTGGGAACCAGAGGATCAAGGACTCTAGGGGGGATGGAAGATGCTTGAGGGGTTGGGAAGCAGAGCATCAAGGACCCTGGGGAGGATGGAAGGTGCTGGAGGGATTGGGAAACAGAGCATCAAGGACTTTGGGGAGGATGGAAGATGCTGGAGGGGTCGGGGACCAAAGCGTGAAAGACTTTGGGGAGAATGGAAGATGCTGGAGGGGTTGAGGACCAGAGTATGGAGGACTCTGAGGAGGCAGCAGGACTCAGGACAGGGGTCTAGGGACCAAAGGGAAGCCATGGGATGAGGTGGAGGCTGATGGGCACCAGCATCCCAGGTCAGACAGCCCTGCACATTGCCATTGAGCGCCGCTGCAAGCACTACGTGGAGCTGCTGGTGGAGAAGGGAGCAGATGTCCACGCCCAGGCCCGGGGCCGCTTCTTCCAGCCCAAGGATGAGGGTGGCTACTTCTACTTCGGTGAGCAGGGAGGGAGCCGGGGAGTCACCTAGGGGGACCAGGTGACCCCCAGGGATGGTCCTGTGGTGGGGTGAGGGTGATGGGAACCCAGGTGACGTGCTGTTCCCACAGGTGAGCTGCCCCTCTCGCTGGCGGCCTGCACCAACCAGCCCCACATCGTGCACTACCTGACGGAGAACGGGCACAAGCAGGCAGACCTGCGGCGCCAGGACTCCCGTGGCAACACCGTGCTGCATGCCCTGGTCGCCATCGCCGACAACACCCGCGAGAACACCAAGTTTGTCACCAAGATGTACGACCTGCTCCTCGTCAAGTGCGCCAAGCTCTTCCCCGACACCAACCTGGAGGCGCTGCTCAACAACGACGGGCTCTCCCCGCTCATGATGGCTGCCAAGACTGGCAAGATCGGGGTACGGTGACCCCCCCAACCCCAAGCTGGGACCCTGCTGTTCCCAACTGCAAGGACTGGACCCCCATCAACTCTTGGCTGAGCCCTGTTGCACTCAGTGCATGTCCCTGACAGCAGGAAGTGCGGCTTCCCTCTGCAGATGATGCTTGAAACCTTCTCGTGCGGCCTGTTAACCTGGCTAATTAACCTTTCCCTAATTAACCCCAAGTCTTTGACTCATCCCATCATTTCTTCTCGCTTGGCCTTGGTCTCCGGCGCTGTGGGCAGGGGTGGGGGTTGTTGAAAATGTGATGGTGTCACATGTCCCTGCACCCCAGGAGCACCCCAGGGATGCAGGGGTGTGCAGCAGCAGGAGGAGATGTACCTGGGGTGGGGTGGGAGGAGATGGGGGCCAGGTACAGGTTGGCCCATGGGTGAGTGGTCCTCCTTCTGCTAGATCTTCCAGCACATCATCCGTCGGGAGATCACGGATGAGGACGCCCGGCACCTCTCGCGGAAGTTCAAGGACTGGGCGTATGGTCCTGTCTACTCCTCCCTCTATGACCTCTCCTCGCTGGACACTTGCGGGGAAGAGGTGTCCGTGTTGGAGATCCTTGTCTACAACAGCAAGATTGAGGTGCGCAGGGCCCAAGGTTATCTGGGGGGTCCACAGAGCCAGCTCCCTGCTGATGGTGCTCATGTCCCACCAGAACCGCCATGAGATGTTGGCTGTGGAGCCCATCAACGAGCTGCTGCGTGACAAGTGGCGCAAGTTTGGGGCTGTTTCCTTCTACATCAGTGTGGTTTCCTACCTCTGTGCCATGATCATCTTCACCCTCATCGCCTACTACCGCCCCATGGAAGGCACTGTGAGTTCCATGGCAGAGCCCCACGGACCAGCACCTCCTGGAAGGAGGGTTTGCTGGGTCTCTGCCCCCCAGCAGCTCTGGGATGGTGGAGCAGCTCAAGCTCTGTCCTTTCCCTGCAGCCCCCCTACCCGTACATCACCACCGTTGACTACCTGCGCCTGGCTGGGGAGATCATCACCCTTCTCACTGGCATCCTCTTCTTCTTCACAAACGTCAGTGTGGTGAGGCGGGGGGTCCTCCTGTGAGACAGCTGAGCCCTCATGGTCTCCATGCAAGGAATGACTTGAGGGTGACAGCTTTGTGTCCCAAGGCATCAACCCTTGATGTGATAACCCCTTGACACCAGGACCTTCCCATGCTCCTCTGACCTCTCCCAACCTCTCCCTCTCTTTTCCAGATCAAAGATCTGTTCATGAAGAAGTGCCCAGGCATCAACTCTTTCTTCATAGATGGCTCATTCCAGCTGCTCTAGTAAGTTGGGCACCCCCGGGGCCACCCTGAGCTACAGCACCCCCGGGCTTGAAAAGGATGGTAGCTGGTGGTGCTGTTGGTGCAGGGTCTGATACCAGTTCTCCTCCAGCTTCATCTACTCGGTGCTGGTGATTGTCACGGCAGGGCTGTACCTGGGTGGCATCGAGGCATACCTGGCCGTCATGGTCTTCGCGCTGGTCCTGGGCTGGATGAATGCGCTGTACTTCACCCGGGGGCTCAAGCTGACAGGGACCTACAGCATCATGATCCAGAAGGTCTGGTGGGGCTGGACTATGAATGTGACCCAGAAGGAGGGTTCTCCATGCTTCCTTTAGGGTTTCTTGCAGCTCACCAGTGCCCTGCTCTCAGCCCCACTGTCCCTGCAGCATGGCTCAGCGATGGTGCCCCCTCACATGGCTGGGCACTGCGATCCAGCACGTCTCACCCCTTTCTCCATCACTTGCAGATCCTCTTCAAAGATCTTTTCCGCTTCCTCCTGGTCTACTTGCTCTTCATGATTGGCTATGCATCAGGTAGGCACCTGGCCGGAGAACCTGGACTTGGGGCAAGGATGAGCCTTGCAACACAGCATGGCCAGGCAGGGGGCTGTAGACCCCTTGCTCCATTGAACCTGCCTTCTCCTCTGGTGGAGAGGGACTTGGCTGGCATGGAGTCATATGTGGACCTTTTGTTGACCCCACCCTTGCCGCTGCCCCTGCAGTCACCATCCCTGTTCCTTCTCCCCCAGCTCTGGTGTCCCTCCTCAACCCATGTCCCAGCAGCGAGTCCTGTGGTGAGGAGCAGTCCAACTGCACGGTGCCAACCTACCCCTCATGCCGGGACAGCCAGACCTTCAGCACCTTCCTGCTCGACCTCTTCAAGCTCACCATTGGCATGGGTGACCTGGAGATGCTTGAAAGCGCCAAGTACCCCGGCGTCTTCATCATCCTTCTTGTCACCTATATCATCCTCACCTTCGTCCTCCTCCTCAACATGCTCATCGCTCTCATGGGTGAGACCGTGGGCCAAGTCTCCAAGGAGAGCAAGCACATCTGGAAGCTGCAGGTACCATCCCAAGCTCCATCAAAGCCGTACCACTTAGGCAAGGGACACCCATGCCTCCGTCACCAAGAGGCTAAGGGATCCCTGGTGTCCCTGGCAGTGGGCCACCACCATCCTGGACATCGAGCGCTCCTTCCCTGTGTTCCTGCGGAGAGCCTTCCGCTCGGGGGAGATGGTCACCGTGGGGAAGGGAACCGATGGGACACCCGACCGCCGCTGGTGCTTCAGGTAAAGGCAGGTGCCCTGGGGAGTCCTGGAGAGCCAGGGACCACGAGCAGCAGAGCTTCTCCCATCACGCTGAGCAGCATTTCATGGTGCTGGTACCATGTGTTTGTTTGCTGGTTCTGGAGCCGGGTAGCATTCCCAGTGGTGGGATGGCACAGGGATGCCTTGGCTTCCAGCCACTCCATGCAGCTCTTCAGGTTCTGACCTTCTCCACAGGGTGGACGAGGTGAACTGGTCCCACTGGAACCAGAATCTGGGCATCATCAGCGAGGACCCAGGCAAGAGCGACACGTACCAGTACTATGGCTTCTCCCACACCGTGGGCCGGCTGCGGAGAGGTGAGTGTGGGCTTGGAGCATCTTTTGGGACCTGTTGGGAGGTGAGGATGGAGGTGGGCTGGGAACATCCCTCAGGATACTCCTTGTAACCCCTGATGAGCCCCAGGAGAAGATTTGCTTAGGGAGCAGGGGGGTGTGGGGCTTACTGGTAAGTGGGGAGCACTGCCAGACTCCCGTTGTCTCCACAGATCGCTGGTCGACGGTGGTGCCACGCGTGGTGGAGCTGAACAAGAGCTGCCAGCCGGAGGAGGTGGTGGTGCCACTGGGGACCATGGGGACAGCGGAGGGACGGGAGCGGCGTCACGGCCAGGCATCAAACTCCCCACTTTAGCCTGGCAGCCGACGGACTCTGCCCTGGCACAGCCAGCAGAATCACGGACTAGGTTGGACGGTGCTTGTCTGCTCCTCAGGGATTTCTGCAGTCTCCATCCCTCTGGCAGCCACCATCCCGGTGGGTGTCCAGCCTGGCCAGGAGGTCCTGGCCCCCATCCCAGCAGTGCTGGGAGTCTCCAGCTCGCAGAGATGAGCCCCAGTGCCACCGCTTTGCTTTGCTGCGCCGGGGCCGTGGGCTGTGCCATGCCAGGAACCTCTGCCCACCGAGGCCAATGGTTTTTGCCACACGTTTTTGCACAAGATTTATACGACTATTTATTTAGTAATAAAGACTGACCTGTCACCACCGCCGCTTCCTGGCATGGGCTGGCTCCGGCTGGGAGGGAGAGCATTGCAGAATCACAAAATCACGGAATGATCTGGGGTTGGAAGGGACCTCTGGAGATCAGCTAGTGCAACCCCTGCCAGAGCAGGTCCGCTGACCTGCAGTGCAGAGGTGCAGTGCATGGCTGTGGTGCATGGCTGCAGTGCAAAGATGCAGTGCAGTGCTGTGGTGCATGGCTATGGTGCATGGCTGCAGTGTGAAGGTGCAGTGCACACCTGTGGAGCATGGCTGTGGTGCAAAGGTGCAGCGTAAAGGTGCAGTGCACAGCTGTGGTGCGTGGCTATAGTGTATGGCTGCAGTGCATGGTTGCAGTGCAGTGCTGTGGTGCATGGCTGCAGTGTGAAGGTGCAGTGTGAAGGTGCAGTGCACAGCTGTGGTGCACGGCTGTGGTGCACAGCTGTAGTGTAAAGGTGCAGTGCACAGCTGTGGTGCATGGCTGCAGTGCAAAGGTGCAGTGTACAGCTGTGGTGCAGTGCTGTGGTGCATGGCTGCAGTGTAAAGATGCAGTGCAGTGCTGAGATGCATGACTATAGTGCATGGCTGCAGTGTGAAGGTGCAGTGCACAGCTGTGGTGCGTGGCTATAGTGTATGGCTGCAGTGCATGGTTGCAGTGCAGTGCTGTGGTGCATGGCT
>VXBW01001456.1:99485-114075 GCA_013400375.1 Thinocorus orbignyianus
AAAGGTGCAGTGCACAGCTGTGGTGCATGGCTACAGTGCATGGCTGCAGTGTAAAGGTGCAGTGCGCAGATGTGGTGCATGGCTGCAGTGCAAAGGTTGCAGTGCACAGCTGTGATGCATGGCTGCAGTGTGAAGGTGCAGTGCAGTGCAGTGGTGCGTGGTTCTGTTGCATGGCTGCAGCGTTCAGAGGCTGCACAGGGCCGGGGCTGCATCCCGCCGCGGCCGCGGTTCCACGGGAGGGCAGCACACACCGTGCGATACTGGCACCGGTGCCGGCAGCCGGGAGGAGGGGGGGACGACCCGGGACCGGGCAGGCGGTGGGGCCGGGCAGCCCCGGGCTGGGGGAAGCCGGGGNACACCGGGGGTCTGCAGCTCCGTCCCTGTGTCCCTCTCCAGCCCTCCTTTCCCATTCTGGGCTGGGGACCGGCCTGCGGGATGCGGGTCCGCAGGATGAGCCTCCTGCCTGGCTGCTGTGCTGCTGGGTAGGGAATGAGGCTGAAACTTGGGGCCTGGGGCCTCCCCAGCAGGTGCAGGTTGAGGTACCAGTAGCTGGGGGTCAGGATGGGCAGCACTGCCTTCAGCAGGATGCTCCCCATCCCATCTTTTTTCCCATCCTATCCCATCTCATCTCACCTCTTTTCCCATCCCATCCCATCCCATCCCATCCCATCTCTTTTCTCATCCCTTTTCCCGTCCCATCTTTTTTCTCATCTCTTTTCCCATCCCATCCATTTTCCCGTCTCATCTCTTTTCCCATCCCATCTCTTTTCTCATCCCATCTCTTTTCTCATCTCTTTTCCCATCCCATCGTTTTTCTCATCCTTTTTCCTTTCCCATCCCTTTTCCCATCTCATCTCTTTTCCCATCCCATCTCTTTTCTCGTCCCTTTTCCCCTCCCTTTTCCCATCCCATCCCTTTTCCCATCCCTTTTCCCATCCCATCCCATCCCATCCCTTTTCCCGTCCCATCTCTTTCCCTATCCTTTTTCCTATCCCATCCCTTTTCCCATCTCTTCTCTTTTCCCATCCCATCAACCACAGTGCTCCTTTTCTGCTCCTCTCCCTTCACAGCCACCTGCAGGGACATAGTTCCCTTTCACAACTGGATGCTGTGTAGGTCCGAAGGACCAATTTGGGGATGCAGCAGTGGCACGGTGACGTGGTGACATGGTGACGTGGTGGCAGAGACCCCAGGCAGGGCCGTGGAGGCAGCCCAGCTCACTAAGCAAATGCTGTGGCAGAAAAGGGGACACTTCATCTTCAAACTTGATTACTCGCCGTTAGCTTTAACTGCACTGTCTCCGCTTAAATGTGATTTACATACATCTCTCATATTGAGGTTTAAGTATTTCCCCAGGGTGAGGGAAGGAATAAGTTTCATTATCAGTACTTAGGAGAGGCTGAGGTTTCAGCTCTCGGCTGGCTGCACAACGCAGTGAGGAGCTGAACCGACTCCCAGTTTCATGCTGGTTCATATTTAAAGATGATAAACTTCTGCTTTCACCCCAACTGGGTGGCCGGTCCCCTCCAGACACTGGGGGTGCAGGTTGGGGGAACCCCCCACACGGAGCTGGGGTGTGGGAGACAGAGCTTGCGCCGCAGCTGCCCCTGGCTGTGGGGCTGGAGACAGGATTTTCCGGTGTCATTAGAAAATAAACTAATTTCCATCCCCTCTCCCCTCCTCCCCGTGCAAATCCTAATGTCCCCAAGCCAAGGGGCTGTGCGTGAGCGGGCTCTGAAGCAGTTTGGGTGCAGGAAGGGCAGACGGGGTGCCCCAGCACCCTGTGCCATCATCACACCAGCCCCTTCGGTGGGGAGGGGGACACTGTGGACGTGACAGTGACATCCTGGCACAGGATGCCACCTTTGGGCTTGCCTTTGGGCCTTTCACATCCCACCCCATGGATCCCAGCTCTCTCTGCTTTTTAGGCATGGCCACGGAGGTGGGGGGGAGCACCCTGGGGGTCGGTGGGCAGGGGGTGCTTGGGGACAGCCCCCTCCTGCCACCCCATCCCCACCCCAGCGCCCTGCCAGCAGTGACAAACCCAACAAAGGGAAGAGAAAAGCACTTGTCATCCCGATGCGGGAGCGCGCGGAAGCAAATTTATTTTTAGATAAATCTCAAGCTTAATTTGTGAAGCTAATATCAATCAAAATGAGAGATGGGTTTTTTTTAAGTCCTTTTGCAGCCGTGCAATTTATACTGCCTGTCTCTCCTCCTCGCTCTCCAACAGCACAAGGCAGCCACTAAGTTTAACATCTGCCTCCTGCCTGCGTGCCTTAGAAATTATTATTATTATTTTTGTTATTATTATTATTAATATTGAATATTTGCAGACCAGGAATGGCATCGTTTCCCCCAGTGCATTCCTTGGAAGGTTCTATGCCCTGCGAGGTGGTGGTGGCATCACTCTGGGTGCCAGCACACATCTCTGTGTGTCAGGGAATCCTTGTCCCGTCTCCAACCGGTGTCCACATCCAGTTTGGGTCCCCACTGACCCACCTGTGCCCGTTGGAGCTGGATGGGGGTAGATACCCGCCCAAGGTGCCCACCCAAGGAAGGAGCCATTTATTTTCCATTACTTTGAAGCTTTCCCCTGGGCAGCGAGACCCTCCTGGCAGGAGGAGCTATCTGAGGGGAGAATTAACCTGCTAAATAATAAAAGCCCCGCGCACCTCCTAATGAAATGTAATGACTTCGGGACCGGCAAAGATGGATCGCCCCGTCGCTCCCAGCTGCCTGCCCTGATTTATGGCATCGTGGGAAGTAACGAGGGAGACAGTGCTAATGAATCCCCCTGCCCGGGGATGCTGCTGACGAGAGAAAAGTTTCTCCTGGGGTCCCCAAAAGAGACTCCTTGCACCGGGGTGGCCATAACCTTGGTGGGGTCCCCCCGTTTTTGGTGGGTCAGAGGACGGGGGGGGGACAACCTGGGCTGTGTCACGTTGCTGTGGGGCTGCCACTGGTGCTGCCACTGGTGATGCCACGCTGTGCCCAGGCAGCAGGATGTCCCTCTCACCACTCGAGGCACCACCATGCTTCAGCCTGGCTGGTTCTTTTGATGTGACATCTTTTAAACGACAAGGATCTAAGCAAATTCTTTTCCTCCCGCCGGTCAAATCTTACACGCAAGCAGGCAATGGCATCCCACCACCCTCCCCAACCCCCCCTCCCCGGCCCAGTAACATTAACCTCTGTGAAAATTTCCTTTTGTCCCAATTTCTCTTTGTTCCCTGGATGGGCTGTCACGCCGCTCGCTGCCGGTGACGGAGCGGTCCCCTCCCGACGTGCCATAAATATCGGCAGAACCATGCGCCCCGCCGTCATGGGAAGAGAGCAAATGGAGCTCTCGTGGCCGTGTCCCTGTCCCCATCCCTGTCCCCAACCCTGGCAGGTGCCAAAAATAAGGAAAGTAAAGCTTTATCCATCCCCCTGACCAGTGAAGCATCCCTCTGCCCCCCATTAGTGGTTCCCAGCCAACATCCCTGGCTGGGCTGTGATTTGGGTGTCCCCCCCCGACCCCCAACCCCACGCAGGGCTCGGGGTGGTGTTTTTGGGGTGGGTCGTGGCTATTCCACGCTTCCAGATGCCCAGTTACTCCTCCAACCCTGCCCTGGGCTTCTTCCCACCCCACACCAGTCCGGCAGCCAGCGGTGGCCGTGGGCAAACTGGGGCAGGAATTGGTTGAAGAATAATCCGAATTCTGCAGGTGGGTAAGTGGAAAATAAAGTTCCCCCCCTTCCCTGGGGGGTTGCAGGCAGCTGTGGGCATGGGTGCAAGTGGGCAGCTGAGCCCCCCTCCCAACCCTGACCCTCATCCCCCTCCTTGGCCAGGCTGACAGCACGCCATATGTCACCACCGGGGGATGCGGGGGCCCGGGAGATGCTCCCTCCTCCCACAGCTATTTGGGATTTAATACTATTATCCTAATGCAACTGGCTCATTGTTCAGGCTGGGAAGCTGCCGCCGGGGGTGGGTCTGAGTTAAGGGAGAGCAGCCCCCCCCAGCCAGAGCAGCTGGAGAACCCCCCCTCCATCCCAGCGGGAGAAAACTTGGTGGCAAACAAGATGCCACTGCATCCAGGGATGGGGATGTGGTACCCGACCTCCTGGAGCCCCCCATGGCTGGGGATGTGGTACCCGACCTCCTGGAGCCCTGCAGGGATGGGGATGTGGTACCCGACCTCCTGGTGCCCATCACCTGGCCCTCAGGGCTGCGAGGGGCGAGCATCCCATGGGAGCACGCAGGGCCATAATAGCCCTAATCCCTAGGGATTTGGCCCACGTGTGCCCGCATTGCCCGGCCACCCTTTGGGTGCAAGGCAGAGGCTGGTGCCCGGGGTCGGATTAATGGCTCAGTGTCGTTAGCAGGTTATTTATAGGTGCTCCTCCATGCCCTAAAAATCTGCTGGAAGAAAGGGGGGATCGGGATGGGGGGGTTGGGATTGGGATGGCGGGGGGATGTCCCAGCTCTGGGAGGGTGCCCACAGTAAAGCAAAGAGACTCCAGAGCACACATCCAGCGAGATCCTGTTTTTTTTTACTTTGGGAAAAACACCATCCGGACACACAGCTTGTGGGTTTTGTGGTTTGGTTTTTTGTTTTTTTTTTTTTACTTTTTTTTTACTTTTTTTTTTCTGTTGTTGTTGCATTATTATTTCTTTTTTTTTCCATTTCTTTTCTCTCATTTTTAAAACAATATAGTGCAGCCAGCACTTCTCACAGTAGAATATAATGGTCAATTTTAGTATAAAAAAAAAACATTCTCAGAGATTTGTAAATGCACTTAGTGCTTGAACAGGCCTTTCAGGGATACAGTACCTCTTCACCGAGCACAATCACCTTGGGTTTCATCAGGGTATTTTTCTTTTTTTCCTTTTTTTTCTTTCTCTTTTTTGCCTTTAAACATCAAAACATTTTGTATTTTGTGGTGCGGAGCCTTTTTTTTAAAATGAATAAATCTCTTAAACACAGAATTACACGTAGTGAATAACAGACCGGAATGAGCATTTTGGAATTGGTTTGTTGTTTTGCTTTTTTTTAAAAAGAAATCAAAAAAACCCCAAAATAAACCAAAATAAAGGAGAGAAAAAAGGAGGTATGTGAGCACCCCTGGTGCCGTGGTCGCCTCTAACCCAGAACCAAGGTAGAACTGACAGAAAAGTTGGAGGGGGGGGCGGAAAACCAGCTTGGAAGTGGGAGACCTGGGCAGGTTCCTGGGGGTGCCGTGGGGTGNGTTCCGGGGGGTGCCGGGGGGGGGGAGAGAGGGGCTGGGGGCAACGACCCCCCCCAGGTTGAGTGGGAATAGGAGCCAACGTGGGGCCAGGCGAGAGGAGGAGGAAGAGGATGAAGAGGGGCGGGAGGAGACTCTGTAGCAGCCAACACGTAGATGTACAGCCTAGTCAACTAAAAAACAAAAAAAAAAGAATAAAGTAAAAAAAAAAGTTAAGAAGCCCAACAAAAAAAAATCTGTTCAAGTTTTCAAGTGTTTTTTTTTCTTAAATAGCCTCCAGACTGTCCCCAATTATTAGCTTTAATCAAAGCAGTGCAAGTTACGGCCTTCAGCTACAGGTCGGGTGCGAGCTCCCTGCGGCCACCACGCCGGCCGGCTGCCACGGCCCGGGGCTCTGCCCCACGCGGACCCTGCCCGGCCTCCTCCCCCTGGATAGCAGCAACTCGGAGCGATTCCCTGTTCACATTCGTGGAGATAAAATGATTTCTGAGCTATATAGATAGACAAGAGTTCCTTCGTCCTCGCCTTCCAGGTGTACCCATTTTGGGGACCCCGCTGAAACGCCAGTGTCCCTTACGGCAGCCGACCCCGTGTCCCCCTCCCTGTGTCCCCCCCACAACTTTGCCCTCGCTGCCACGGTCTGGAGGGGAGCACGGCTGGCTCCTGCCAAAGTCCTCGCCCTGGGTTTGTTTGTTTTTTGGGAAAAGCAGCATCGGTTCCTTATCTGTAGACGGGCAGGCGGATGTGGGCGTGCTGGTGGTCCAAGAGCCTTGGCACAGACACGGTCTCGTAGCCCTTGCCCAACATCTGCTCCTTGATGCAGGGCGGGTGGATGTCATTGATGAGATACTCCAGGGACTGGAGGCTGCTGCTGAGGATGGAGGTATTGCAGAGGGTCTTGCTGGGCAGCCCCTCAGCGGGGGGAACCCCCAATTCGCGGGGTCCAGCCCCCCCGAGCTCCGGCGGGTTGTAACAGTCGCTGTTGGGGGTCACCAAGATGCTGTTCCAAGGAGGGGCAAAGTACTGCCCCACTGAGAAGTTGCCGTGCATGCAGTTCAAGGGGGACGAGCTGACCTTCTCGGCCGTGCCACCCACGCCATAGGGACGCGAGGTGCCCGCACACGTCTCGGGGGACTTACTGAGAGCCCCCCCGCCGCCGCTGCCCCCGCTGTACATTCGCAGGTGCTGCTGCTGCTGCTTCTGCTGCCACACCAGGTAGTCCATGCCCTCAGGGTAGATGCCCGCCTTGGGTCCCAAGGCTGCTGCCGCTGCCGTTGGGTTGGAACCCAGCGCCAGCTCGGCGCCCTTGCGGCACTCCGGCAGGACGGTGCCAGCGTAGGTGCCAGGGAAGGCGCCGTGCTTGGCCGGGCTGGGGTTGGTGGCCACGACAGCCGGGCATCCCGGCTGGGCACCCTGCGTCTGGCACTGCTGATTGATCTGGTAGATGATGCTCTGGATGGAGGGCAGGTTGGAGGGTGGTAGGGCCAAGCTCCTGCCCGCCAGCGGCAGCACGGAGGTTGCCACCGTCACGTTGGGTGGCACGGGACCCTCCAGCTGCTTCTGGCCACCGTGGTAGCCCAGCTGGCTGGCGCAAGAGGGACCTTGAGCTAAAGTGCTTGAGGCGGGGTAAGGAGCCACGCCGACCTGGGCAGGCGAGAGCTTAGTCCGCTTCCCCTCCGAGTTCTTCACCACGCTTTTCCCGGAGGCTTTGACGATGGCCAGGAGACCCTGGTAGCCACCGGCGTGCAGGGGGTAGGGGCTGTAGCGTTGCCCCGTGGTGTCGTAGCCGTTGACCGTCCGGTTAAGGTGCTTGTGCTGGGGGACCCTGATGTTGGTGGGAAAGATCTTGATGGTCAGCGGGCTGTTGGCCACCTTCTGTGCGTAGGCGTCCAGCTCGGCGGGGCTGGGGTAGCGGGGGGAATGCATGGGTGCCGCCGTCTCGCCTGTTGAAGGAGAAGTTTAGGGGTGAATCTAGTGCCACTGGGAGGAGATGGATCTGGAATCCCAACAAGCATCACCCACCCAACCCCCTCAGTTCCACCAGCTCCTTGGTAAAAAAAGCAGGTCAGGGCATCAAGCTGCCCCCTCCTGCTGCTGGAGTCACTTCTAAGTGGCCTAAAATAAACTCGGTGTGGAGAATGGAAATGTCACTTTACCCAACGGGGGAATCTTTCTCCGAGATTGGATTTAAACTACATTATACAAGCAATTTCATGGGTGCTTTGCGCTGCTACGAGAACCTCACCAAAAATGGAAAAGCATTGCATTTACCAGCCATAAATCAGCAGTTCCTATAATGAGCACAAAAATGTCACTTTTATGCAATTTTACAGATGAACAAAACTGGTGAAATTAACTGTGGTAACCTACTGGAGTCAGCAAAAGCCAGCCCGGAGAAAAAAAATAATATTATATATGTATATATTTTTGTGCCTTTCAAACTCTTTCCCGAGCAAGTTTCTGCCATTCTGGTGTGAAAACTCATTTGTCGTCCCCATTATACTTTCATTTGGAGTTTATCTTGAGTATCCAATGAGCCACCAACTGTGAAAATGATTAAATCTACAAAATCTATCTAATAGATGGAATAAATTAGGTGTTTAAAATCTTCACACACACACACACGCACACACGCACACACATGCCGGCACACTGGGGACAACGTTTGCTCCTGAGCTGCTCCCAAAATCCCTGGATCAGCACCCCAGGGACACTGGACCCATTTGTAAGGGTGAGATGGTCAAAATGGGGGAGTTTTGGGGCTGGTACCCCCCACCAAGCAACCCCAGCCCTTCCCAGGCACCATCAGGGGGACTTTTGGAGGTGGTGGAAGGGGAATACAGGTATCCAGCATCCCTGATGACGCAGGGATGCAAAGATGCAGGGATGCTGGGAATGCTCTGCTCCGGATGCCACCGGGATCAGCGATTCCTGATGCCACCACATGCTGGGTGACAGAAGTTCCCACAGCAGAACAGCACTATCAGGTGCACTCAGCACACCTAACGAAGTCGTTAGATCAATTTGCAATCCCTGTCTTCATCCTGCGCCGGTGCCTGCCTGGAGGAATCAGGGACCACGTTAAAACCAGGATCAGAGGAAGGTTGGGGGGACCAGCAGCTGCAGGATTTCATGGTACCCACCCGCCCCCCTAGCCCCGGGGCAGCAGAGGGATGCTCGGGGGGATGCAGGAGGGAGGTGGTGGCCGCTCTCCATCCTCTCCAGCGGAGCGGCGCGGCGGTAATTGAACAGGCAGAACGGCGGAGGTTTCAGCAGCCATTCCTCCCATTAAGCTAATGTTATGGGCTCTTTACAGGTGTCTTAAACAGACATTGTTATTAACGAGTATATTAAGCCAATTAAAACCAAGGAGTTTGAGGAGTAGGATTTAATGGAGCTGCCGGGAGGCACAGACTCAAGCAGCTCTCCATGGCAGGACACGTGTGGCGTCCAAGGCTGTGCCACCAACCCAACTGGTGAGCCTCCATAAAGCTCTGGTGGCACCTGCAGAGCAGCCAAGGAGCTGCACGGGGGCACATGAGTGTACGTGGTGGGCACTGCTGGCACAGGCACCCACCCACCCTCCAGTGGGCACAGGGGGCAACCAGCAGGACCCCGCTTGGCCCGTGGCACAGCAGGGTGGGTCGCCCAGCACCACAAGCCACGCACATCTGCATTCCCCTTCACGCCAGCACTGCTGTCCTTGGAGGTGGCAGCATCGTGAATACTCAATTAACATGACACTAATTAGCTGGTGACACTTGCAGAATCCCTAATGAGCCCATTCCGTGGAAACTCTCCTTTTCAAGCAAAAATAATTGAAAAAAAAAGCAGGGCTGGGGGAGGACGACATTGCTGGAGCAAGAGGGTCAGCATTGTCCACAGAATCCATGACACCCTGGCACAAGCCACCAAAACTCTGTCCCCGGGTCTATGGGACACCTTTTTGGGGTGGCCCCATGCAGGTCCCTGGAGTTACCCACCCTGCTGAGCCCAGCTTGGCCAGGGGCATCCCACCGCTGATGCCTACCCGTGCCCTTGGAGCTCCATGGCCGAAGCCACAAGGCGGCCGGTGGGGAGCCCAGAGCCGCCTTTGTCACCTCTTCACGCCAGCTGGGTTGGATGTGACAAGCCACCGGTTGGGTGTGTTGTCACATCTCAGGGTGACGCACCGAAAACCCCCCGCCGGGAAGATTACAGAGCGCCCGGTTTCCTGGCGGCTCCCGGCACGCCGGCGGCTGCGCGGCTCCGCCGCTCCCCCTCTCTGCAGTAATTACTGCTTTCTAACGGGCTGTAATTACTGCGAGATGCAAACTCTCCCCCAACCACCACCGTCACCCGTCAGGCAGCTCTGACACCAGCCGCTCGCCGCTGGATTTTTGGCCCCGCCCCCTCCCCTCCCTCCTCTTGAACTTCAACCATCGGAGCCGTCACCCCGGGACCGGGTGGGATGCGCCACGGACACCCCTCCGGCTGCTGACACTCCAGCACCCCTGTCCCTCACCACCTCAAACCAAACCCAGCCACCATCAACAGCNAATAACAGCTAAATAATTGAATCTGCTCAGCAGCCAAAGATTTGTTTTGAATTTTATTGGAATTTTAAATTGTTTTGTTCCTTCAGTATTTTATTACTGTAAATGGAAAATGCATCGCCTGCAGTAATAATCCGATGGCTTTTTATATTACTCCCAGCTTCTGCTCGGAGCATTATTGGAAAGCCAGGCAGAATCCAGAAGCCATTAGAATGGCAGCACAGGCTTATAAGACTACGCCTCCAGCTAAACAACTTTTTACTTTAGCAAATTGGCCACCAAACCCAGTTCGAGACACAGATGTAAATCCCAGACCCCACTGGTGCCGTGATCCAGAATAAATCTCGGTTTATGGGTCGCAGAGCTCCCGCCTCGCCATGCCCTGAGCAGCCGGGTCTGTGCAAAATGTCTGATGGGGATGCCCAGCATTTCCTGCATCCCCTGCATCTCCCCCATCTTCTGCCAGGAGATCCTGCCTCCCTGGCATCCCAGCATCTCCCGCATCCCCTGCCCCCCTGGCATCTCATGCATCCCCTGCATCTCCGGCATCCCTGGCATCTCCTGCATCTCCCACATTCCCTGCACCCCTGGCATCCCCGGCATCTCCAGTATCCCCGGCATCCCCAGTATCTCCCACATTCCCTGCACCCCTGGCATCCCCAGCATCCCTGGCATCCCCAGAATCTCCTACATCCCCTGCACCCCTGGCATCCCCAGCATCCCTGGCATCCCAGTATCTCCCACATTTCCTGCACTCCTGGCATCTCCTGCACCCCTGGCATCCCCTGCATCTCCCACATCCCCAGCACCCCTGGCATCCCCATCATTCCTGAGGTCTCCCACGCTACGCCTGGCTGCAACCATCGCCTGCAAGGGCTGGGAAAGAAGGAAAGATGGGGAGAAAGGAGGGGAAGGAAGCTATCTGGAGACATCCTTAGGGCAGGAGAGACCAAGGCCAACCAGAAGCCTGCGATCCAGGGCTTGTGCCGCGCGGGAGTCGGCCAGCACAAACCCACAACAGTCCCCAATTACCCCTGGCCCCGGCTCCGCTGGGACACAATGGGAGCCGGGAAAGCCCAGCTGCCGGGCCCCTAATTAACCCTGATTTTAACTGTACACTTTTAAAGGCACTAAAGCGGTTATAAAGTGGAGAACAAGGCAGGGTTAATAGCGCAGACCTAAATTGCAGGCCCGCGGGGCCTGGGCCCCATAGAAATAATAGACCTGTCTGGGCTGCTCAGCTGTCAGTCAGGCGAACAATTCGGCACCCGAGGAGCTCACAGAAGTGGCAGCATCGGGGCTCAGGCAATCAGTGTCTGCTCCGTTAAAGCAGTCGTGGGATCAAAACGGCGCCAGGAAAAGATGCTCAGCAGCAGGAAGGATGCTCAGCACTGGGAAGGATGCGCATCGTCAGGAAGGATGCTTGATAATGGGAAGGATGCTTGGTAGCGGGAAGGATGCTCAGTACCAGGAAGGATGCTCAGTAGCAGGAAGGATGCTCAGCACCAGAAAGGATGAGCATTGTCAGGAAGGATGCTTGATAATGGGAAGGATGCTCGGCACCAGGAAGGATGCTCAGCACTGGAAAGGATGCTTGATAATGGGAAGGATGCTTGGTACCAGGAAGGATGTCTATGACCAGGAAGGATGCTCAGCACTAGGAAGGATGCTCAGTACCAGGAAGGATGTTCCGCACCAGGAAGGATGCTCAGCACCAGGAAGGATGATCCACATACCCTGACTGCCCTGGATGTCCCCTGCTCTGGTGCTGGCAGCAGCACCCCTAGCTGAGCCTCCTCCTCCTCCCTGGAGGAGGGCAAGTTCACCCACCAGCAATTTATGGCTTTAATTTTCAAGCCACGATGCTGCAGGAGATGTTGTGGTTGCCCTGCTCTGGAAAGGGGGCAGCGAGCAGGGTATCAGGGTGCACAGGGGGGGTATGTCCCTGGGATCAGGACCCGCAGAACCCCAGCCCTGAGCGAGGGCCCAACAGGGACAAGCCAAGGGGGGACACGGTGGCAGCACGTAGCACTGAACTGGTTAACAGCCAGCACGAGAGACAAGATGAGCTCCCTCCCTCTCCTCCATCCCTCCTGCAAGATAAGATGGGACAAACCTTATTTTTACCCATCCAAAGCACTAAAATATTTCACAACAAATGGAAGAAGTAATCTCAGAGGCAAATATAAAGCTGCCCAAGGCAGAGCTGCAGCTGGACACTACCTGGCACCTCGCTTGGGTCTCACTTCCCTCTGGCCCCGAAGGAAAACGCTCTTTGCCCCTTTTCGGATGGGAACGGAGCTGATACCGGGGCTGCCCCAGCCTCTGGAGCTGCCACGCTCCTCCTGCCACAGCACAGCCCCAGGCAAACCACCCACAGCAGTAGGACACCCCCTCTCCCGGGGGTAACCCCATCCTGGGGAGGGTGAGACGGTGAAAGCCAACCAGGGGGACCAGTTTGGAGCTGGGGACCCAGCCTGTCTGTGCTGAGACCTTCAGAGCCAAAGCCAGCTCCTCCTCTCTGTGAAGGTCCACCTGGGCAGCGGTGTTGGGCACCTGGGCAGGGTGGGTTGGCACCACTGATGGGCTCAGGAGAGTTTGCCAGGGATGCTCAGCAGGATGCAGAGGCTAGCACCCTGCCCGCTGCTCCAGCACTGGAAATGATGCCCCCAAACACAACCCCCATGTCACCCCAATGCCATCCTGATGCTGCCCCAATGCCGTTAGGAGGAAGGCTCAAGAGCTTGGTCAAGGTTTTCTACCCCAAAATCGCAACAGAAAGCCCCAGCTGCTCTGCCCACCCTGGTGCCATCGCCACATTCACCCCAGGAAGGGGCATTTCCCAGGAACCATCCCTGAGCATCCTGCCAGACCTCACCCTGCCTCCCTATCCTTGCCCTCCATCCTCATCCTGCCCTGCTCCTCTTACTGGTGCTCTTACTGAGCTCCCGTTTCGTTCCTGCTCTGCCTTCCCAAGCTGGGGGGGCCAAAGGGCAGCAATTAGGCAGGATTTTTAATTTGCACAGGGGCAGGAGGGGGTGATGCTGGAAGCGGCGGGTGGAGGCAGGAGGAGAGGCTGGGGACCCGAGATGTTGCTCAGCGATTGTCGTGCCAATGGCTCTTATAAAAAAATAATAGTGCTGCAGCCTCCAAATGATGTAAATTTTGCATGAGCCAAGAGCTCGTCCCCTGGCTTTGGGACCAGGCTCCCTATTCCCTTCGCAACAGGGAGATCCCAACGTCTTCAAAGCTTAAAAAAAAAAAAAAAAAAAGCATCAAAACTCCCCCTTTTCTCCGCCTGCGACGCTAGGAGCAGATTTTCAAAGAGCCAAACCCTAAATATTTGTGAAACACTTGGAAGAAGCCTCAATATTTGGAAAACACTTGGAAGAAAACAAACAAAACCCCGTGCCTTTAACAAATCATTCAAATCCTGGAAGTTTGGGTCCGAGCCCCAGGGCTGTAAAGCTGCCTGGGCAGGAATGGGGTGCCCCCTCCCCGAAGACAGCAGCTCCTGATGACCCCCATGTGCCCCCCTGTGTCAGAGATCAGAGCCAGGGGCAGGGAGGGGGGTGCTGGACCAGTGACCCCCTTCCAAGAGCAGGTCAAATCTCAGGGGGGTCCCAGGTGGTGTTGAAGGTGGGGATGGGTGTATCAGCTGGGGGATGCTGCCCCTAGGTGACCCTCAGGCTGGCACGGGGGGGTGCAGCCCTCCAGCCCCACAGAGAGCAGCTGTGGGAGCCGGAGTGGTTCCCACGCATCCCCTGGGCAGTTTTTGGGGGTGCAGCTGGGCAGGGGGGGCTGCCCCCACCCCATGATGCTCGCTCAGCGCCAGGCAGGTTGGGCTGTTGTCACTCCACACCGTCTCTCCCACCCTGAGATGTGCTGGTTTCTATGGTGACGGTGTCCCCAGGATGGGTGGTGGAGAGGCCACCACACGCTGGTGGCAGTGGGGGGGGACCCCACGCACCGGCGCTGCCCCCAACCCCTCCATGAGCACAGCCCTGGCAGTGACAGCAGTGACACCCATGAACAGCACCCCAAAAATGCTGTGTGTCCCCACTAGCACCCCAGTCCCCTCTGGCAGAGCATCGTCATCGGCGTGAGGAGCCAAGACAACGTGCCCCGGCTCCGGGGGCTTGAATTAAAACCAACTACAGAAACAACAAGCGGGAGAAATCCATCAGAATAAAACGTAGGCGGCAAACCCTGCGTGGCAGCCCTGATCTGCAAAGACAACAAAATCCATGACAAAGCACAAAGGGAAGCGCCGGGCTTCGCCGTCCCCAGATATTCATCCGTTAACACGTTCCCTTTTTAGGCTGACATGTCATTTCAGACGGGGCCTTGGGTTTTTTATCCTTCTTTTTTTCTTTCTGTTTTCCCCTCCCCTTTCTTCTCCTCCCCCCCTCGACGGCTGTGCCGAGGCGGCTGCTGAATTGGAATCACCTCAGGGCGAGCACTTTATTATCTGCAGTCAAAGCGTCACCACAAATACCCGTCTACACACACACGTGTCACTTCCCATTTGTCTCCTCCACGAGGGAGCAGCTCCGCGCGCGCGCCGCCCCGCACCGGGGCCACCACCTCCGCCGCCACGCCAAAGGCCAACGGAGGCACGTGGGGAGGGATCCCGTGCCACCCCACCGCTGCCCCGATGTCACCCTGATGCTACCCCAATGTCATCTTCGTGCCACCCCAATGCTGCCCCAATGCCACCCTGGTGCCACCCCAATGCCATCCTGACGCTACCCCAATGTCACCTTCACGCCACTCCAATGCCACCCCAATGCCATCCTGACACTATCCCAAGGTCATCCCAGT
>VXBW01001456.1:122339-138332 GCA_013400375.1 Thinocorus orbignyianus
AAAAAAAAAAAGGAGGGGGGCAGGGAGGTGTTTTTATTTCATGCATTACATCTCCTTTGTTAACGCAGCTCGCAGTAAAAGCAGCCGTATCCATTTTCTGGCTTCGATTTCTGGTAATTTTAAAATATGCCATTACAATCAGGCAGAAATTATACAGTTTGAAAAGAGAATGAAGTGCTTCTTATTCAGAGGCTGAGCGCTCTTGACTGCCAGGGAGCTCTCGCCTCTCCCCGCCGAGACTTCGGGGTTCATTACGCAGCACCCCCGGCTCCCCCCTGGCACGTGGTGGCACCGGCGGTGGCACCGGGAAGCCACCGTGATGTCCCCATCCCCGTCCCCACGGGGTGGACCCAGGGTCAGGGCACCCACGGCCATGCGGGGGATGGTGGCAGCGGGTACCTGAGCCTCACCTACGCAGCGACCTCGGGGCTGGTGTCCTGCTGGTTGTCACCATCTGGCTGATTAGTGGGCAGACGTCACCTCCTCCCCTGCAGCGTGGCCAGGACGCTGCCCTGTGTCCCTGTCCCCGTGCCCTAGGCTTTGGGGGTGGCTCGTGCCACCGATGGATGTGCCATCAGGTCCCTACTTGGGAGCCCAAGAGCAAGGAGGAAGAGGTGGTATGGGGCGAGCAGAGGCCAACCCACCTTGTGGGGCAAGATGTGGCCACCTGTGGGTCACAAAATCCAGGTACCAACAAAGAGGGAGCACGAAGATGAAACCCCACTCCAGAGCTGAGCCCCCAGAGAAGGGGGGATGCTGGTGGGCAGCCACAGGAGCTGTGGGCACCCTTGGCCCTGGGGACTCAGCAGGTCCTCTGAGGACACCTCCATGATGGCAAGAGTGCTTTTCCTACCACTGCTTTCCATCCTCCCGGAGCTATCCCGACCTCGGCCATGCGGAGCAGGAACATCACCAGCATCAGCCAAGGAGAGAGACACGGGTGCCACACACCAAACCAAATCAAGCCACCAATTAATCCAGACCCCAGTTTTGCCTCCATCTCCCAGTGAGACGATTTTTCCAACTTCATCCCACCTTCACAGGCACACTTCATAACCCCAATGCCGCACACACGACACTGTCCCTCTGTCCCAGCACCCTGCTGTCACCCCTGAACCCCCTAAATCACCCGTAGGCAAGAAGGTGGGTGCCCGGCACAATGGGCATCTGTGCCACGGTGGCATTTTGTTAATGCTGCTCAGAAAAGCCCCTGAATCAGCTGATGGGAATTGGGCGCTGGGCTGCCCGAACGCTTAGCGCCGGCTTAGTTAGCTCCATCTGCATTTGAACTAATTCCAATCAGCAGGATCCGATTTAGTTCAAGCTGCTCTGGCTCTTTCGTGGCAGGAAAGACAACACTCAGCAGTTTTTGTCCAACCGCCTGCAACGGCCTCTGCCCAGCCTGCGCCGATGGCCCCAACGTCACCTGGACAGTGGCACCAGCAGAACATGGGGACAGCATCCTACTCCTGGGGATGCCAGGAGCAGAGTCCCTTGGGTATACCAGAAGTGGGATCCCTTGGAGATGCCAGGAGTAGGATCCCTTGAGGATATCAGGAACAGGATCCCATGGGGATGCCAGGAGCAGGATCCCNTCCAACCGCCTGCAACGGCCTCTGCCCAGCCTGCGCCGATGGCCCCAACGTCACCTGGACAGTGGCACCAGCAGAACATGGGGACAGCATCCTACTCCTGGGGATGCCAGGAGCAGAGTCCCTTGGGGGTACCAGGAGCAGGATCCCTTGGGGATGCCACGAGCAGTGGCCCTTGGGTATGCCAAGAGCAGAATCCCTTGGGGATACCAGGAGTAGGATCCCTTGAGTATACCAGAAGTGGGATCCCTTGGAGATGCCAGGAGTAGGATCCCTTGAGGATATCAGGAACAGGATCCCATGGGGATGCCAGGAGCAGGATCCCTTGGGGACACCAGGATTAAGATCCCTTGGGGATGCCAGCAGTAGAATCCCTTGGGGATGCCAGGAGCAGGATCCCTTGGGAATTCCAGGAGTAGCGTCCCTTGGGGATGCCAAGAGCAGGGTCCCTTGAAGATATCAGAAACAGGATCCTATGGGGATGCCAGGAGCCATGGTCCTTGGGGACACCCAGACCAAGGTTCCCCAGGAGCCCCAGCCCCACATCCTACAGCATCATCCCCTTCCATCCTTCCCCAGCCCCTCTCCGACCGGCTCCTTCCTGCTTCCCCGCTCCAGGCCAGCTAATTCCAATGCCCTATCTCTACACATCACGCTATTTATAAGCCCAAGGTCTTTGTGACTTTAATAAAAACAAACCAAAACCCAAAAAAGCCCACACCCTCCATGTCTAAAGCCCCCCGTGACGGGAGGGTTTGGCACCTCCTCTGACATCAGCAGCTGATAAGTCGGGCTTATCTCCTCCAAGAGCCCCGCGAAGGTCCCTCCGGCGAGATAAGGCCGGCGCAGCTGTCGATAGAGGCTTTCTCAGGCAAGGATTTAGATAAAAGAAAATGTGACGGGAGGGGCAGGGGGGGTATATATATAAAAAACACCCCCAAACCCCCCCAAAATTAAAAAAAAAATAAGGGAACTTTGAAAGTCTCAGCCTGAACTGGGTCTGTGCCGCAGGGTGGGCAGAGAAAAGGGCAGCAGGCTGGGCAGGAGAAGCCCCCTCCCTGGGAAAAGCAAGGGTCAAGGTCACCATGCAGGCTCTGATGACGTGTGTGAGTCCTTCCCGGGTGTTATCGGGGTGACCCGGGGTGCAAGCCCATTAAAAAAGGGAGTTTTTAGGGGCAAGACCCTTGAGTCACTCTGCTGCATCTCCCCCCACCCTGGCTATTAAAAGCCAGGGCTGGGTTCGGCAGGAGGACAGGAGGTGACCGGGTCACCCTGCCCAGGAGAGGACACAAGAGGCTTCTGACAGCGCCAGACGGACAGACGGACAGCGTGGGAGCAAGGCCAAGGCTGGCACCGACCCTCACAAGCTGGTGGCACTGATAAATTAAGCAAAAAAGCCCTCAAAGGCCCCCAAGCATGCTGTGTGCCACAAACCCACCAGCCGCGGTGCCAGGAGACTCCCATCCCTTATCCCTTCGTGGGAGGAACCCACCACCCTGCATCCATCAGTGCCCCATGGCTTCTGCCACCATCCCCATGGACACTGCTTTCCCACCAGATGCCATCCCTCCTGCGAGGGAGAGGAGGTGCCAGGGGAGGAAGGCTCCCCTTCCATGCACAAAGCGTGGCCATTTCAGCTGGTGGTGCCGCCTGGCACCGCGGTGGTGCCGGCAGCTGCCGTGCCAGCTCGTGCCCATCTCCCATCCAGCAAGCTGAGGGGACAGCAGAGGGGACACCATGCCAGAGCCCCGTCCTGCAACGAGGGGCAGGCACAGGGAAGGTCACCCCGCTGCAAATGCCAGGGTGGGAGTCAGGGGGGGTGGGCAGGAGATAAAATAAAGCAGGAAAAGTTGGAGGTCGCCGTGCCCAGGGCTGCCAGAAAGCACGGCGCGGTGCCGCAGCCTTCCCCTCGCCCCGGCCACCGCTCCATCCCAGCCGGATAATCCGCTCCCCTCCGCACGCTCCAGCCCCAGGCCTTTCAAGGGGCCCTGTTAATAATTAAATGTTAATCTAAAAAGCAATTTTAGCTGCAGCGCTGCAGATCTGGTTAGAGATTACATTAGCATGTAAGAGTCAAGGGTAATTTTCTCTAACCCCTCTTGTGATCTTTAAAACCCGCAGATCTTAAAGCAACACCAGCTCCTCTGATTAAAATTGGAAGCTGGGGTTTGCGACGGATAATGATGCTGGAAGTGATTATTTTGCTGCTCAGGATCTCACTGGGGTGGCAGGGGAGTGGGGGGTTTAGGGAAAGGGGGGCTGGGGAAGCAACTTCTCCCACCCCGTGCCCTGCAGAGACCTGGGGAAGGTGCCCTGGGTGAGCCCAGGACCTGGTTGGCACTGAGCAGAGCTGTGCCCTCAGCTTGTGATGCTGACCCTGGTGGCTGAACCCCGCTCAGATGCCCACCACGGGGGGGTTGTGTCTAATTTCTCCATCATCCTCCACCCTGGGAGACAGAGCCTGGAGGGAGAATCCCATGGAGGAGATGATGTACCCATGGACACTGTGTACGTGGGCGCACAAGCATCCCCCCAGCACACCCTGCATGGGAAAGGGACAGTCCCCTCCACCTCCAGCACAGGGACACGTGGGGACAGGCAGGGACAGGCTCAGCCCCATCCTGGGTGGCTGTAGGTCCCACACTGAGCATCCCCATTTCCCACTGCCCCAGAACCTGCCTTTGCTTATGGAGGAAAACATTTTGGTGCCCCACTGCCACCAGGATGGTGACTTCTCAGGGCTGCCAGGACACCAAGAGCAGCACCGGGTACAAGCAGCCGGACAGAGCACCCTCTCACTGCCAATATCTTAAGGGAGCAAGGAGGAAAAGTCTCTCCCTCCCATCCCATCCCATCCCNGCATGGCCCAACACAGCAGAAGATACAACCAAATCACCTCCCAACTGGCACAAATGACCCAAAGGAAGAAATAAGGTATTAGATGTGTCCGTAAAGATGGAATTAAAAAAAAAAAAAAGCCAATTCGAGGGATGCTGAGCGTTTGCAGACATCCCTGAGCAGGGCTCGGGCAGCCTGGTTAAATTTATGTGTCAGCTTTAAGGAGGCCTCTCATCAAATGAGCTATTTTGGGCAGAGATTAAAGATCTATTTTAGCTGCGAGCGGGAACAGCTCTCGAACAGGTTAATAATGATTCTGGAAACCCAAGCGCCTCCAGCGCCCCAGGGCAGAGCAGCCGCAGCCCTGGGCAGCACCGACGGGTCCCTGAGCAAGGAGGGGAGGGGGACATCGGTGTAATGTCCCCCCCCTGAACCTGCTGCCATCCTGCCAGGGAGAAAGAAACCCCCCTGTGCCGCTGCTGGGCGAGGAGCGGCTGCAGCTCTGGGCCGGCGTGGGTAATTGGAAGTGGCAGCCGCTGGCACGCCGCTGCCCAGAAGGTCATTACGTGGGACTGGGAANTGCAGAGGTTTCTGCTCCCGGGGTGGCTCCAAGGAGAAACCTTGGACCATTAAGAATATCAACATTAAAAATTAATAATAATAATAATAATAATAATAATAATAATAATAATAATAATAATAATAATAATAAATATCCTTGTTCTCATGCATGTGGCNGGCTGGGATGGGAGCATGGCCCAACACAGCAGAAGATACAACCAAATCACCTCCCAACTGGCACAAATGACCCAAAGGAAGAAATAAGGTATTAGATGTGTCCGTAAAGATGGAATTAAAAAAAAAAAAAGCCAATTCGAGTGATGCTGAGCGTTTGCAGACATCCCTGAGCAGGGCTCGGGCAGCCTGGTTAAATTTATGTGTCAGCTTTAAGGAGGCCTCTCATCAAATGAGCTATTTTGGGCAGAGATTAAAGATCTATTTTAGCTGCGAGCGGGAACAGCTCTCGAACAGGTTAATAATGATTCTGGAAACCCAAGCGCCTCCAGCGCCCCAGGGCAGAGCAGCCGCAGCCCTGGGCAGCACCGACGGGTCCCTGAGCAAGGAGGGGAGGGGGACATCGGTGTAATGTCCCCCCCCTGAACCTGCTGCCATCCTGCCAGGGAGAAAGAAACCCCCCTGTGCCGCTGCTGGGCGAGGAGCGGCTGCAGCTCTGGGCCGGCGTGGGTAATTGGAAGTGGCAGCCGCTGGCACGCCGCTGCCCAGAAGGTCATTACGTGGGACTGGGAACAAAATGCCAAGAGCAAGGGGGGGAAGAAGCCCCATTAGCAAAGGTCACGGCCCCACTCGGGTCCTTTGGGTGTTTTTGGCAGTGCCCGGCGCTGGCAGTGTACACCAGGGTCCCAGCAGGGCCAGCACATAGTGTGTGGGCACCATCTACCTAGATCTACTCATCCCTTTTGATTTGGTACCCGTGAAAGCTTTTGCCCAGCCTTTTGAAACAAAACTTCGCTCATCCCACATGGTCACACTGTCCCTGCATCCGGCACACAGTCAGCAGGGCCAGGGGGATGAGCCCACCGAGCCACCCAACATCCCTGGCAGCGAGAGCCAGATGCTCGGGATGCTCACAGGGATTTTGATCCCAGGCACAGCCAAGATGAGGGATCAAAATTCAATGCAGACCTCCAGAGCAGCAATTAAAATCAACCCCAAATCAAACAAGCCAGGAACCCAGCCCAGGATGGGCATCCACCCCCTGGGTGGGTGCAGCACCCACACTCCCAGCTGAGACCCAACAGACTCAACACTGCAGAGACCAAAGCCCTCAGCACGGCACCTCCTGCCCCATCCCAAGGGTTCGCCTTCCCCAGAAACAGTCACAGGGGGTCCTCAGACCCCTCAGTTAGGGTGGCAGCACCACGATGCCCAGGTCAGCTGGCTGCCCGTCCAGCTGCACCGTGCCCGGCAGCCCGGCGCGCGCCGCTCGGTAATTACAGCCCCGAGCGCCTGAGCTGTGAAAGAATCTGACGAAGGAATCCAGGGTAGATCGCGCTGCCGAAATTACTATAATCAAAGGCTTTCACAAAGGCTTCAAATGCAACCAATTACCCTGAAAGGCGAGGCAAGAAAGAAAACAAATTAACGTGTTTGCACAGAGCCTCCGCGGCGCAGCACACGTCGCCCCGCGCCGCCCTCCACCTCGGCCGGCCACTGCGTTCCGTCAGCGGGTCCTGCTCCCCATCCCTGGGTACTCCCTCTCCATCCCTGGGTACTCACCCCCCATCCCTGGGTACCTACTCCCCAGTCTGCGACACCAGTCCGCCATCCCCGGGTATCTGCTCTCCATACTTGAGTACCCACTCTCTGTGCCTGGGTACCCGCTCTCCATCCCCAAGTACCCACTCTTCACCCCTGGGTATCCACTCCCCATCCTCAAATATCCACCCCCCATCCTTGGGTATCCACTCTCCATCCTCAGATACCCACTCCCCACCCTCGGGTACCCACTCTTTGCCCTTTGGTATCCACTATCTACTCTCCACCCTCAGATACCCACTCCCCATCCCCACCGCTGCTCCCCATCCCCACACTCCGCTCCATCGCCGCTTCCCCTGCTCGCCTCGGGGTGCAGCTGCACACAAAGGGGCTCTGTGCCCGTCCCTTGCCCCGTGGCCAGCCACTGCCCCGCTGCCAAACAAAAGCCCTGCCTGTGCTGGCGGCCGGGTCCAGCGCAGGCTCCAGGGCTTGCCAGGACAGCCCGGGGAAACCTCCTTCCCTTCCTCCCTCCCTGCCCCCGGTGCTGGCTGGGGTCCCCCCAGGCGAGGGGAGGCGTGGGGTTCTCAAAGGCACCCATTGAGCACAGCCCCACATCACCCCACTGACAGATGGGGAAGCTATTCACAGCGGGGAATCCCCTGCCCCCCTTCCCCACGTTATGCTTAGTCTGCGACACCAGTCCGGGGGAAAAGAAGGGGGACAAAAAAGGAAGGGGGGCCTGGGGGGGGAGAAAATCAACTTCTTTCTTTTAATATTTAACAAGAGTCCATCACCCTAAGTCTATTTTGTAATACAAAGCTCTGGAGATTTAAACCCTTCTCACCCGGAGAGATGGAAATGAATGGTGCTCTTTAATGAGCTGGTTCAGCAGAAAAGATAGATTTCTAAGATTACTGTAGGAATTCTTATAATTGATGTGTACTTTTGTAACGAGGATTATACCACCATCCGGTCAAGTAATTCCAGCTCTTCCCCCCCTCTCTGCTCCTTCTCCCAAGCTGGCCCTGTTTTTGGGGTTCCCCAGGGGAGAGGGACCAGTCTGCGTCCCAGCGGGGGAAAAAGCAACAAAAAGAGGGAGGGGGTAGTGGGGAGAAGAAAAAGCCAAAGAAAAATTAACCAGGCTTTTCTTCCTTAGCCATAGATATCCTAAAGAAGCCACTGAACGGGGAAAATAAGGCATTTCTCAAGATTTATATATTTGTTTTACAAAGCCCTACCTCACCCCACCAACCTGAGGCTGGACAAGGTGCTGAACACCCAGAAATTAAAAGGAAAAGAGAACAATACACACACCCCCCGAAGAAGAAGGAGAAGAAGAAGAAGAAGAACGTGGAGTTTCCCTGGGATGTTTATAGCAATCGTATGAAAATGTACAAGGCGGGATGGCAAGAGCTGACAGCCGCGCCGGAGCAGCCGTGATTGCGAGCTGGCTGCCTCCCCCGGCTGATTGGCATTAATTGTGCGCGTTTGCAAAGCAGAACAGAAAGTCTGACATTAGCTGCAAGCCAACATTTCTTTCTAATAGTCTTAATGATTACGACGAGAGCTGATGATCGGTGCGGGGCGTTAATAGTCCGGAGAGCGGCTCCGCGCCTTCTCCCGGCAGCGCTCGGTGGGGATGAGAGCAGGATTGTCCCCATCCCTGCCACCACCAGGGCACTGCAAGGGGAGATGCTCCCCAAGGAGGGGCCAAGGATGCCATGGGATGGACTCAAGGGGTCCCATGTGGCCAGATCCCCCCCACCCCATCAGGGGACACTGCCCATCAACTCTCTGCCAAAGGTTTAAGAAGGACAGGGAAGGGGACAGTGGTCCCTTTTCCACCCAAGGGGGTGTAAGCAGCTCCTGCCCCATCCCCTGGCTCTGCCCCATGGAACGGGGTGGCTCAGAGGGGACACACCAGGAGGGAAAGTGTCCCCCACCTTGAGAACCCTCTGGGATAAGGACGTCCCCAGGGATGCCCCACACTGGCCATGTCCATAAGGAAGCACTGGTCCACCCTGCTCCCCTGGGTGCCCCAAAATAAGCTGGGTCCCCACCAGTTCCCACAGCCACCAGGAGCCACAGGAGGAGCTGGGGCTGGCGATGCTGCCCTGGGGAGCAAGGAGAGGGGCCAGCAGCTTGCGAATGACCCACATAAAGAACCAAGCCCGTTATTAAAAGCTAATTAATGAAACCTGAGTTTTCTAGACTTTTTACAAGGCTGGTTTTTTCAGATGTCCTTGAGTTTTGCTGCTGCACAGAGACTTGGGGAAGGGTGGGTAGGCTGTGGAGACCGGCACGGGATGCGCCGGCTGCGGGAGAGACGGAGCCAGACGTGCACAAAAAAACCCTCTGCAGCCCCCAACCCATCCAGGTCTACACGGGAGGAAAAATCAATGGCCATCGATCCGCAATATAAAGCAGGAACGTGATGCTGGCAGACAGCAGGCAGCTGGCATCTGACCGGTGCTGTGCAGGGGACACGGCTGGGGGTCACATTGCCAAGGGACCAGCGTGGCCACGGTGGTGGCGCTGGGGACAGGGGACACTGCCAGGCTGCCAGCAGCGCCGATGGTCACCTCACAGGCACCGTGTCCCTCTGGGCAGCTAGTCCACGTGCCATAAACCCTCGCAGAAGCAGGAGATGGGACACATCCACAGTGCGTGGGTGGCCCTTGCCCGTGTCCTTGCCGGGACACTGCCAGCATCCACTCAGCCTCCCCCCAGCCCGGGACAGACAGACGGACAGACAGACTTAGCCCAGCTCCAGGCTGGTTCAGCTTTTCTTTTAATCATCCATGTTGGCCAACGGATCACTCAGCTTCGGGCTTTCTGAGCTCACGAATAATTGTTCCCAGATGAAAAGAAAGAAAGGCTCGGTCCCTCTCCCCTTTCCCTGCTCCCCCCCTCAAAAAAAAAGTCCGTAAAGAAGAGCTATAAAAATGGCTTGTTATCTCACCTAGCGAGGCTCAGACTGTATGTTATTGCTAATTGGGTATAACATCCTTGTCTTGTTCTGCTCTCTGAAGCTAAATCAAGAAAGCACCACTGCTGCGAACTAATTATATCTCTGGACTGCAGACTCCAGCTTGTCTTCCCCTTTATTGAGTTAAAAAATGGTCACTAACCTTAATCTCTCATATCCCCAAGCATTAGGGCTGCTGAAAAACCACCACTTCCACCTGCATCCCGGTCTGTGCTGAGAAAGATGGTGCAGGTAGCCCGGCCAAAGCTTTGTGCTGCTGTGGGACATCACCTGATGGTGCCCACCCCTCAGCACCAGTGTGCCAGGACCACCACGGACACTGCTCGGGTCCCTGAACCATCAGGTTTTTAATCACAGACAGCTCTGAGGCTTTTTGTGCTGCTCACACCCAGAGACCAACCACCGCTGCTTTCCTACCTTTCCTTTTCACTCCTAAGTTTAACCTTCTTTCATTATAACTGTCTTAAAACCTGAACCCTGGGTGCCATTCCCAAATCTGAGCATCTGGGTCAGTCCTGCATGCAGCAAGGGGAGCTTCAGCTCATCTGCATCAGCTCCCAGTCCCATCCCAGGATCCTGGAGGTCCTGGTTCATCCCAGTGCCCACCCATGGGTCCCCCCGTGGGAGCAGGGACAATACGGCCACCATACAGGTCCAAAGCACTCCAGCTGTGGTGGCACAGCTGTACACTGCAGTGGCATGGACTTCAGCAGCAGGTCATCACAAAAAGAGAGAAGATAACAGGACACCCCAAAAAGGGCACCCAGAAGAGTGGGCACTGCGGCCAGTCGCACAGGACAGTCCTGTCACCCCCCATCCTGGCACCTCCTTGGGCATCAGCCACGTGGGGTGAGAAGTTTAGGCAGAAACACAAAGCTGGGGGTCAGAACCCAAACAGCAATGCCACCAAGTCCAGCTCTGGCCTGCACAGACAGTGTGACTTTCCGATGGGAAAAGTCCAGCTTTGGTTCTCCCTGCGAGCCAAGAACAAACATCCCTTAAAAAATTGATACTTCCCTGACTATTAATTAACCTGCACCACTTAAAACCACCTTCAATTTGTCAATTGCCAACTCTTCTCAGTAAATCAAGCGCCGCATGCAGACAGAGGCTGTGGGTGCAAGGTGGTGGGGATGGGAGCAGGAGGCGAGTGGGGCACCCCCATCCTATCCCCCCCAAGAGCACCAACGGTGATATTTGTACCCCACAATTAGCCAGGATGCAAAATTAAATGAGTTGGCCGGGTGGGCAGGGTAGGGGGGATGCAGAGCACCCCCCACCACAGCATTCCCATCTCCCCAACATCTCCCTGGTCGTTTAACCAAGGCTGAATTTGAAAGAAATATGGAATATTTATCTCCACCAGCAAAATCTCCCCGCTGCAGGGTATTAAGGCTTTATTAGTGTGGTTACCAGCGAGGTTAAGCCAGCCCTCGCTCCAGCCCGGAGCACGGCAGAGATGACCTACAAGAAGGCAGATGGTGAAAGCCTCGAAGAACCCCAGGCTCCAGGACATGCTTGTCCTTGTCGGCGGGCAAGGAGGGAGCTGCACATCCCAGTTCCACGCAGGGGGAACAGGGAGAGAAGGTCAGGAGCTGGGTAGGTCCCTTCCATCAAAACCCCCTTCCCACGTTGGAGCTGGCCCCCGGCCACCACACCGCCCGGCTGGTCGCTTTGGGTTAAAACGCTGATGTATTCTCTCTTCAGCAAAAGGAGTCCCAAGGGCTATAAAAATTCCCAGCAGGCTCCCGTCAGTCTCAGGTCATTAACTTTCTTTCATTGGGAGTTTGTTTACAGTCAGCCATAAATAGCGGCGCCCGCCGCTCGCCAGCGGGGATGGGATGGGATGGGACAGGGGGCTGCCCACGCAGGAGGAGGGTGCAGCACCCCAGGGTTGGGGGGTCTGGCACCCACCCCCACCCCATCCACATCTCCCAGGACCCACTTTTCCCACCGGCACAGCGCTGCCAGCGAGGGCCACGTGCCACCAAACCCCCCCCTCAGCCCTGCAGATCCATGGGGTCACCTTGTGTGTTGCCAGAGGGGAGACAAGGCTTGGGTGCACTTACGGTCCAGGTGTGATCTTTCCCAAAGGAAGAGGAGGAGGAAGGCAGCTGGTGTGAGCTGCCTGCATGGGTGACCTGCCCTGCACCCTCACCCAGCCCAGCACCCACGGCAGAGGGACCCCAGCCCCTGTGCCCATGGCGACCAACATCACATGTCTCAGATGTCCCCATCCAGCCACACGAAGCCCTAGGAAGGATTCCCAACACCCTTCATCTCACCATGACCTCCATCCTTCCCTGATTTACCAGCGGGGAGGCAGAAAGTAGGAAATCTGAAAGCAACACCAGCTTTGCCAGCACGACACCAGGATGCTTGGCACACCATGGTGGCACACCAGGACACCTCCACACCTGAGCACAACCAGGGACAACCTAGGAGCACCTAGTCCCACCACCCACTCGAGATGCACCCACCGTGCTGTCGATTTCCCCAACACCAGGAGCACACCCTGAGCCCCATGAACACCTCAGCAGCAGGTTCTGGTGCTCTGGTGGGTTGAGATCCCACCGGGTGCAGGTGCCCAGGGGGCTGGCAGAGGGACAGCAGGTGATGTGGAGCTTTATTTGCCTCCAGAGAACACAGCAGCTCCGTCGTGGCCGTGTGAACCCACCAGCTGCAACTCTAATAAAGACGCAGGATCACACGGATCCTGAGAACCACGACCTGGCGGGGCACCAGGAATTATTTATCACCCCCAGCACTCAGTGAAGCACCCAACACTCTTTCCATGGGGGGTCAAAAGGGGAGACCCCCACCCCAACACCCAGCCACAGCGTGGCAGAGGATGCTCAGCACCATCAAACCCACACCAACATAGATGATGGGGACTCGGTGGCATGGTCCCCCACCGTGTCTCACCCTAGTGGGTGCTCCTGGGGGCAAACAGCCCCCAACAGCCAAGAACCCACCTTTATTTTAGTGGCCAGCTTTAGGAATGGCTGGTCCATGGGCTGAGCACACGGTCCAGGGCCATCCCGGAGCTGCACGAAGAGATTAAACCCCAAACTCACGCAACGGCGACTTCTGCTCTCCCTCCCAGCCGTCCCCCTCCCAGGCAGAGCAGGGACTTGCCAAAAATCACCCCCTCATCACTCACAGCCTATGGAAAATATCTATATTTTAAACCATATACTGGCACAACCTGTAATCAGAGCAACACAAATAGCCCCTGCTTCCCATGTAAATTAAAAACACCCATTAGGCAGATTTCAAAAGATGTCAGTAGGCTTATAATTATACACGACATCCTTCCGAGATAAAAGCGATTACCGGGGATGCAAATCACTTAGCAACCAATCAGTGCCCCCAGAGTGCAAAGCACTGACCAGCCATCCATTTTCGCCTCGTCCTTTTATTCCCTGCATCGAGCAAATACAAACACAGATAAAGAGAGGCACAATAGCTCTTGACACGCAAATAGGTTAACATAATAAAGCCAGCTTTAGCCGGCTCACTCGAGGGAGAAAAGCAATTCTCAGGCAAGCAGGAGGTAATAAAACAGGGCTTTTGTGTTCCTGGCTCCCATTCTCACCCCTGCGCCAGCTTTGCTGCATTAGCTGATAGGCATCGCGGTTTGATTGAATTACCTTTCATGAATATTAGCTTTTTTTTTTTTTTTTTTTTTTTCCCCTCCTCCTCTTTTGCATGCATGCTCCCGCTGCAGACAGCCATGCGGCGGCCACAGATGCCGGCGGGGCTGGGAGAGGGGGGTCCCGGCAGGTGCAGCCCCCAGCCCACCCCCCACCAGCTGCAGCACCCCTGCGGCCAGCACCAGCCAGCCCCCCGGGGTGGGACACACACACACCCCGGGCACGGATTTCCACCATCAGACAACCACCAGCAAAGGATATCCCGCTCTGTTCCCAAAAAGAACCCGCGGGACCACCAGGATTCCACCCCCGACACCCAGAGACCCTCCTCATCCCTATCCTGGGTGTCCCCATAGCGGGGATGGGGTGGGCTGCCCCCCCTTCCGAATATTTAGGGGTTCATATATAGGTGTGATGGGGTCAGCGCAGAATATCCCCTGCACAAGTTCAGGCCACGAGGGAAAATAATACAAAAACCCACTTCAGGCAAAAAATAAATGAACTCTGCCGCCTGGCAAGGATGCAGAGGCCCGGCACTAATCCTGCACGGTGGGGAATGCGGGGGCAGCAGCTCAGGGATGGCGAGGGGCACCCTGTTGGGGTGCAGACCACCCTCATGGGGACGTGGGGACCTGGGAACACCCTGGGAGCCAGAGCCCTTCCTCGGGCAGGGCAGCAGGCTGCAATTAAAAAACAGGATCGAGAGGAAAGATGCTCCTGCACAGCCTGCTGAGGGGCAGGCGTGTGATTCAGGCTCAAATAAAAGAGAGAACCAGAGGGGCTTAAAAATCGAGGTGATGTGGCTTCCCTGGAGAGAGGGGGCTCTGTCCCCTGGGGCACAGCCCAGCAGCAGCCACCCCCCGTCTCCTCTCCCCTCCGTGGGCTTCTCTGCTCCAGCCTGAGGATAAATGTTCATATTGAGATATTTCAATTCTGTAATGATAACAGTCAGCTGAAACGGGGCCCATCTCCCAGCTCCGGCACAACCGGCACCGACCCACCCAGCCGGCAGGAAAACCATTCCTAAAAAGCCAGGAAAATAAGCCTGACTCCCACCGCCGGGGAATGGCTTTCTCTTCCCCTGCTCTACAGACAAGGTCAGAGGAAGCCAACATGGTGAGAGCTTCCCTCTCCTTCCCCCGGGGCTTCAAGGCAGCCCAAACCAACACACAGCTCGCACGGCCGCTTGGCACGGCCATGGGCACCCCACAACCCACTCCTGAAAGTTTTAGGGATCCTCAATAAGAGAATTCTCTCCTGAGAGCCTGGGTGCCCATCGTCAGGGATGTTTCCCACTTCATTCCCCAGCACCAAGCCCACACAAGAAGGATTTGCCAGCTTGGGTCCCACCAGAGCGGGCACCCAGACCACCACGTATGGCATGTGCCCGGCCCGTTGGATGGCAAAACCCCACGGCAGGGGCACGGGAAGGTATAAAACTGTCCCAAATTCCACTAAACCAGCCTGAGCAAGACCCAAAGACACTGCTTACCCAGAGAGGGGCCATGTGGCTCTGCCCTCAAGCCTGCCACACACACTCTGCCCTCCCCAAAAAGCATGGCGCCCACCCAGGCAAGCTGCCCGCAGCCTCTGAACAAGAGCATTCCTTGGAGAACGCACATATTTAAACATATGTGTATATATATATATATATATTAAAAAACCAACAACCCTAAGGAGACACCTGCACCCCAACAACCAGAGCCGGGCCAACCACCGCTGCCCGATGCCAAGCAAATTCACCCCCGGGAAAAGACCACGCCGAGCTGTAAAACTTTACCGCCGCCTCTCCCGGGAAATAAAACCCGCCGGGCCGGTGCGGGGCCACGGGTTCAAGGCGGTGCGGCCGTGCCGAGCTCGCTGCCTCCAGGCCCTGCCTTCTCCAAGCCATCCAATTCCCACCATCTCACGGTTCTCCCCAGGAGCTGGATCGGGATGCTGGGGCTGAGCCACCTCCACAAGCACCGGGAACACCTCGTTTTCCGTTGGAGCCGGAGAACTGGAACACCCCTCTCATTCCCGGCTGGAGCTGGTGGCAACCTCCGTGGATGCTCAGCCCGTTCCCACGGGGACCACGCCGCCTCATCGCCGGTGAATCGGTACTCCGGTGGTCCAGGAAGATGCCAGAGGGATGCTCCCTTCCGCGGCGGAGCTTGTTTCTTTGGGAAGATGCATTTCTCCCGCAGACGGTTCCGCTCCGGCGGAGCCACCCGACACCGGGGAGACGGGCTTTTAAATAAAACATCGCGGGGTGGTTCCTTTTCCTCTCCTTCTCCTTTGTGACCGGCGGTATCCGAGGTCGATGGCGGGTGTCCTGCCTCTGCCACCACCCGCTCCGCTGTCCCCGCCGCCTCCTTTCCCCGGCCGGCTCCGGGAGGAGGAGAAAAAAACCTCTTTTTTTTCCCCTTATTTTTTGGTTTTTTAGGTGTTTTTTTTTCCAGGCGATAAAGGGGCAGCCGGGGTCGGTAGAGAAGGCGGCAGCAGCAGCAGCTCAGGCTGGAAGTGTCTCAGTTTTCCTCGTGGAGGCACCCGTGGATATTTTATTTCCACTCGCGAGTCGGGCGACCCAAAAAAAGCCATAAAAAAAAAAAATTAAAAAACTAAAAGAGGGGGGAGGAAAGAAAGAAAAAAAATACACCCC
>VXBW01001456.1:138670-157857 GCA_013400375.1 Thinocorus orbignyianus
GCTTCCCCGCAGCACGCGCCACCCCGCCATCTTTCGCGGGAAAATTCGAAGAGGCCGCGGGGCAGCATGGGAGTTGTAGTCCCGGGCTCCTGCGGAGCTCCCCCCCTGGACTCTCCAAGGGGCTGGCGAGCCTCCCTGGCATGGCTGTAGCTCCTGTGGTCTGGGCAGTGAGAGGGAGCTGCTGCCATCGCTGGGTCTGCCCTCAATAGCGCTGGAGTCATGGAACCATGGAGTCATGGAATCATGGAATCATGGAGTCATGGGATCATAGAGTCATGGAGTTATGGAATCATGGAACCATGGAACCATGGAGTCTGGGGTAACGGAGTCATGGAATCATGGAATCATGGAGTCGGGATCATAGAGTCATGGAGTTATGGAATCATGGAACCATGGAGTCATGGGGTCATGGATGGTTTGGGTTGGAAGGGCCCTTAAAGACCATCTCATTCCCCCCCCCTGTCCTGGGCAGGGACACCTCCCACCACACCAGGTTGCTCCAAGCCCCATCCAGCCTGGCCTTGAACCGCTCCAGGGATGGGGCAGCCACAGCTTCTCTGGGCAACCTGTTCCAGTGCCTCACCACCCTCACACCAAAGAAGTTCTTCCCAAGTTCTCATCTCCATCTCCCCTCTTTCAGTGTCAAACCCTTTTCCTTCACCCTCTGGCTCTCCTCCCTCATCAAGAGTCTCCCCCAGCTTTCCTGGAGCTCCTTTAGGGACTGGAAGAGGCTTGAAGGTCTCCCTGGAGGCTTCTCTTCTCCAGGTTGAACACTCCCAACTCTCTCAGACCTCTCTTCCTTCCCCAAACCCAGTGCATCCCTGCCACAGGTGGTGACAGTGGGAACCTCTGCAGTTAGACACAGCTCTGAGGAGCAGCCTGTTCAGTCTTGCCCATAATGATGCCAAGGAGCTCTGTCCATGTGCACATGGAGCTGCCCACCACCCAGCACCCCCAAAACAGCTTGGTGTGTGCCCCTGGGGCTCCCTACCTGCCTGCCTCTGCCTTCCCCGGCTCCTGTGTTGCAGCACATGGCTTTAAAACCCCAAATTGGGTTGGTTTGGCTTCTTCCCGAAGCCTTTCCAGCTCCTCCATCCAGGGCAGCTCCCCGGGTGTCCAGGGATCTGGGTGGGCAGGAGGAGAGCTGAAACCCGGGAGCCATTCGGGGATGCTGGGTATCTCCAAAAGTGGGGAGATGCTCCAGTCACCATTTCTGATCCGGCACACGCTGAAGGTTGAGAAATTAGAATAATAGCTAGATAGGCTTTCAGGAGAGCGACTCCTCTGTGTAATTATAACACGTATAATCCTCCCTGTGAAAATACATTATATTGAATAAATTCCCTCTTCGAGCGGGGCTGTTCATACTATTCATTTGTTTCAGTTCAAACATTTTTAGCTCACAGATCCGGGAGGTTCTCGCGTGGCTTTCTGTCTTCTCCACAGCTTCTTCATCTGCTTTCTGTCTTGCAACACAGGCCAGCGATAAGAATAAAACCGTTATAGATTTGAGAACAGCACTTAGATTTTTCAAAGATAATTTAATCAAAGCTATTAGTAAGTCGGGAAGAAAGATTGCTTTTTATTCCGCCCTCCAAAACCAACAACAAACAAAAAAAAAACCCCAAACCAGGAGCCCTCATTCTTCTCAGAAAATGTTTTGACCACCTGAAGTCGCTCACAAGGGACTCGAAAGGGTGACGGTGCACAAAGAAGTGCCCCATCCCTGGAGGGGTTCAAGGCCACGTTGGATGGGGCTTGGAGCAACCTGGTCTGGTGGGAGGTGTCCCTGCCCAGGGCAGGGGGGTTGGAACTTGATGGTCAACAAGGAAAAGTGAAGGGTGCTGCACCTGGGGAGGAATAACCCTCTGCACCAGTACAAGGTGGGGATGACCTGCTGGAGAGCAGCTCTGAGGAAGAAGATCTGGGAGTCCTGGTGGATGATCATGAGCCAACAATGTGCTCTGGTGGCCTGGAGGGCATCAAGAAGAGTGACCAGCAGGTGAAGGAACGTCATCCTGCCCCTCTGCTCTGAGCTGGGGAGGCACCATATGGAGCACTGGGTCCAGTCCTGGGCTCCCCGATTCAAGACAGGGAACTGCTGGAGAGGATGCAGAGATGGTCACAAAGATGGTCAGGGGCCTGGAGCATCTTTCTTCTAAGGAAAGGCTGAGGGATTTGGGTCTTTTTAGTCTGGAGAAGAGAAGACTGAGGGGGGATCTGATCAACACCTAGAAATACTTCAAGGGTGGGTGTCAGGAGGATGGGGCCGGTCTTTTCTCAGTGGTGCCCAGTGACAGGACAAGAGGGAATGGGCACAAACTGGAACATAAGAAGTTCCATCTAAACATAAGGGGGAACTTCTTCACTTGGAGGGTGGCAGAGTTCTGGAAGCGGCTGCCCAGAGAGGTGGTGGAGTCTCCATCTCTGGAGACATTCCAAACCCCACCTGGACAATTTGCAGGTTCCTGTGGGACCTGCTCTGGGTGGATCTGCTCTGGCAGAGGGTTGGACTGGATGATCTCCAGAGGTCCCTTCCAAACCCACAGCATTCTGCGATTCTGTGGTTCTGCTCTCTAAGGTCCTTTCCAACACAAACCATTCTATGATCCTATGAAACAACCTATCGGCCGGACCCTGGGTGGCGATGGGGGGAACTCCTTCCTCTGTGGCACCCAGGAGCCCCCCCAAAGTTTTCCTCCTTGGAAAGCAGGATCTTTAAGATCTCTGCCAATCTTTAAGATGCTGGTGTCCCTTTAATTTAATATCATTATGTTTTTTGACCGGCGCTGGCAATCGGCAGCGCTGAGCGTTTCCATCTCTCATCCTGACAAACGCGCTCTGTAATTCTTTGACCAAAATGTCAGTCCGCTCTGGAAATGCCTGGCCCTCGGAAGGAGAAAGATTTCCAGGGGATTAAAACCGGGCCATTACTCTCGGCTTTTAAATGCATTCAAGGCTCTGAAAGCCGTAGCCGCTTTTTCCTTCCCTTTTGTAGGAAAAGTTATTGACTTATCAAGGTTAAAATACATTCAGTGCGGCCCAATAAAACAGGGATATCTCCGCATCTGTGCTGTCATTTGCAGGTCCGTTTTCATGGCAACAGGGCTCTTTTCTGCACATTAAACGGTTCAGTTGTGCAAAGTTCAGACATTACATAAACAGAGAGGTAACAACAGGAAAAAAAAATAAAGAGAGAGAGAGAAAAAAAAAAAATCAATGAGCTCATAGGCATGGAAAAAGGAGATAGCATTGATCGAGGCCGGCATCGATATTTGGGATCGCTGCCTCCTGCCCTGCCTCACAGCCCTCCCGTGTTGGGGACACAAAGAGATGCTGAAGGACACGGCGGAGGGATGGCACCTCCGTGTCATGTGTCCTCCTCCCCTTGCCTGTAATTAATATCAGCCACCTGCCAGGCTGAGGGTTTATTGCTGATAACGAAGGTGTGGGTGGGCAGGTGGGTGCTTCTGATTTTTGGGTACCAACCCCGGTTCCCACTCCATAGCAAATCCCAGGAGGTTTCCAACAGCTCCCAACCATCTCCAAAGGTGGTTCCCCAAGGGGCATCGCTGGTGGGTGCCCCTTGCTTCTCTGGGGGGTGGTCTGGAGAGAAGTGGGTCCCTGTGGGCAGGGAGAGGGGGACAATAACAAGGGCATTGACCACCCTCGTGGTGTTCCCGGGATGGCTCCGGCAGCACGGAGCGGGGAGGGGGTGGTGGGGTGTTTGGGCAAGTGACTTTGATGCTGATGGGAGATGTCAAGCTTTTTGCTTCCCAGTCAAAGGGGTGAGAGAGATTCCGGCGTTAAAACGCTCGTTAGAGGAGAGACACCAACATCTGTTGGGAAAGCAAATGGAGAGCGGGAGTGAGATGGCCATGGGCAGCCAGGCGTAAAGGGAGAAAAGGAGGAGGAGGAGGAGGAGAAGGGGGGAGGAAGGCAGGAGCAGGGGTGTCTCTAAACTGCTGATGAAGCATGGATTTTCTGCCCCTCACCCTGTATCAGCCAGTGCTTGGGCTCATTCCTGAATCATAGATCTCACTGGTGTGAGAACATCTTGCCCACTGGAAGCCCCAAATGAGAAACTGGTACCATATGGCCCCTTGCCCAGGGTCAGAAGACTCCCAAGTTCTGGAGCCAGAAGCCCCCCAAGTGCTGGGGCCAGCCCTGGAGAGCTGGAGCTGGGGGGCACAGTGGGCAAGTGGCTGGTCCAGGCATGGAAAGCTCCCGTCTGGGCAAGGAGCTGTGTCCCAGGACCATCCTCCCTGCTGTCCCTGTGGGTGCTGCCACCCTGGGAGGGGGCAGAGGTGTGGGGCTGGGCAGTATTTGAGGGCAGCCACCTTGGCGGGGGGCTGCAGGGGTCAGGCAGGAGGAGGCTCCTGTGCTCCGTGCTTGCTTTTTCCCCCCCTTCCCTCCCAGTTTATTTATAGATTCAGCAAGTTATTCAGCTGAAACAAATCTCCGTTTCAGTCAGGTCCTGGGGCCAGCGGCAGCCTGCATTATCTCACAGGCAGCCATACATTAAGCAGCACGATTTCCACGGGGGGCAGAGCACAAACCACCCGGCGTTTGAGGCTGCAGGACGAAGGCATTTGCCTGGGCAGGGTGATGGTCCCCAAGCTGTGGGTGGTGACACGAAGGCAACCCTAAGAGCCACACAGGACACACCGTCCATGGCAATGGGATGGGATGGTCAAGGTGCAAGAGGCTGGGGTGCAGCCTGCCCCCCCAGCACAGCCCCCCGTTGACATCGGTGCCGGGAGCGAGTTCTTGCCCTCAGCCAGAGTCTATTTTTATTCCCTGCTTAAAAATATCCCGGTCCGGGTCACTGGCACATGATGGATCATCACTCCTGCCACTTCCCCCAGGGTCTTCCCAGCTCTGAAACACAGAGAGAAGTTGGGCTTCCTGCGAAAGTGTGTGTGCCCCCCCTAATTTCTCACCCCATAAAAGCATGGAGAGGACATCACAGCACCCACACTGGGGGGGGGCAAGAAGCACCCGTGTGTCCCTGGGCACAGCCCCGAGCGTGCCCCAGAGCCCCACGCCAGCTCTGCATCCCAGCAGTGGCCAGGGAACATCCCAGGGTCACCGCATCCTCACTCCCTCCTGTCCCCGCACTCGGTCCCCTGTCAGGGACAGCCCAGATCCCATTGCCTTTTTCTTTCCTGGCTTGTATTTTGTGAAAAACTCAACCTTGCTCAAAAGCTTGGGTGAAAGCTCTTGTGAGAGGGGATGGGAGAGCCAAGATGAGCGGATTCCAGCCTGCGGTGCGTTTTCCAGCCCTATTAGTCAGGAGCCTCTGATGCCAGGAGAGATACGGGGCTGAGTGACAGGTGATTTGGTTTTATCTCACCTGGGAACGTTTCATATCCTGCACAAGGCTGTTCCACAGCCTCTTTGTGCAGGAGCACCCAGCAGCATCACTGGGTGGAAGGTCTCCAGGGTGTCCCCACAGCTCCAGCTGCCAAGGGGACCCACAGCAGGCAGCACCCCGTCCATCCATGGAGAGGTCAGCAGTCACAGCCACCACCAGCTGGGGACTGTCCCCTCTCCCGTAGGCATCACCTCCTCCCTGATGGTCCCCAAAGTATCTTTCAGCCCACGGGAACCCACAGAGCTCGGGATGCCTCCTCCCTTGGCAGGGGGTCAGAGCTCCATCACAGGTGATTCTCCAGCTCCGTGGGTGAAACCTTTTGGCTTCACGAGTGACCAAATCCTGGAAGCAGGAGATGATGAAGGCTGGATGTGATGGTTCTTCTTCTTTGCGTGTGGTGTTACGTACCTCCCCCCCTCACAGACTTTTTTATTTCCCTTCCATTGCTCTGCAACTTGTTTCCTTCTCTCCCAAATGACTCGATTACGCTGCTTAATTGCATTTAGGAAGCGTGTGCTGTCAGCCTGGACTGCGGGGTGGTCCCTGCCAAGGCAGGCAGCCCCGGGGGTGGCACATGTCTGTGGGCAGCTGGGCTGGAAACTGGGCTCTGGGAGCAAAACTGGAGCGAGCTGGAGGCTCCCGGGAGATCTTCACCTTTAACTTATTTGCTTCTCTCCCTTCCAGATCTGCTGACACTTGGAAAAGGGGAATCATCGCAATTTGCTTGTTTCAGCAACTTCCCCCTCTCTCCCCTGTGCCGCTTCTGGCTCAGCACGGCTCTGCTGGGCTACCAGTGGCCCTGGCATGGCAAAGGGCACCGAATTGAGGGGGTAAGAGGAAGGTGAAGGATTCCCAAGCCCACCGCAGCAGGACAACCCGGTGTTTGTGGCTCTGAGCAACGCCCGGTGGTCCCAAGTGACCCTCCAGTGGGACCAGACCCCTCATGCACTCCTTTGGCAGCAGTGCCAGGCTGCCCAGAGAACTGGCACAGCCCCTCAGCCTTTCAGACGGGGAAGAACCCCGTTCAATCCTCCTGACAGACAAGAATTTTAAATGATTTATTAAAAATGTATAAAGCCTGGTTGTTGGTGTCGCTGCTCTGATAAGAGCATCGTTTCCTGTGCTGCTCCCATGGCAGGCATGGGGTTGTGTTCCCCTCACTCCAACGCCACCCACACCCGGGGTTGGGGGGCAAGGGGAAGGATTGCCCCCAACTCTACATATTAATTTTCAGGAAACCTCAGGCAAACACACTTTGGGAGGCGTTACAGCTGAGCCCTGACCTCTAGGATGGCATCAACGTGCCGCAGCTGACTGGCAAAGCGATGGGCAGCAGCCCCCTGCCCACACCCCTGCCCATCCCTTGGGTCCCCCTGGCTGTGACACTTTGGCCAGGTGGTCACCACAGCTCCAGGCTCTGTCCCATCTCTCCCAGGAGCCAGAGGGGGTGGTAGTGTCCCTTTCCCAAGGAGCGGTGCCCGGTGACCCGCGGCACATGGGGAAGATTGATGGAAACACAGAGAGTGTGGGAGAGGCTCTGGCCCCGGGTGATGTATTCCAGCCCCTGGTTGTAAATCTGGTGGTGGCAGTCGAGCCGTAGATCCGAGGACAGAGGGAGACAGGGACACTGGTGGCAGAGGTCGGTGGGGACAGGCATGGGAGTTGGTGAGGGGGATTTGATCTGAGCCCCCACCATCTCCCTGGATTTTCCCAATGATGTTCATCATGAGGCTCCAGCTTCCAGATGGATTTATTAGGGTGAATTTAGAATCAAAGTGAAAAGAATGGGAAACCTCCTGCATTGGCTGGAAGCCCTTGGAGTAAGGGGGGGTGTCCCATGGTCATTCTGGGGGTGTCCTCAGCCCCACAGCCCCCCAACCCTCACCAGTAACAGCTCCCTTGCCCAAAGATCTGGACTACTGGAGTTTTGTCCCAGCTCTGGCATGGAATCCCCACGTTTTGGGGACAATATGACATGGATGCTGATGGCACCACTCAGCCGTGGCATTGAAACACTTTGTCCCATGGCTGTGGGACACTGCCTGGCCCCACTTCGGGGCCTCAGCAGGATGACGCAGGCATGAGGCCATGAGAGCCGTGGGGAGGCATGGCAATAATGATTGAAATCAATATTTTTGCAGGAGAGAAACAAAAAAAGCCTCATCACAGCTTTCAGCTGGAACATTGTATGGGGGAAGAGAAATCTGCATCCATCCCTGCCATCCCAGCCACCAGCTCTGCGTTTTTACCATCCCTGCTGCCTGGCACCAAAATCTACCCTCATCCTCAGCAGGTTGTTCCCAAGCCTGTTGCCTCCAAGGCTGATAATTGATTTAAACTGTGGGTTTTTTCCTGCCTGTTTTCTCAAAAGCCATTTTCTCTCACCTTATTTTTCTCTGACAGCCCAGACAGCAGCATGGGGTGTCCCCAGCCCCACTGGGGCTGTGATTGTCCCTATGGGGACCATCCTCACCCCGTGAGCTGGGCAGGAGGAAACTGAGCCCTGGTGACCAAGCCAGAGCATCCGTCACCACTTTGTGAGCCACTGAGACTGCACAAATCAGGCACTGTGTGCACCGGAGCCGGGCTCCAGGCAGAACTGGCCCTGAAATCCCTCCTGGAAAAGCCACAGCCCTCATGGCCAAGAGCCTTGTTGTTCCAGGATTACTTGATGTGAGCTTGCCAGAGAAGAGAGCCTGGCAGGGGTCCCAGCCGGGGGCTGCCCAGCCCAGTGGATTGGCAGGACCACCCCATCTGCAGCAGCACCCTGATCCTGGCATCCCGCTCCCGGCATCCCTCTCCCGACATCCCACTTGCCGCATCCCATCCATGCTCTCCCTCCTCCTCCTTACGAGGCCAATTATCACTCGGAAAGTAGCACGATGCCCAGGTGTATGGTCCCAATTAGTTCTGGCTTCAAAACAATTTCATCATCATTATAAGTTTTCCATTTCAGAGCAGCCTCCACTGCCCTGGGAACGGGCAGGGGTGGCTCGGGGCTGGGTGATGGTGGCATTCCCGCAGCCTGTGGAAACTGCTCCTGACCCCACACCGTCACCTTCCCACCCCTGAACCCCCCCAGTGACATTGGCCATAGCGGATATGATGGTGCTGAGCACCAGAGGGGTGCTGTCCCCACCTCATGGGGTGACAGGGATGGCACTGGGGGCACATGGGGACACCCACAGCAGGCTGGTGGCCAGGACAGGGCTCAAGAGGGTTCAACTCCTATCTCACCCCGTGGCGGTGGGAATAGGGAGCAGACGCTGATGCCAGAAGGTGCTGGGCATTGCTGAGAGCTGGGGGGCTGGGGAGGGAAGCTGGGGGGCACATGGCATCACGCACTGCTGAGCTTTCCGGGCACTGGTGGGTGTCCTCCCCTCCGTGGGGCTTTGATCCACACGGCAAAAGAGCAAAGGCAGCTGCCTTTGTGTGCCGGGAGGCTTTGAAGTCTCCCAAAATGAAGCAGGGGACATGAAGAGGGGGTTGTCCGGCCCTTCCCCCCACCACCACCCTCCCCACTTTCACTCCCTTTTTATTTCCTTCTTCCCAATTAGGAGCCACCTCCGGCTCCTGCAATAAAACCTGCAAACTTTCCCAGGGAGCCCCAGACGGAGAGTCAGGGGCTGTGCCGGGGGTCATCCCACACAGGACCCCCTGGAGGGGGGAAGTCCTGATTTCCTCCCTCCCACCCTCCATATCCATGCTAACCATCTGACCATCTCCCCCCACCCAGCACAGGACCCCCAATTTGTGGCTGATGCCTTCCCCAGGGACCTCACACCTGCTCCAAGTGACAGCAAGCAGGTCCTTGACCAGTGACTAATTAGCTCTGTCTCTAATTCTCAGCTCATTTTATCTTTTCCTTTCCAAAGGAAAGAAAAAAAAAAGCTCTTTTCCAACATTCCCCTCTCCTTTCCCCCCTCCCTTTCCATTTTGGTGGCCTCTCTCCACCCCGGGAGGTTGAGCGGAGCCCAGTGGGTACGTGTGAGCCTGTGGTGGTTTTTTTTTGGTGAGAAAAAATGCGCATTGATCATTTCTGGGAATCAGGCTGTGTTTTTTACTCTGAAGCATCCATTATACACAGCTGCTTAATTGACGAGCGCTGCCTAGTCACCTCGGATGACGGAGTAAAACAGCCTAAAAGCTCCAGCGCAGAGGAAGTCCACGCTTTATAAATTGATTCAGTGGGAGAGAGAGAGAGGGAGCGAGTGAAAAAAAAGAAAAAGCATTAATTACAGATGCTTCTGTGGGCACTGTTTTATGGCAGCGAGACCAGGATGTGGGCAATTCTCCTAAATGTGCTGATTAGACAGCACTTCATGTCTCGGAGCACATTAAATGGGCTCTGTAAAGCTATTAAAGATGCAGAGCCATAAAGAATTGACGAGAGCCGACGGCAGCGGCTCAGCCCCGGGGCTCCTGCCCAGCTCGGAGGCAACAAGTCACCAGTCAGGTTGGCCAAGCCACACGGGTGCCAGCCTTGGGGTGAGCCAGGGTGGTGGGCATCCATGCTCCTTCCCAGGTTTCCATGCCTTCTGACCCCCACCTGATCCCCCCTGCTGGGGTTTTGGGGTTGGGGGCTGCCTGTGCCCCCCATGTGGTCCTGAGTGTCCCACCAGGTCCCATCTCTGCTCTGAGCCCCCTGGTTCCCCATTCCAGGCTGCCCCTCTCCTCCCAAAACTGCCTGGGGCTGGGGTGGCCCCTCTGCCCTGCCAGGAGGGCAGGAGCTCCAGCACCATGATGGAGGGGCTCAGGTGGATCTGGTGCTGCTCCACCATCACCTGGGTGCTAAGGAGACAGGACTTCTTGTCCCCAAGCTTCTTCTGCTGGCCTTGGAGCTGGGAGAGCAAGAGAAGATTTGGAGAGGTTTGCTGTTGGCTCAGGGGATGTCACCCAGGAGAAAGGAGGAAAGGAGCAGGGGACGTCATGGTGGATCCCAGCCACCATTCCTGACTGTCCCCATCCCTGCAGGGACTGTCTCCACCCATCCCACTCTCAGGCACCAAGAGTGAGCCTGGATACAGCATCCTGAGTCCTTCCTGGTAGGAACTGGTATCGTGGGAGCGCTGTGGAGGTGCTGGCCACAGGCAGCCCTTGAAGCATCCCTGGAACATCCCTTGGAGCATCCCCTGGAGCATCCCTGGAGTCAGGCTCCTTCTCCAGATGCTCCTGTGGATGAAGAACCGTGCTCTCCAGAGGACAGCAACCCATGCAGGGTGAAGTCTCAGGAATTTGGGGATTGCTCCATCTTCACCCACAGCCTCTGCCCACCCCAGTGCAGGCAGGAGATGACAAGGAAGGAGCGGTCCAGCCCTGTGGCTGTGGGATCTACACCCTTCAGGCCACAGTGACTCCCCTGCGGGGTGGTTGTGGGGCCAGTCGGGTGTGTGATGTTAACACAGCCCCGCCACACAACCAATTTGTCAGGACGCAGCTCACCAATTAGTGTTTGCTGGGATTATTACTCATTTGAGCACTGCAGGTTCCAGGGAATTAGTTAGGGGCTCTCTGGGCAGCCGGAACAGCCGGTACAGGAGGGGTGATGCCAACACCCGGCACATCCCGGTATTCCCAAAGGTGCATGGATCTCTGTGCCCAGGGAGGGGATGGAATTTGGCCCATCAGAGGGGTCCTCAGAGGACACCCCAATATAATGGCAATCCCATCCCCCCAAAGCCATCCATCCCCACCCACGGGGATGGATCCTGCGGGATGTGGGGTGGAAAGAAGCAATCCTAAGGCAATGTGACACTTCCCATGTCATCCTGGGTGTCACCCAGCCCGCACCCAGGGTTTGGGGAGCCAGCGTGGCCCCAGCACGGACCCCACAGTGCTGTGGGAGGTGGGCGCCGGTGCCGGGGGCTTTGGGGAGCAGATGGGCTCTGCTGGGCGGGAGCTGGAGCTGAGCCACGCACGTGTGAGCAAACAGGACAGGAATTCACAATCAAGACTATTAAATAAAAAAGCGCTGAGCCGTGCTGCTTGTCACCACGGCAGGGGGGTGGGAGCAGCCCCACGGGACCCCCTGACTCCTTGTTCCCTGCTATAGGGGTGCAGGCTTCCCCTGGGTGCTTCCCCTGCCCTCCTGGGGTGACACTGGGGCTGGGAAAAATTATCCCCGGCTCCTGCCCCAACTAAGGGGGTCCTGAGGCTGCCAAATTCTGGGTGCTGGTGGAAGGTGTGAGTGGTGTGAGCGGTGTGTGGGGTGTATGAGAGCAGGGAGCCCCAGCCCTCTGATGGATAATCGATTTCCCCGTGCCCGGGAGAGACACACTGTCCGAATGCATCAGGCTTTAAATGCCAACTTTCCTAATGCGATTTTACAATCTCCTATAATTGAGTCACAGCGAAACTTCCCCCTTTCCCCAGCAATGGGAGGAGGGGGGGGACAAGTGGATTCAGCCTTTTCCAGCCTCCCATCCCATCCCGTGGGGGCATCCCCCCCCACTGAAGGTCATGGCCACGCTTTCCATGGTGGTCAACACTCCTCTGGCATGTTCCTTGCCCTGGGATGCCAGGAACCACCCTCTGCCAGCTCAGAGCCCCCGGGATGGATGCACATCTGCCCCAAAATATGGCCATAACAATGCACAGCACCCAGCTCCGTGTCCGTGGGGTCCCTGCAGCTGGCTGAGCACCCCCCTGCCTTCCCCATGGGGGGTGGCCTGGATCAGCCCCCAGGAATGACAAATTAAGCCCCAAGTGGAGCAGTGCCACCTTGGGGGAGGATATTTTGGGGGGTTCATACCCCTCTGAAGAGCTCCAGGACCTCTCCTGGGGGCCAGCAGGATGGTGTAGAGCCTGGTGAGCCCCCAGGAGTGACAAATGAAGCCCTGGGTGGTTCGGTGCCACCTTGGGGAAGGGTATTTTGAGGGGCTCATGCTCCACTGAGGAGCTCCAGGACCTTTTCTGGGGGTTAGAGGGACAGTGCAGAGCCTGGTGAGCCCCCAGAAATGACAAATGAAGCCCTGGGTGGTTCAATGCCACCTTGGGGAAGGATATTTTGGAAGCTCATGTCCCTCTGAGGAGCTTCAGGACCTCTCCTGGGGACCAGAAGGATGGTGCAGAGCCTGGTGAGCCCCCAGGAGTGACAAATGAAGCCCTGAGTGGAACAATTCCACCTTGGGGGAGGGTATTTTGGGGGGCTCATGCTTCACTGAGAAGCTCCAGGACCTCTCCTGGGGGCCAGAGGGATGGTGCAGAGTGTGGCCCCAGCTGTCAGCACAGAGACCCCAACACCTTTTTGGTGGGTCCAAGAACCCCAGAAAGCCCCTGGCACCCTAGACCCAGTCCTGTGGGGGGTGCTGAGGGGTCCAGCAGAGCCCTGGGGCTGGGGCTGTACCACCGGGAGCCCCAGCACAGCTCAAGGTTGGCGCTGACAATTAAGGGCTGGGATTTAAATGCAGCAAATGACTCCAGCTAATTACAGGTTTAAAAGGAAAATGATTGGAGAGAGGATTGTTTGCAAAATTGAGGCACGGTGGAGGAGCAGGTGCCCTGCTCTGCTCTTCTCTGGAGGTCACCAGCCAGCTGGCCAAGCCATGGCCACTGCACATCTGGGGACAGCACATCTGGGGATGAATGACACACCTGAAGGTGGCACATCTGGATGACAGTGGCAGGGCTGGCAGTGTCCTGATGGCTCCAGGGGCTGCACTGTCACCTCAGGGAGCCCCAAGGGGTTCAGGGTGACCCCCATCCCTGGAGCATCTCCTTGGGGGGTTCCAGGTGCCCCCCAGACCCAGGACAGGCACCCCAAGTGCCCAGAGGGGTAACCTGACTGCTGGGTGATCTCCAGCTTACACACACACACACACCCCCCAATAAAAATAAATAGGCACAAATGCCAGGGTGCTGAATTGATTCATTTAATTTTTCCCTTCTCATTTGATCAAGAGCAGGGTGACATTTGGCAAAAGTTGCTGATGAGGGATTGAATGATTAATTGTCATGACAACCATTCCTGGTTAATGACAGGGATGAGATTGTGCCCGCAGAAAAGACGGCGAGTGGCCTTGAGTGGCGCGGTGCTAAATTACCAGGCATGTCACTGTTTGTGCTTTTGGTAAAACGTGGCCATGCGTTTCTAATGAGAGGTTAACTGTGTCCCCAAAGTAATTACAACTGATTGAAGAGGTAGTTAGTAATTAGAGGATTAACTGTAATGAGTCTCACCTGCAGCGGTTGCCATAGTTACAGTATTTTAGATGATGGGAGTTAAAATAGGACGGAGGACGCGGCGCTGGGAGAGGTGGCTCTGCCCCCTGGGGTGTGCTGGGGGGTCCTGGGGGTCCTGGGTGGGCTGGGTGTCCCCTACATTGGTGTCCTATGGCCAGACCCCCCCCCCCAGCATGTACCCTGGGAGAGGAAGAGGCAGGGAACCCACCTCCAAGATCTCCAGGATGCCCAGAGCAGAGCATCACTTGCTGGTCCATGGTACCCTCCGCCGTACCTGGGCACAAGCAGCAGGTGGGAATCTGAGGGCTGGATATGCCAATAGGCAATTTCCAAGGGCAGAAAAGTCATTAAAAAAAAATAAAATAGCTTAAATCTTCAAATTCCCAGCAGCGTGGACTTGCCCTCTCCAGGAGTAACCAATGGGGTATCACAGGTGGGAATGGGGATGTCCCCACGATGCCACCAGCAGTGGCATCCTCTGGGGTCCCACAGACTTGGGTGCACCAAGGGGCTTCCTCAGCTGCCCAAATGGAAGCTGTTTCAATTCTCCTTCTTCCCCTACTTCCACGGATGACAATTTACAGGACCGTGTAAAACCTCCAAGTACAGTATCTTTAATTATTCCATCCATAAATGATAAGCACCATTCATTTCAGGGCTCTCATTATGAATTTATACCTCTGTTTAATGTGCTCACTAACATCAGACATCCCACAGCTCGGGGAGAAATATTGAACAATCCTTTCTGGAAGAGCAGAGCGGATACCACCGGAGCTATTTTGGACTCGGGAAGAGAGATGGGCAAAGCGGGTGGTATCTGGATTTAAAATGAAGAGTGAACCCCTGTCTTTGGGGGAGGCAGTGGGGGGTCTGGGCTGGGATGTGCTGGCAGACAGCTCCTGGGGCTCAAAGCTTTTCATCCAGATGCTTTCCCAGGTGAAATTGTGTCACTTTTTATTCTGGATGTGCTGGTGATTGAAAATGAACTTTGTTTTTAGCTAAGTATAAAAATAGAGCTTCAAATATGTAAAATATATACACGTACACATGGATGGGAAAGCTTTTGCAAAGGCTTAACTTGGAAAAAAAAGAGGAAATCCCCAATATTCCTGCTTCAGAGCAAACACCATGAGTTGGTTTGACCCAAACCAGTATTTTTTTTCTGGATTATTTTCCAGTAAAAAGGTTAACGTGCCCCTGGTGTCAAAGCAGCCCCCTCCTACACGGTTTTCCTTTGGGAACTGAAATGCCACCCCCGGGGATGGCTTCACCTGGGGGTCCCCTGTAATTAGAAGGGTTTAGGGAGCAGGGACAGTCGCTGGGGACAGCCCAGGGATCCAGCATAATAAAAGTCAGGGAGACCAGGGAGGTTAAAGAGAAAGTTAATCACGGATGGGCAGGAGGGGTAAAATTGGGAATCAGCCTCCAAATTTCAGTGGAGCTTGGGGATGGGGATGGAGATGGGGACAGAGTGACCCAAATGCGTTGGCCCAGCTTAGCCATATTTCACGTGGCACCTCTTTCCCACCCCACATCCAGGGTTTATCCGACCCCCCAAGGGCACAATCTGGGCGATGGTGCCCTGCCTCTTGTGCACCCCGATTCCAGCCGTGCTGGTGTCATTGTCCCCACCTCCATCCCCGTGGTGGGAGATGGGAGATGGCATCGAACCCCTCAGTGTGCCTTCCTGGGGACACAGCTTGGTGGTGTGGCACTGCATCCCTGGCACGTGTCCCGAGTGTGCCGGGGCTCAGCCACTGCCACCATAATCCCCATCAACCAAATGACTGTGTGGCACTGGAGGCAGATTTTCCTCTTGGGGAGTTTGGTCTGGTTTTGTGGGTAAAACAGCAACGGGGCAGCAAAAAATCCAGCAGGCAGGCAGGCCCCTGCCTTGGCAGGCGGGATGGCTGCCCGCCAGTAGCATTTTAATGCCATTACACCACAGATACAAGCTCTAAAGCATTAAGGATGGCTTTTATGGATCATAAAATCTATTATTGCCGCTCATCGCAGTCGCTGGAGCAGCTATCAGCGCTGCGGTGGGACGTGGGTGCCACAGGGACCATCCCCTTCTGCCCCGTCCCACTCATGGAGGTGATGCCTGGGAGTCCTGCAGGTGGGATGGGGACAAGGATGAGGCATCATCCAGCCCCCAAAAATCCCCAGCCATCAGCCAAACTGGGTTTTTCTGTCCATCAGCGACAGGTCTCCATCACCCTCCCGGGCACAGCCCCTGCCGGAGGCCCTGGGGACCTCCTCTGTGCTGGGGGAGGGCAGCTCTCACCCCACCATGGGGCAGGATGGGGCTCATCCCCAATTTTTTTATGAGGACACATGATTATAGAGATGTTCAAAGCCTTCTGAAAGCTGCCAGTGAGCCTGAAGGAGAAACGGGCTCGCTGTGTCTACCGCAAATTGAAAATAATAAGAGAATAAAAGAATGACAAATGTAAAATAATTAATGGGAATATTTGCAATAATGTCTTAGGATTTTTTTATTTTTATTTTTTTTTTTTTTTTGCAAATCTTAAATTTAGGGGCAGATATTACCTGCCAGGGCTCCTTTAAAGAGGAATTAATAGTAGCTGTTGTAATTGCCGACGAGGAGTAGCCGCCTGTGAGAGATAAGCTTATAATAAGCTGTCATTGCCGGATGGCTTTAGAGTATTAACACGTAAGTTAATAAACATGTATAATTGGGTGTCCCCTCCTTAACGAGGCCTCGGGGCTGCTGTGGTGAGCTGCAGAGCAGCCGTGTCAGGGTGGTTGGCAAGTGGTGTGGTACTCATCACCCTGCGCCCATCACCCAGCCGAGCCCGTTAATTAACATGGGGCTCAGCCCCCCGTGAGGTGGGTCAGAGGGTGCCAAAGGGTGGAAACGTGAAAACACACCAAATTTCTCCTCTCTACCACCTAATTGAGCACAAAGGAGGTTAGAAGAGAGTGAATTATTGATGGTGTTTGAAAGCATCACATGCTGGCCGGCTCGGCGGTGGGCTGGTTCCTTCAGGTGGGTTTTGGGTGGACACCACCTCAAGGTTCTTCACCCTGGGACAGGAGGCTGAGGAGAGCATCGGTTGTGCCACGGGGTCAAGCCAAGGCAGAAATCCCCCAGCAACACCACAGGGATGCGGTGATGGGTTGGGATTTGCTCCCAGTTTTCCCAGGCCTTGGTAGTGAAGAGCCATGGGTGGGTGCTGACCCATCCTGCACCCTCAGCATGGGACTGGTGCCCACTGGGTGATGTGGTGCTCGCTGAACATGCTGTTTGCTGGATGGGATATACTCCAGGTGAGATGTTGCCTGGATGCGGTGGCGCCTGGGTGGGATGCTTGATGAGTGGGATGCTGCCCAGATGCAAGGCCTGAAGGACAGGATGCTCACCAGGTGGGATGTTCTCCGGATGGGATGCTCACTAGATGGGATGTTCTCTGGAAGGGATGCTTACTAGATGGGATGTTGTCCAGATGGGATGCTCTCCAGACTGCATGCTCACTAGATGGGATGTTCTCCAGATGGGATGGTCTCCAGACAGGATGCTCATTGGACAAGCTTTTTGCTGGACATGATGCTTGCTGGATGGGATGTTCTCCAGGATCAATGCTCACCTGGTGTGATACTTGGTGGACGTGATACTGGCCAGACACGATGCCCAGCTCACCTCTCCTCCACAGCTCAGCTCCCAGCTCTGCTCCAGGCTTCTCCACCTGAACATCCCGCACAGCCGAGAGGGTCTCAATCATATTTGGAACAGTTCTCATTGAAATTAAAAATATAATTCATGAAAGCCCTTCTGCTCATGTTGGGCTTGGGTAATGCTCTGTGCTTCCTCCTCCTCCTTTTTAATAAAATCTAAACTGTGAAGCTCAACTACTTGACAGAGTCCTTTAAATATGTGCAAATATATATATTTGCACTCTTTTTTTTTTCTTTTTTTCTTTTTTTCTTTTTTTTTTCCCAGAGGCTCTTCCATTAGGTAATATTTGTTGCCAACATTAATTTCATTAGATTTTCATGGCATTTTAATGGGAGCCCCGGTGTTTTTTTCGCATATATTAGCATGCACAAGGAAGGGAAGATCGACAAATTATAGGAAAGCAAAAATCCCTTCCAGAGGCAGGAGAGGGAACTTCTCGGGAGGTGCGTGCAAGGATGGTGAGGAGCAGGATGGGGGGATGTCCTACACCTTGGTCATCCCTCATCCCGCTGTGGGATTTGGAAGAGGGGAGATTTAGATTAGATCTTAGGAAGAAGTTCTTTGCTGTGGGGGTGGTGAGGCACTGGAACAGGTTGCCCAGGGAAGTTGTTGATGCCTCATCCCTGGAAGTGTTTAAGGCCAGGCTGGATGGGGCTTGGAGCAACCTGCTCTAGGGAGAGGTGTCCCTGCCCAGGGCAGGGGGGTTGGAACTTGATGATCTCGAAGGTCCCTTCCAACTCTGACCATTCTATGATTCTATGATTCTATGATTTCGGGGCTGGCAGCCCGGTTGGGGACCTCAGGCTTTTCCATGGGCACGTTGAACGTGGGCTCTGGCTCCCGACATCCACTTAATGAAGATATTTCCAAGCTGATTGTCAGAAGAGAGCACGGAGCCTGATTACGGCGAGAGAGACCCGAGCGGAGGAGCTCACAAATTAAATATGTGTTGATTATGCAGACTTGATCTCCTGTTTATTTCTCATAAATAAAGCATGAGCCGAGCTTCGGCTTTCCCCCCTGCACGCTTCCCAGGGCGATATTTATTGTATGCAAATTGGGGCACGGGGCTGGGAGGAGAAGTCATCAACTGTTTATCAGATGGCATATTCCATCAGCCTGGAAATAATAACGGGGGGTAAGAGTTTTACACAGATTTTGATGGAGATTACGTGGTCACCACCTTCAATTTGGGGGTCCTGAGGGTGTGCAGGTGACACGTGGGGTGGCCGGTGGGTGCCACCCTCCCTGTGATGGTGTGGGGATCTGGCAGTGGATTTAGGGGTGGTTTAATGCGTATTTTGTTCCACAGAGGGATATTTTAGTCTGTATGGGTGTATTTTATCCTGCAAAGGTGTATTTTAGCCTGCAAAGGTGTATTTTAGTCTGCATAAGGGTGTTTTAATCTGCATAGGGATATTTTAGTCTGTACAGGTGTATTTTATCCTGCAAAGGTGTATTTTACTCTACATAGGGATATTTTAGTCTGTACAGGTGTATTTTAGTCTGTACAGGTGTACTTCACTCTGCAAAGGTGTATTTTACCCTGCACAGGGATATTTTACCTTGCACAGGGATATTTTAGCACATACAGGGGTATTTTACCCTGCACAGGGTTATTTCACTGTCCACAGGGATATTTTACCCTGCACTGGTGCATTTTACCGGGCACAGGGGTACTTCAGTGGGTGCTGTGAAATTCCCAGGGGCCAGGGATGAGGGCCAGGAGCCGGGCTCCAGTGGGTCTCGCATCATCCTGGTCCCCACAGGTTCCCAGCAGGATGAAAAATGGCATTTAAAGTTTTTAGAAAAACCTGCTCTGGCAGCTTGTGTGGTCCTGCCTGGCGGTGCCACTTCGGGGAAGGTTTGGGAAGGAACCTGTGATGATGATAAATGCATCCAGGGTGAATTTTTTCTTTTTTTTTTTTT
>VXBW01001456.1:171494-202917 GCA_013400375.1 Thinocorus orbignyianus
GTGGGTGATGCCCCCAGGGAGCGGCACAGGGATGGGGACATCCCCGTGGCCGTGTCCATCAGAGCAGCCCCTGGGCAATGAGCTGGACCCCTGGGGGACATTGTCCCCTCCCTCCTCCAGCCACCACCCAGCTGCCCATGGCCTTGGGGACACCCCTGTCCCATCCTCCCACCCATCCTGGCAAGGAACCAGCACACCGGCCGAGGTCACCTCTCATTAACGAAGGCTAATTAAGAGGAAATCATCAAAAAAGAAGGGATGGAGCCGCGCTAAATAATCCATGGTGGGGTTTTTTTTTGCTTACTGGTAATTAACTCATTAGGGCTGTGACGGCTCCTGTGGCCGGTGTGGCCCGGGGCGGGGGTCACCCAGAGCATCTCCAGCCCTTGCCCGGTGGCCACCAAGTGTCCCCTCGCCCAGCCCCGAGGCACAAACATCGACAGCCCCACCTGCGGGGACAGCCGGGCCTCCCTCCGGCTTGGGAAATATAGATCGGCCCGTTAATAATACATACATTTATTAAAATTAAACCAGCAGCAGATATTACATCCAGCGGCACTAAATTATGGATAAGACCTCATCCCCAACCTTTGTTTTTTAATTAAAAAGCCCCTTTCAGTAATTCCATTAAGGCAGCAGCTTATGTTTTCTTTCTCTTCCCCTCTTTTCAAACCGCGCAGCGTTCGGGTTGCGCTGCTGAAACGCCTTTGAAGTTTCATGAATTGCTGATGTAATTGAATAAAAATAACATTAAGGGGGGAGAGAGAGAGAGAAAAAGAGAGAAAGAGAGAGAGAGACTATTCTCTAAACCTAAATCCTAATGAAATCACCTTACCGCGCCGAGCAGAGTGACAGCGAGATGCTGGATTTGTGCGTATTCCCGTAATCCTAAACCCATTAGCCAGGAGGCTCCGTGAGAACCACATGTTGTGGATTACAGCTGGGAAAAAAAAAAAAAAGAAAAGAAATGAAATAAGAAAAAGGCTCCGACAAAAGCCTGAACCTCCCCTAATTGCTGCGGGGAGGTGCAAAAACGTGGGTCACCCCCCAGCTCCGTGGTGCTGGCGGGAGGTGCACTGAGAGCGCTGGGGCTCAGAGCCCTCGACCTCCCCCCCCCTACTAATGAGCACTTCGTTAGCGCTTTCCTGGCCCGTAATTAAGGTGGAGGGCTTGCCAATTATTTTGCTGCGCGCGCCGGTATTAATGGGAATATTAATTTTGCATAAGTGCATCTTCCCACCCCTTAAAATCCAGCTGGGAGGCAACAGCGGGGGACGGGGATGGTGCTACTGGTTCCACTGGTCCCCGTGTACCACCCCGGATCCTTTCAGCATCACCTGGCTTCCTTCTCTTATCCAAGACGGATGGATGCCGTGCCCCTGTCTGTCCCCTCCCCTGGCAGGGATGCCCAGCTGGAGGTGATGCTCAAGAAGGAGCTGGTGCTCCAGGAGCCACCGGTGGCTCCATCCAGCAGAGCCCGAGTGCCACAGCACATCCCACGTGTCCCCACGCTGGGAAGGGGACCACGCTCACCAGGACTGGGAGGACCAAGTCGCCTTTTCCTTTCTCCTCTCTCTCTCTCCTAATTTCTTTCTTCCCAATTTAAACTCCTCTCCAGGATAATGCAATAAAGACATGAAGCACCTAATTTTCATTGGGGGACAACAGCCGCAATGGTGTATTTACCCAGTCACACCATTCTGAAATCCTACAATTAAGGCTTCAATCAGATAAATGCAATTACATAACACGATCTTATATGATATAATTAAAAACATCTGCAATCAAACTGAAGCCGATGGTACAGTAATCCTTAATCAGAAATTACCCACCAGCAGTTCCAGTGGAGAGGCTCCATCCTGGAAGCTGGTGAGATGTGGTGGCAGCATCATGGTCCTCCTGGGGCACAGCCACCACAGGAGGATGATGGGTGGCCATGGGTGACTTCAGGTGGCCATGGGGAGCCAACAGGAGCCTCTGGAACGTCCCATCCCATCCCCACTTTACCTCAAAACCCATGCCCACCTCCCATTCAATCCCATGAACCCAGAGCCACAAGGGCTTGATGTTCCCTACTCCCCAGCTTAGACCTGGACCAAAATCCCATGGGTGCTGGCCTGGGACACCATTGTGGCCATCACTGTGGCACAGAGAGGTGCAGGTTGGGTGGCAGATGTGGGGGGTGGGGTTCACCTGTGGGTACCCCCATCCCTGCCAGGGTTTGGGGCTGCCAGCCCCACACCTGCGAAGTGACTGGGGGTGCTCCCTGGGATGTGCCAGGTGGGAATGGGCCAGGTTTTGGTTGTGCCCACTGTGCCAGTGCCAGCATGCCGGTGCCAGGACAGGCTGAGCCGTGCCAGGAGCGGTGCAGGCGGGTGCCGGGCTGCGTGCCCGGCCCTGGCTGTATCTCCGTGTGCTGCTGGCTGGCACCAAATGAAGACAAATGGGCTGGGTGACATATTAGCATCCATTATGGGAAGCGCCGGGGAGTCGCGCCGGTGGCGGCAGGAGCAGCAGCAGCAGCTCCCAGGTCGATGTGCAGAGCACCCCAGCCCAGGTCCTGGCACCCCCACCCCCCAGGTCCTGGCACCTCCACCCCCCGGAGTCCAGGGGTGCTGGCTGGGGGTGCTCAGTGGGGCTGGCAACAGTTTTGGGGAGCCCAGCACCTACTCCTTGGGTTTGCCCACAGCTGGAGCTCACCCCGGGCTGTTGGCAAAGGCAGTGGGAGATGGATGGGGTCCAGCCTTGCGTGGGGGCTCCATCCCCTCCGCTCACACCTGGGTGTCAGCATCCTCGTTATTTCGGGGCACAACACACCTCTCCCCGCCCAGGGAGCTGTGGAAATCCCACGTTCTGCTGCCAGATGTGCACACCACAAGGGACAGGGCTGATAAACAGGGGGAGAGGGAAAAGTAGGGTTTTAAAAAGCCTGCAGAGCAAGTGTTGCTCTTTTGGCTTTCATCTTGGAGCATCTTGAGGATGCCCAGTGTCCTACCTGAGCAGCCATGCTGGCTCCCTTCTGCTCCCCAGCAGCACCAGTCCTGGCCCCATGACAGCAGCATCGTGTCCAAACCAGGCTCCCACCCAGCAAAGCTGAGTCCCCGGTGGGCTGGGGGCAACCAAGATCTACCGTGGGTTCCCTCCATGGCTCCAAGCCCCTCATCCTCCACGCCTGGAGGATCTAAAAAGATGGAGAAAGAGCATTATGGCTCTTCCTGCCTCATCAACAGCATTGGGAACAGGAGACTTCATACCTCCTCGGGGCATTTGCCAAGCTGCCACCCAGCTCTGCTCCCAAGGTGCCAGGCACTGGAGCTCCCCATGACCCACCTCTGCCCTGAGACCCCGCAGGACCCACTCACTCACCACCCCAGCCCCTACCCTCTGCATCCTGCAGGGATGTTTTCCGGGGGTGCATGTTTTCTGGGGGTGCAGATATGATCCCCCCAGGTACATGCTGATCTCTTTCTCAGGTAGCATTCCCAGGACAGAGCATGGAGCTTCCCAGTGTGCCAGCACCCACCACCAGCACCGGATACTCCGCTGATGTGGTGTCTGCACAGCAGCTGCCCCGGAGGGGGAGGTGAGGAGAAGCCGCGGGGCGAGCCGGGAGCACCGACCCTGCCAACCTTTTCCAGCCCCTGACCTTTCCCAAGCCCCTCTTGGAAATGCCACGGAGCTCCTTGCCCGGCAGGATTAAATGTCAGGGAAGGTGCATTGAATATTTCCAGCCGCCGCGCCGGGCGCTGGAGCATCGGGGGGGCACGGGAGCCTGTCCCCATCCCTGTCCCCCATCCCTACCTCACCCTGGCAGAGGATGGAGCCGGCTGTTCTGCTGGGATGATCCGTGCTCGGCTGGCTGCGAGCGTTTAAGGAGAATTGAGTGTGTGTTCAGGCACTTTCAAACACAAGCAATCTTCATCTGCGAGACGGAAAGTGAAATATGTTATTGCCGGCCGCAGTAAATTACCCATGCCAGCCCTGGCGCATAAAACATCGCACTTGCCGGCCAGTGCACTCACTCACCCACGCTGTGCCGCCTGCCACCCCCCATAAATTACAAAATAAATGGTTGCTGCTCAGCCCTGACGTGGTGCCAGGTCCTGCGTGGCCACCACGGCACCAGCACCCACCCTGGGTTCTGGTTCTGGCCTGCCGGGGCAGGCAGGGATGGGGTGGACACGGGTGTCGGGATGGATTCCCCCTGTAAAGCATCACGTTGTGTTGGCAAAGCCAGTGGGAGCTGGGGAAGGACTGGTGGAGGCACAGAGTGTTAGCTGGGTCATCTCCTGCTTCCTGGGGACAGCCCTCCATGCCAGGGCATCCTTGGCATCATGGTGATGGTGTGTGTTCGCCTGCTTCGTCAAGGCTAACGAGAAGCGCTGGAGGGAGGCAGGAGGTGAGCACAGAACTCTTCCTCGTTTTTTTCCCTTTTCCTTTTTTCATTTCTTCCAGGAAAGGCCTTTGGAAAGCCAACCCCGAACCGGCAAAATAAATAAAATAAATTCCTGCAACTTTAACAATCATTGTGTTGGATTTGGGAGATGTTATTCCTGGTGACAGACAAGGGCAATTATCTGCTATCCGCCAGCAGTTTTAGCCTAATTTCATTACTGCTGTGCAATTCTTCCCGAGCCGCTAGTCTATCACTGTCTCACAGAAAGGATTAGCCGGCACTTCCTTCATCTTCAAATGAATTTTAGCTGTCATGCCCTTGATGAATAGAAGAGGGAGGACTGCTCACCCATGCCAGCCAGCATTCCAGCCCGGCTGTGCCTCAAGCACCCAGCACTCACCGCCAAGCATCGCCCGCGCCGGGCACGCTGGAGCTGCCGGCACTGGGCAGACTGGGATGCTGCTGCCAGGGTGCTGTGGTGAGCAAGGTTTTCCCTTTCCTGCGTGTAGGAGGAATTGGCCACAGGCTGCTCTTCATAGACCACGTTTGGAGAGCGTGGAGGGCTCTAAGCTGGTGCCCCGGCGCTGCCTTTCTGCCGGCATCCAGGAGGGATTACAATGACAGCATCTGTAATACAAGGAAGTAATGAACATGCCGCCTTTCTCCCTCCTCCAGAAGATGCTCATCTGTCAGTCCCGGCCACCGAGGAATAGAGGAAAGCAATTTAAACTTCAGAGCTGAAACCTCAGAGGATGCTGCGGGGAGAGATGTCCAGGCGGCGCCGTCCCACGGGGACCCGCGGATGCCCTGGAGCCAAGGGGCGAATAGACGCTTTGCTCCCCGGGCCAAAAATCCTGGAAAAAAACCTATGGAACTCAGCTCAGCGGCCCAATGCTTGTGCAGGAGGAGGACACCTGCACTGGGGATGTGCTGGGTGGGGGGCTCATCCCCACCAGAGCCCCCCTCCCCAAATAAGGTGGGGAAAGGGCTGAGCTCAGCAGTGGGGAGCCCGGGCGATGTGTGGGGCAGGAGAAGGGGAGAGGGTCCCCCCGGGATGTGGGACATCACCTTGAGTAAATGAGAAGCTCCCAGTGCCAGGGGCTCTGTTACTTTTGTAAATGTTAATTCCCAACCCCTGCATCATCCTGGCAGAATATTTTAGCACCTTTAATGCAATTTCCTCCTCTCCCCGAAACATCATTTTAATCCACCCCAGCCGCACCGTCTACCTGCTCCCTAATAAACCTCTGCGACTAATGAACTAAACAGCAAATGACTTTTTTTTATTCCAGAATGAAATTTCATCATATTCATAATTCATATTTTATTTCAGACATCTGCTGCTGATTACATTACATTTAACTAAAATTAGATGATGCTCAGAATGTAATTAAGCCCCTGCCAAATTCTCTGGCCCACCAATACCAGGCTGGCTCAGCGGGGGCCGCTTGGAACCTAATATGTAATTAGGAGCTATTTTCTAGCTGTTTTTTAAAAAGTCGGAAAATTAGCTGCCTTTATTAATCACACAGACAAATATAAAGCGGAGCCAACGCTCACTGAAATTTCTAAAAGGGATTTTTTTTTTAATTATACACCACCCGGCGCCGAGCCTCATTTTGAATGTTGATTTGTTGTGCACTGACATTTTGACAACTAGTTCTCAATTTGTCTGTCGTAGTTAGGCAACAACAAAGCAGACGCTAATACTTAACTTTCAAAACCTTCAGCGTGCCGGGAGGGGAGAGGGAAGGGAGAGACTGGGAGAAGACAGGGTGGTGGTGGTGGTGGTAGTGGTAGGGGGGACACAGGCTCCCTGTGGGGGCTCGCCCTAGAATCATAGAATCACAGAATGGTCAGAGTTGGAAGGGACCTTAAAGATCATCAAGTTCCAACCCCCCTGCCATGGGCAGGGACACCTCTCCCTACAGCAGGTTGCTCCAAGCCCCATCCAGCCTGGCCTTAAACACTTCCAGGGATGGGGCATCAACAGCTTCCCTGGGCAGCCTGTTCCAGTGCCTCACCACCCTCACAGCAAAGAACTTCTTCCTAAGATCTCATCTAAATCTCCCCTCTTCCAATTTAAAACCATTCCCCCTTGTCCTGTCACTAGACTTCCTGACAAAGAGTCCCTTTGGGTGCACCCCAAATTCCCATCGCTGAGCATCCCAGATAGACCCTGGGAAGGAGGGAACACTGAAATTCCCAGCATCGGGGGGAGCAGTGAGAGATGCAAGAACCATCCCTGAGATGGTGCTGGGGGGTGGTCCTGGCTCACCCCTGGAACACCCCCAGCCCCAGGGGGGCACCCCCAGATGTCCCAGCCTTCCAGGTTCCCTGCACTGGGGGGGTCTCCCTGTCCCACCCCACCCCCAGGAAGGACCCCAGGGAGCCCCAGGGGCTCCCAGCAGCCCCCCCCACCCCCCGGGTGGTTGCGTGCTGACATTTCCTCTCCCTCACTGACCCTTTTTCTGTTCTCTCTGTTCTCTCAAATAATGTCACTGCCTCTTCAGCATCTATTCACCGGAGCAGAAAGAAGCCACTGCTGACACAGATTTCTATAAAAAAAAAAGAAGAAAAACAATTAAATACATAAAAAAAGAATACCATCTGTGCCTGGCACCCAGCTGGCCCTGACCTGCAGCGAGCAGCACCGCCAGGGGACAAAGGAGGGGGACAGGGTGGTGAGGGACACCCCAGCACTGCCCACGTGCTGGGGACAGGGTGGGGGCGATGCCACCCCGTGCATCGGGAGCATCCACGGGCAGTGAAGGAAAATATAGATTTTTTACCCATTTTTTTCCCTGATACAAAGGAAATCAAGAAATCACTGGTGTCCCCCCAGCGGAGCAAAGCCTCCCTGTTGTTCCCTCCTGCCAGGCCACTGCAGCCCCCCCTTGCTCCATGAATCCCTGGATTCGTGGATGGAGCGCAGCCTCTTCTCCCCGCTCCCGCGCTGGCTATTAGAGGCAAAGCCAGGATCGTTAGTCTTTCTGCAAAGCTCATAATGTGAAAAATGAAGCTGAAGAAAAATTAGCCAAATTACCAGGCTAATCCTTCAGCAGCAATCGCTGCTCCGCTGCACATCCGTAAAACCAGAGCGCAGGAAACAGACGGAAAAGCGTGCCTCTGTGTGTGTGTTTGTGGGGTGGTTGGAGGAGAGGAGGGGATGAATCCAGGGGGAGAACAGGCTCCTTATGCTTAATTTCCTCCCCCTGGAGCAAAGTGAAGGGAGAGATGGGGCTGTGCCCCCTCCTGCACCCCCCTGGAGGGGGTAGGAATTGGCACAGAGATGGGGTTCCCTATGGAGTGCGGCGTGAGAAGCTCGAGGAAGTTCAGGAGGTGGCTGGAAGTTAGCGCAACCAAAGAGGTTGCCAAATATCCAAACCCCCCTTCCCTTCCCCTTTCCCTGGTTATTACATGCTGGGACCCTGGGAAGAAGGCTCTGATGGAGCCATGGAGGGAGGAATCGGGAATGGAGGGAGCGGGCGTTCCCGTGCTCGCAGATGGATGTGAAATCCATGCTTCCTTCTAACAAATTGGGACTGGCTCCAGCTGCTGACTCTGGCAGTTCTGGTCCCTGTGGCACAGGGAAGGCAGAGCCCGTCTCCAGCAAAGATGTGGCATCAGGGTGGGCAACACCTTCTTGGGATCATTCCCTCTGCCCACCTTGTGCCAGAGCGGAGCTGGGGCTTCCCACAGGTCCCAGCCCAAACTCTCACTCAGCCTGGGAGCATCACCCACCTCTGTCCTGGCAGGGATGAGCAAGAAGCCGGAGGAAACCTCAGGATGCAGCTGGAGCCTTCCCAGGAAGGGGAACCTGCACTCACTCCACTGAACGTGCAGCAACGTTGCACCCCACAACTCACATCTCAGCTGCTGGGCTCGGCCACCACCTTTCTCCATGTCACTTCTGCATCTCCATCACACCACAAACCAGAGGATGGCAGGAAAAGGGTGGAAGTTTGAAGGTAAAAACATCCCAGGCTGTAGGATCCCACGGCGAGGAGACGGAAACCACAGCAGGACAACACTCACCACTGAAGGACACAGTGGGGACTCACCAGGACACCCCTGCACCGAGCTAATTTGCCCCATTTAAAGATCCTTGCTTTTAATTATGATTAAAACCAACAAATCAAAACATTCCTTGTTCTTTTTCCTCCTACCCTGCCTGCGAGGCCACCTTCCAAGGGAAGCAGCTCACGAGGATCAAACCCCAGATGCCTGGTTTTTGAAGCGAAGTTTCGTGGCGCTGAATTTGGCAGAAAGTACAGACACATTTAAGCAGTTAGAGGCAGCACGCTCCCAGATACTCACATTGATTACACTGTATTAGAAAATGGTAAATTATTTATCAGGCTTTCTGACTTGTGATTAGTGTAAAGCCGCTCCTGGATGCAAATTGGAATTGTAATTAGACATGTAGGAACCCAGCATCTGAGGCCTGTTTTTACTGAAGCAGCGTAAGGTACTTTTTTTTCTTCTTTTCCCTTTTGTACCCAGCAGAATTATCAAAGAACACTTTGCACGTATAAAAACCATCAATTTATTAAAACCAGAGACAGTTTTGCATCCGAGCAGTGAAGTAAAGTTGGTCATAGAATCATAGAAGGGTTAGGGTTGGAAGGGATCTTAAAGATCATCCAGTTCCAACCCCCCTGCCCTGGGCAGGGACACCTCTCCCTAGAGCAGGTTGCTCCAAGCCCCATCCAGCCTGGCCTTCAACACTTCCAGGCATGGGGCATCAAACTTCCAGGGATGAGGTATCAAACTTCCAGGGATGGGGCATCATCCTGATGCTGGGATTTTAGATTTAGTAGATCTCAGCCTCTCACACTTGATTTGTTTTGGGGTTTTTTTATCTTCTTGCCCTGGAAAGGGAAGGCAGGCTCCCCCCCACCGCTGCCAATTGATTACTCAGCTTTGAATGAAGCAGTTCCTGAGCAGAGCTACACCTAAAAAACCCAATAAAACTACCCCAGACAAACAGAACAAGGATAAAAATCTCTTTGGCAGGTACCAAAGAGCCCACAGCCACCAAGAGCCAGCTCACTGCGTCAAGACACTCCGGCCTCAGACACTCCCTGGCAGATTCCCTTCAGCCCTGTGGTCCAACTCATTAAACTTTTACAAGTCATAAAAAAAAGATGCATTTACATTTCTAAGAAGTTTAAACGCATTTAAGGTTTTATAGTTTGCTAATTGCAAGTTATGGTCAGTCATAGAGGAGGTGGGGTTTAATTTTTTTGTTTCCTTCCACTTCCAATGAAAACAAGTTTATATTTGCTCTGTCCCTGACCCCCCTTCCAGCCCCAGCGTCCCCCCCTACCCCAGCCCTGGCAGAGATGGGTTTTACACCCCCAAGGACAGGCAGGGTGAAGGCTGCACTGGCTGAAGTGTGAGAGATCCCAGATGAGCTATGGCAAGGAAGAATGCTAAGGCTGCCCTTGCCTGCAGCCACCCTCCTCCCAGGTGACAGTCACTGTTTGAACTAGACCTCGAGGACATGAACAGGAGCCAGAGTGTGGCTCCACACCCTGCTTATCAGAGATTAGAGTGAAAACAGTGATAATACTATTAAAAATGTGTTTCCCCCACCTCCCCTTTTCATTATCCAACTACTTAAAGGTTTTCTCTCCACCGTGAAATGCAGTCCAGGAGAAACAGAGACCTGAGCGTCAAGCCCTGAGCTGCCAAAGATGCTTTTCACCCAAAAATGTCAAAAGCTCCCTGCGTGTCCACCTCGCCAGCCTCGCTGCCCGCCTGCCCTCGCGGGACACCAGGGGAGAAGGGGAGAGACACAGCACGCATCCGAAGCAGCAGAACCAAGCAAAGTGTCATTATCCCTGCTGGAATCCAGCCAAGACCCTTCTCCTCCCGCCCCTTGGGATTAGCACAGCAGTATTTGAGTAAATAAATTCAAAACAGGATTTTGAGAGCCTGGGGTCAAACTTGCACCAAGCTCAAGTGGTGAGCAGTTGCTCCCGGGTCCTCCTCACAACCCCTGCTCCCAGTCACACCAGACCCAAAACTGGCTCCGCAGCTGCATCTAGAGACCCACAGCCACACAGGGAAGCAGGAGAGAAGTTTCCGGGCACAGTGATGGCTCCAAGGACACGGTGCCAAGAGTTTGGGTCTTGCCAGAGGCAGAAGCTTAACTCTGGGAGAGCGCGTGCAGCACTTCGGCGTTTAAAGACGAGGAGGAGTGCAGGGTCACGCCGGGGGCCCCGATATTGGTCTCCCAGCATTCAAATCCACAGGCACACAAGTCTTGCTTGGCTGCTTCCACGGCCAGCAGGGAGGTGTCTGCCAAAAAGAAGGCAAGAGCGGCCAGTTAGTCGGATAGGCCACTGCAGGGAGACCAAAATGGGCCACCATGCATTTCAGCACATGCCCCCTGGAGCAGGGACAATGCCCAGAAGATCCAACACACACCACAGAATTGTCAGAGTTGGAAGGAACCTCTAGAGATCATCCAGTCCAACTCCCCTGCTAAAGCAGGGTTGCCCAGAGCAGGGTCTTGGATGCTCAGGATGGCATCCAGGAGGGTCTGAAGGTCTCCAGAGAAGGGGACTCCACACCCTCCTTGGGCAGCCTCTTCCAGGGCTCTGGCACTCTCACCAGAAAGAAGTTTTTCTTCATATTTGAATGGAATTTCCTGTGTTCCAGCTTGTGCCCATTGCCCCTCGTCCTGTCACTGGGGACCGCTGTGAAGAGTTCAGCTCCACCCTCCTTCAAGCCACCCTTCAGATACTTATAAGCATTGATAAGGTCTCCCCTCAGCCTTCTCTTCTCCAAGCTAAAGAGTCCCAGCTCTCTCTCAATCACTCCTGAAACGCTGCAAACACACCATCCCACACTCATGACACGGCTTCACAACACACCACAGTGGGTTGTGAACCCTCTGCTTCCAAACCTGACCTCACCAGGAGGGCCACATGGACTAGGGAAGGATGCCCAGGGCAAGCAGAAGGTTACTGACCTGGTCTCAACAAGGTGATGCCACAGCCACCTCCACCAGCCCCGGTCAGCTTGCTGTGCAGGCCATGGGACGCTGTCACCCGGCACAGCCTGTCCAGGGAGGGATGGCCGACTCCAATCACGTTTAAGTGGTGTTGGTTTATATCAAAGAGTTCCTAAAAAACAACAGCACATGCATGAGATGAGCTCGTGTGGTGACAGGGGCTCTTCACTGCCATGGCTCCCTCCCCAGTGAGGTGCAGGGGAGCTGCCCTGCCTTCCCAGTCCCCCAGTTTCTGTAAGGAGTTTGGCCACCAGTACATCTCAGGGCTGGTGGTCCAAGGTCAAGGCTGGGGTCTGAGCACTGGGCTGCTCATCCCTCCCTGTCCCCCTCCTGGTTTGTGCTGCTGCTGCCCACACAGTGACAGCAGTTACAACAACCTCCAGACCTCCTTGCTCAGGGAGGACGGAGAAAAATCCTGGTCACCACAAGCTGCCAACAGGCATTTATTTCAGGTGCTAAATCAGTGCTCCCTAATGCCTCCCGCTTGCTTCACCTCTCCCCTGTCACAGGAGTGTTGAGCAGGAGACTGTGCAAGCCCCCTCGCAGGCCGTGGGAAGGGCACTAAGCCAGCATCCCTCATTCCTGGCTGTCACCCTGCCCTGCTCTGCAATCCATCCAGCATAACTAAATCCAGGGGACTTCTGACAGAGCCGAGTTCGAAACGGCATTGCTGGAGAGGGGACGTGGAGTCAGCTCCCCTTGTTTGCATTGTGCAGCTCTTCTCCCTCCCCACGGGCAGGGCCTGGGCTGGGAGCCAAGGGGCCTCTCACCAGTGCCCTGCTGGGAATCTGGCACCCAGCACAAAGTGGGGTCGAGAGGGTCCTCCCTTTCGGGGGAGAGCAGCACAAGCCACTCTCCAAGTAAGGCTGCCCTCCAAGCAGAGCTGCAAGTGCCTCTCTGCCACGCTGTCCCAGCCAGCTGCAAATGCTGCTGCTCCTGCAGAACGCTCAGCAAAATCCAAATGGTCCAAGCAATGGACAACGCTACACAGAGGTGGGAGCTACAGCTTCTCACCTCCCAGTATGAGCGGTGAGGAATTAAGGAATAGAGGGAAGGGCTTTGACTGCACTCAGAGCAAGCCTGGAGCAGAACCAGGAACTGACACCAGGCCCCTAAGGACCGCAGTGCCCTCCCAGCTCATCAGTGGAGAAAGCTTGTTCTCAGCAATGCTGGTCTGACATCCCAAATCTGTCACCTCTCTGATGTGTGGCGGCTGTTCCCATCACTGTCCCAGAGGGTGTCACATACAAGGAGCCAGCTGAGGCAGGACCAGTCCCAGAGAGGCTCCCTAACAACAGGAGCCCTGCATTTCTCTCTCCAGCCTGCACCCCCAAATACTTCCCTGCTTCAGCTTGATGTGAGCAGGAGGGATGCTTTGCAGTGAGCCGGGAGGGATGCTGCACACGGGGAGCAGTGGGAGCCATGCTGCAGCCTGGCAGGTGTCAGTCACATCACCCTCCCTCAGCTCCTGCCAACGCCACACAGGAGGGGATGCAGAAATAGTCCCTCTCCCCGCCTCTGGAGCATGTCTGTACTGCCTTTAAACAAATTTGGGAAGAGGAATTAGCCAGTTGCATTCAGAGTGCATATATCACAGGTTCTGTGCTGGGCTGGACAGACGTCCATCCAGCGGCCTCTTTATATGCCTGAGTGAGGGCACAGCACTGCCTATGATGATCCAAGACACCTGTCATCTCCTGATCCAAAATCTGCCAGGAATCAGATGACAGTTTATGACACACTAGACTAGTTCCATGGTTCAAATACAATGCTGTCCAGAACTGCACATTTCAGAAACAGCCAAATATATATATATATATGCACTGCATATTATCAGCTGTGCCTCTGCGGGCTCTTCAAGCACAAGACAAGCCCAACAGATTCAAGACAGAAAGCTGCTCATTGTGGTGCTGCTCTGGCATCTTCCATGTGAGGATCTCAAAGCACACTTCAAATTAGCCCTCCCCTTCACTGTCCCTCGACACTTCTGACAGCCTGAACAACATGAAGAAGAATCATCTGAAGTTGTGCCGCAAACAGCTTCCAGATCTCCTGCAGCACAGCCCTTGTTAGGGTCAGCAGAAACCAACCCACCACCCTCTTGGTGCAAAGGGGGCAGAAGGACTTTGCTATGAATCCCATGGGAAACCCTCCTGTGCTTGCTGCTGTCCCAGCAGCAGCTCGCCCACATGCAAGGAGGTACAATGTGGCCTGAAGCAGAGAAGGCTGTGACCACCATCTGCCAACAGGGCAGCCCTGCACTGCTGCCACTGGTTGAGGTGGGACACACCTCTGTCCCATCCCAGAGTTGGGACAGCACCTCTGGAGCACAACTGTGGAGAGGGACAACACACCAGCAAGAGCAAGGACAAGCAGAGATCCTCATAGGAGGGATCCAGGTGCCAACAAGGAACTGTACTGCTGGTACCAAATGCTTCTTGACCGTCCAAGTCAGTTGGCACCCAAGGCTGGGCCAGGTTTGCCTCAGCTGGGACACTGCCACACATCCTTACCCCACGGTTGTATGAATCTGTATTACAGTGCTCTCAGCACTACAAAAAAAACCCCAACTTCTTCCACTTGGAAGCATGTTTCCCCCCACCACGGCAGCTTCTCCTGCTTCACATACAGCCAAGACAAACGCAGATCTTTGTATGCACCTCATGCATCAATGTCAGGTCAGCTCTGGGCACAACTCTGTTCCTTATCCTCCGGAGCCAGGATGAGCACAGAGCAATGGGAGCTGGCTCATAACCAGTCCATCACAAACCAGTGGCTGCTGGGCTCCCTGCTCCTCGCTCCAGTCTTGGCAATGACAAAGCAATCGCTCCACAGGCAGCGACTGCCAGAACGAGCGTGGCTGGCCCCTCTCAGCCTCCACTCACTCTGCTTTTCTCAGCAAAAAGGAAACAAAACCTCTGAAGCTACAGGTCCACAAAGCACCAGGCCCACTCCCTTCCTCCCTCCCTGTGCACCCCCCTGTGGAGAGACACCAGCAGCATTTTCTGCCTCCCAGCTCCAGGAAGGGCATTAAAAGCAGCACACACAGACCATGGGTTTCACTCGGAACTGAACATTTCCTGCTATCAATTTTTTTTTCTTAGGCCTAATGTTCTTTAAATGACATTTTGATGTTCAACAGTAACAGTGTCTAAAAATACTGGCGAACAAGCCCCTTACCTCCAGCACAGGGTAATACTCAGGTGATGGATTTGCAGGCATCGCTTCCAGAACACTTTGGCACTCCTGAGAAATGGCATCGATGGAGTCCAGCACTGGGTTCATTATAGCAGGGAACTGAGAAGGCAGGGGGGGAAGGCAAGATATGAGAAGATGGCTCTCCAGCCTTATAATGCTGCTGTGATAAAACTGGCCCCAGCCTCCTTGAGCTGAGCAATTCCCCACCCAACCGGGGGCTTCTCATTTGTGGAAACCACCCCCTGGCAAAGCACCACCTGCAAAAACTGGAGGACAAGCAGGAAAGAGGTGAGAGGAAAGAACTGGTGATTTTTGTGGCAAGCTCTGTTAATGCTGGAGAGAGGGAGCAGTTGAGTTGAACCCCCATTCCCAGGGCTGAACCCCCATTCCCAGGGTAGCTGGGTGTTAGCTACCAACAGGTAGGAATACAGTGACCATAGGTGGGATCTCCTAAGAGATCCCCAGGAAACCTGCAGCCCTAAGTGGGGAAATCTGAGCTTGTGAGAGTTACCTCCCCACCCCACAACCACACGGGTGCTGCACCTTCAGGAGCTTCTCTTTGACACCAGCCACCAGGACCTTGGTGCTTCGAGGGACTTTTGTGTTGGTCAGCAAGATCCTCAGTGTTGGTACCCTGGAAGCAACAGGAGACATCTCCTCACCTCTTTCCTTCACAGTCCCCCAGCAGCTCCCAAGGCCCAGACAGATACAGTTTGTTCTGCCTCAAAAGGCCTATTTAAGAAAGACACCCAAGATAAGGAGTCTCATTAGTTTTTTAAAAAAAAAGTTAATTGGGTGCTTCAGTGCTAACAGGGTTCTGGCTTGTTCCTCTTAGATACAAGGAGCAGCCACACAAGTGCTATAAATAGGACTGTAACGTGTTTACTGAAATCCATGTTTTTCAAGCAGATTTTTTCCTTTGAAATACTATCTGCGAGACTAGCCAGCAGTAGCCATTAGCTGCTAATAGAGCAATTTCATGCACTGTGAAAGATTTTAATGGAGTCAGATTATACTTCATTGGCAGGAGGCAGAGGGAACAGGCAGGACCTGGATTTGTCTCCGCAGCTTGGTTTTCACGCCGTCCTACCACCAGGTAAGCAAAAAGTTCCCCCTCCCCACAATGTCATTTGCTGCCAGGAGCAGATCAGTTCCTGCTGCCCATAATGCCATGAAATTAATATTGATCCTTCGTGCTGTGTTCATCTAATGTCAGATAATGACCAAACATTTCATTGTTCCCGTCCACCCCAACAATACTCAAGACAACACCCCAGCTACCCACACCCACAGCAAAGTCTGGCTACAAAGCCCTTCCACCAGCCTGGTAGTGATCTCCCATCAATCCCATACCCCCCAAAATTCACCCAATGCCTCTCTGGCATATTCCACCCACCGTATGTAAGTGTTATTTTTAAACTGGAATATTACCTCTTTAATGGTGTGATTTTTCCTGATTGGTATCTCAGGGCTCCACCTAAAGTAAAATACATGCATTGTCTCAATACACAGCTGAGAGATAACACAGTGTCGTAACAGACAGAAGGTCTTTCATCTTCAGAACCTCACCCAGAGCATATGACAGTAATTGCAAGAAACACCAGCTAAATGAACCATGTTCCCAGACAGCATGAATCTGCCTAACCCTGCTGACTTAATGAGAGGGTCTGGCTGGACATAGTTAACCCTGTGCCTTTCCCTTTGCTCTCTTCTACTCTGGGATCACATTAAATTTTTTTTAAAAAGCAAAGAGTTTGGCCAGCATCAAATCTTTAATGAAATAAAAAAAGAACCAAGCAGTGATTCCCCGGGGCAGAGCCAAGCACACAGGTTTCAAACCGGACTGAACGTGTGCACTCATGTCAGCAGCGATCCTTCAGCGTGGAATTTCATTGTCCAAAAGGAATGTCTCACTTGGCTCCTACTTTTACACAGGCACTACGATTAGGTCTCATTAGAAAGATTATTAAAAGTCTCCAAGGACACTTCCAAAACACTTGGAAGTCTCTGCTAATTGAAACTAAATGACAGCTGTCCAACTGCATTTTCTACCGCTTTATTCTTGGGACAGGATCAGGTTTCTTTGTTCACGCCAGAATGTTTAAATATCAGTTATTTGCAACACAGTCTCTGCCCCATGGCACTTGCCTGGGGGCTGCAGATCTCTGGTGTTACTCCAGAGAGTCCCCAACAGCCCAGCTGGCTCCAGGCCCAGCTTACAGATGGGGCAAATCAAGACAGAAAAGGATTCCCTCTACTCAGATCAAATAAAGGAGCTGACTCGGGGAGTTTCTCATCCCTCTGTGGTACCTCAGTGCAATGAGGCAACCTGCTCCATCCAGTGTCCCTGCAGAAATCCCAACCCAGCCTTAAGCACTTGCAGAAATGCAACTTGTGGCATCTGCTCGCCCCTTCCCACAGCTGACACACTCTGTAGTGGAGAACAGAAATGTGGCTACAGCTCTGCCACCCCGGCAGCATCTCTCATTCAATGCCACGGAGCAGCAAACACAGACGTACCCCAGGTACCGACAGCATTATCCACACCCGAGGGATTGCCATGGATCACCCGCTCCCCCTGGAAGGCCCAGCTGTTAATCAGAGTCAGCTCCTCTTCTGTCCACCTGAAAGGCAAGAAAACTCCAATACACAACCGAAACCAGCACGTGTGGAGTGATGGAGAGAAGCACCGGAGGCCACAGGAGATACAAAACCAGTGGGAACCACACAAGGCATCCAGCTGCTGCAGGAAGCCTCACCACTCTGAAGTTCCTCTGTGCACCACATTCTTTTGGCAGAGGTTGGATATTGTCATTCACAGCACTTAACTGGGACCCAAAACACATCCAGCCTGCAAGGGGAACTGGTGCTGCCCCACAGAGACAGCACAAAGGGCACAACCACGACCCAGTGCTCCCACTGCAGGCCAGCGGTGAGGGAGGGAGCAGATCCTACACTTGGCCTAACAAAGCTCAAATTTAAGGGAACCCACATCCAGACCTTTCCACACCTCCCCGACACTGTGTGCTACCACACATCTTGACCCAAGATCCTGCTCACCAACAGGCAGGATGGTGTATTTATGGATGCAGAAGGCACAATGTGAGAAGAGAACAGTAAAAGTCGCATTTCACACGTGCAGCTCCAGCCTCTAATTGCCAGCTACTCAGCTGCAGAAGCCTCATAAATTGGGTCAAAAGGTGTAGTTAGAACTGATTTACTATCTCCAGCAAAGACTTTGATTTTCAGTGATTAACTCCCAACACTTTGAGCTGCACCAGGAGCTGGCACTTAGAGCACAGAAGGGGAACCAAATGCAGATCTAGGAGGTGTTACGCTAAAACCCACAATCCCAGGTCTTTCTGTTGTCTTAAAAGCAGTCACACAAATTGGTAAGTGCTTTGAGAGTTTAAAGGCTGGCACAAAGAGTTTGGTGCTAGGTCAGGCTCAGTAAGGATCAAGGGCCCTGACTGAACACACTAATTAATGGGCTGCAGCAACACAAAAAGCAAACACAGAGCTGCTACTTACAAAGCAATTGCTGGCTGCAACTGCACTGCAATTCCACCACAGTGATGTCTATCCCAGCCCCTCTCAAAACCCCTGGCCCTGCTCAGGGCCTGCTTCTGCAAGGGATGGACCCACACAACCACCTTCAGAACCTACCAGTCTGTTTCAACCCCCCTCACTCCACACTGAAGGGCTGTCTCAAACCTGGGCACCCCCAGGGAAGCTTGACACCCCCAGGGAGACAAATACCCCTCCTGCATCCCACTGTGACACAATCAGACTTACACAGGGACACAAATACACATTTCTGTCCTCTCCCTGGTGCACAATGTTGCCTCCTCTGCAGTTGAGACACACCACACGCATCCCAGGCACGGCAGTATCAGATACCCCAGCACCAGTGATGCTCTGCAGAGATGAGAGCTGTCTTTGGTGCAGTGAGAACGTGCATTTGACAAATTTTTAGAATATGGGACTCAGAACAGGCATTCCATGACGCAGAGGCACAAACATGGATTGTGGGAAACCATCACAGCCTTATCAAAAATAAGAACTGCTAAGGCAGGGCAGAAACTCTGAGAGCCACCTGCTATCTGGAAGCTGCCTCCTTTAATTCCCCATTTCCCTGGGCCTCTGCTGAATGTCTTTATCCATCTCCACACACCTTTCATTCCACTTGCCAATATTTAATCTGTGAAGCATTCAGGAAAACAGCTCACACCACCGCTACTCAAAATAGAAGCGCAGTTTGCTGTAAACCACTTGTTTTTAATCCTCTTTGAGAGGCTGCGATTCTTCTCTACACAGGAGTCATTATATCACGCTGTTCTTTTCTTGCGACGTTAAGCAAAAACCTTCTGAAGTCTGACACCCCCATCTCTCACTTACCCCCCTGCATGCCAGCTGGAAGGAAAAAAAATAACTAAAATTATGCTGTATTCAAGCTGAAGCTAAGATGTGCGAGCAGAGAATGAAGACATCCTCACTGCCCGGTTTGGAACCGGCCTTTCATGTCTCATGCCGTGTGACTATTTGGGAGATTTACCCCAGCACAGCATTCAAACTGTTCCTCTCCAGGAACACGTTTCTGGGTCAGGCTGCAAACTCTTGTGTTTGAAGCAGAGCACAGTCCCTCTTGCTGTCTCACTTTCAGTCCCACGCAAAACGCACAGAAGCCAGCCATAAAAGGTTGCACCTGGCACCGGGCACACAATGGAGGGCTCTGCCACTCCAGCTGCGATACTCATCTTTAAACAGAGCCTCCTCACACACACAGTGGAGCAGAGCAGTTTTTCAAGACAGAACTCCAAGGGAAAGCAAACCAAGGGCAGAAAAAAAAGAAACTCCCTTTCATCAGCCACTGATAAAGGGGAAGCGCAGGCAGGAGATCAGAAGGAAATGTACCACGTGCAAAAAACCCATCATGTGAAAATGCAGAAAACACAGAAAGGATCCTTCACTCTTTGAGGACTCAAAGGAAAACCTAGAAGACACTCAGGGACAGAGAGGAAATAAGAGGTTAACAGAACTCCACCACATTAAAGTGTGTGTTTTATTTGCTTCGCAAAATGAAGCTTGTTTGTTTGTTATTTTTAAATGTGTAACTTACACTAGACAAGAGAATGGTGCAAGTTTTACCAAGTCTCTGCACACAGTTGCTTTGCTCAGGAGAAGTGAGTTGCAAACACACAGTTCCCAGGTCAGAGCCCTGAGACAGGGCATATCTCTACTGCTGGGAACACAGGGCAGCAACAGGAGAGGACAGAAAGGATCTGGGCTCAAGGTGCCACTGCTGTGGCCACAACCCTCGCCCAGGAGCTGGCCAGAGAGAACACAAGAGGTGCCAGTATCTTTGCAGGTAAAAGAGAGAGGGAGCAGAGCTGCCCCAGGCTGTGCATCCAAGTCAGGGAGGCTTCCCCAGCGCGATGTGTTACCTGGCTGTGGATTCTCCATCCTTCAGAGGGCAGGAAATAGCTCCACAGGCTGTCAGCAGGGCAGCTGCCAGGCACACAGCATAGGCAGCACTCGATCCCAGCCCAGCTCCTGTGGGCAGCTCAGACCACACCAGTATGTCCACGCTGGGAACATCTCTGAAACACAAACGCACAGGATGTAAATGCAACAGCCTTGAATTCCATCTTGAGACAACATTTCAAAGGCAAAAAGATGCCGATTAGGACTGATCACAGGAAAAGCTGGTTGAAAACTGGCAACATCAGCACATGCACACGCATCCGGCACACACAGGGGCTCCACCAGCACTCAATTCCTGCAGCTGAGTGGCCTCCCTAAGCCATTGTACCAGAACAAAGCCTCGCTGAATCGGATCTATGATTAGCACAGCTTGTCAAGCTGCTAGCGGGGCACTTACTCACTAAATACTTGAGTAGCACCATAAAGAGACCCTTCAAAGAGTGCTGTAAACATGGTTTTAAACATATTTCTAAATAAAGCCTAAATATCCCAAATCTCTAACTGCATAGTTACACCCCACTGGAGCAACAAGCTGATGGGGAAGATGAAATGCTCATTAACTTGTGTCCCCACGCCTCGTTTCTCCACTGAATGTACCCGGGTTGTGTTACAGACCCTAACATCAAACCCTGGAGCTTTCCACCGACTGGTGAGTGACATGAACTATGAACTGATGGCTTCAGAGCAGGCTGATGACAGCCCCAGAGCTGTCACCACGCAGCTCAGAGACTGCAAAGCAAATCCTGATGCAGCTACACATCATAATTCTTTAACCTTTGATGCCTTTGCTATGAATACTGAAGTCAGGTTCTGACTTGGTTTAAAATAGACACTGCCCTGAGCACCCACCCAGTAACTTACACCAATACCATCAACAGCACTGGTCAAGTTCAGAAACTAGAACTGCCCTGAGTTGTGGTTACTCTGAGTTCTCAGTTTTAGGGAGATTCAGCAGACGAAAGGGATCAGACTTAGCTCAGACAACGAATTCACAGTTCGTTTCTGTTACTTTTCTATAAACCAGGATGAAGGGAGCTGCCTGCTGGAGGGAGGGATGTCTGTCTGTTTCTGTTGACTGTGCAGGAAGGGTGGGACGAACTGCTTCGACTTAAGCACCTCAAAGCCTAAATGAGAGCAGATTTCCAGCCCCCCTGCTTGGGACACCCCACCCACCAAACAGCTCAGCTCTGAAGAGCATCTCCTGAGGTGCTCAGAACCTAAACGAAGGAAGATTTCCTGTCATTTCTTACTTCGCCTCAAAGATTTGATTTCTCCCCATGACCTTATAGAGAAAATTAACAGAGAACAACACTCAAGACAGCGTGTTTATTAGGGAGCAGGGAGAACAGCCTTACCCATACTTAGCTGAAATAGCCAGGCACATATACAGAAAGGCAAGAGTAGCAAGGCTCTCGGGACCTGAGGCTTCGGCAGCAATTCCAGCAAACTCTCTCAGCATATCCAGCTGTTCTACGCTGGGGGATTTAGATTCATCAAAGTCAGCTACGGAAGCAAGCAGGGGAGAATTCAAACATTTAGAAACCAGGGAACTGTTAAACTTGAAAGCAGTATTTACAAGAACAACACTTCCTGTTATAGTAGGTAGAAATAAATTGAGCCAACTTCAGATTTCACCTACAAACTTTCTACCTGAGGATTCATGATGAAATAAAAGCAAAATCTCCACCAAACACTTTGAAAACTCAGTGCTTCCACATTCCACTCCTGTGTTGCATTACAGCAACTGTCTCCTTGCCTACACTTTCCAGTGAGCCCATCTATCACTACACAGAACTTGGCAAACCACAAATTCTGTATTAAAATCATGGATACTCTGACATGCTTCACATCAGTCTGGCCTCCAAATGGCCAGGAGCAAGCACCAGTGTAAGAGACCTTTCAGACAGCTCTGAGAAAGGTCACCAATGCTCTGACTCAGCAGACTTTGTTTCGCTATCTGCTAAGCAAACAACACTCTTGAGGGTCACAGGAATTAACACCAGGTAGTCTGGAGGGAAGCAGCACAACCACCAGTGAGGGGCTTCATCCAGTACAAGATGCAGAAATTCCAGTGAGGGCTGGCATGGGGCAGAGAGACAGGAAGACAGGTCTGCATTCCCTGAGAGCTCTCAACTCAGACCAGCTTCAGAGAGACTCCTTTTTGTGCCCCTATCAGTAATACACCTGGATGTGGTCCCTGGCTGACTTCTGTACATATTACAACACCACCTGAGTGGCAGCAGCCCTAGAACAAGCCCCTGGGAACCTGAAACAGGAGGACACAGCCACAGCAAATACCAGAGAACCAGGCAAGGCCACAAGAGGCACACAGAGGGTGTGTGGGTGTCTGAGCTGGGCGTGTGGAGAGACATAGGAGTGTTTAACACACAGAGAGCACAGTCACGGATGACAAAGCCCAGCAACACTCTGCAGGGGGAAAAAAAAATCACCCCACAGGTGTCCCAGTGTGGTCAGAGAACAGAACGTGTTGAGCAGGACTGAAAGCCCCACATAAGGCACAGGCAGTGTTTTCCTCCTGCCAGCGCTTGCCTGTAAATCCCTTCCGTAGGTCCTGGAGGCAGGAGGTGTCCCAGCTCCTCTTGACATCGACGCCAGGCAGGTGGATGCACACCCTGCTGTCATTGCAGGGCCGCAGGCGGAGGAAGGTCCTCAGGTTCAGCGCGACAGCCAAGGCCACCTGCGGATGAGAAGAAGCAGCGTGAGGCAAGGTTTCTTCAGGATAAGGGTGGTGAGAAGCTGTGGCTGCCCCATCCCTGGATGGGTTCAAGGCCAGAGAGTTGGGGGGGTTCAGCCTGGAGAAGAGGAGGCTCCAGGGAGACCTTAGAGCACCTTCCAGTCCCGAAAAACCCCCTCATGGGGGGGACTGGAAGGGGCTCTAAGGTCTCCACAGATCATTCTCTTCCAAGGTGGTGAGACCCTGGTCCAGGTTGCCCAGAGAAGCTGTGGCTACCCCATCCCTGGAGGGCTTCCAGACCAGGTTGGACGAGGTTTGAAGCAACCTGGTCTGGTGGGAGATGACTGGTGGGTGGCACTGGGTAAGCTTTAAGGTCCCTTCAACCCAAACTCTTCATGATTTTATGAGATGAAGTAGAACAGAACCCCGGGAGGCCCCAGCGGCGGCAAGCCCCTTACCTTGCCGTGCACCACAGCGTGCTCCCCGTGGAGGATGACCTTCCCCGGGGCGGACAGCACCAGGTCTCGCTCCCACATCTCCCACAGCCGGACGAATCCCCTCAGGAATCCCTCAGGAATCGCTGCTCCTCAGGAATTGCCCCAGGAATCACCTCAGGAATCCCCCCTCTGCCACTCGCCTCCAACCGCGGAGACTGACAGCACCGCCCACCAATGGGAGCCGCCCCTTTCCCCGCCCTCCTTGCCTTGAACCAATAGCCAGCGTTTCTGCGGGGGCGGGACTTGTGGATGGCCAATGGGAGCGGGGTGGCGCGGCGCTGGGGTGACAGCGCCTGTGGGCGAAGGAGAAGGACGGTGGCCGCCGAGGGTCAAGCGCCGGTGGCTACGGCGGCCGGGAGGGATGCTGAGGCGGGCGGCGGCGGTGGTCCGAGGCCTATCGGGGCCGCTGTGGGTAGCAGCTCGGCGGCAGCGGAGCGGGACGGGCAGGTGATGGCGGGGATAAGGGCAGGGGTTGGGTAGGACAGGGCAGGGCTCAGCCCGGCCCGGTCCGGCCTAGTGTCCCACCTCACGGCCTGTGCCTCCTCAGCACCGATGGCGGCCCCCGGAGCGACCGAGCCCCCAAGATCTACACGAAGACGGGAGATGCAGGTAGTGCCCGGGGGTGGTGGGTGGTCACAGGCACCGAGGGAGCTCTGCCAGGCCGGGCCCGGCCTCTGAGCACCTCCCCCGGGCCTTCCCCAAAGGCTTCTCCAGCACCTTCACCGGGGAGCGGAGGCCGAAGGGGGACCGGATCTTCGAAGCCCTGGGAGCCACCGACGAACTGAGCTCGGCTATCGGGTAACCCCCTGCCCCAGGACCCTCTCCCACCCTGCTGTCCCCTGCCAGGCTGGACGTGCTCTCCCAGGGAGCTCTGGCCCTGGGCAGCCCCAGCCCAGGCCTTCCACATGCACAAAGGCCTAAAGACACTGGCCCAAACCCCTTCTCTGGGGGTCTTCTGGGCATCCTCTTCCATTAAGAACTTCTCTCCCAGCCCCACCACCCAGCAGGAGGGTAGAGGACACACTGGGGACCAAATTTCTCTGGAGAGTTGTGCTGACAAACAGCCAGGGTTGTCCAACTAGTCTGTGCTTCTCATATGGGAAAACATATGCATAATAGTGGTAATTTTTTCATTTCCAGCTAACTGTATGTTTTGGTTTGTTTGGCTTTGTTTTCTTTTTTGTGTGTCTTTTAAATTTAGGCTTGCTGGTGAATTTAGCAGTGAAAAGGGCCACACGTTTGTTGAACAACTTCACAAAGTGAGTATTAATGGTAATCCTCACCCAGGGCTGTCAATTCATCTGTGGTACTGAGATGTATTCTTAAGCTCTTTAATTTCAGACACACTGCTCCTGCTGACATGCAGGAATTCAATAAATTTAGTATTAAAAAAAATAAATACTTAAGCTTCTGACCCTTGATCTACCTGTTTCTTTCTTGGTTAAAGAAATTTAGGTAACCAGGTGATTAGTACTGGTACTTTACACAGTCACAGACACAAGTCCTGTTGTCACAGAGCCTCAGATTTGAAATGGGGGCAAAGTAACCACGTGGGCATGATGGTGGGAGACAGCTCCCACCGTGGCAGTCTGTTTTGCTAATTAGCTCCACTGTGCACAAAGAATGCAGAAGGGGCTAATGAGAGACTTTTAAAAGCTATACTGGTCTGGTTCTCCAGCATCCCAGGCTGTGGAGAGGTGTCCCTTTTGGAAGCAGAGGTGACATCAAGTTGGTGCTGTCTGCAGCTGTTTGTCACTGCCTTTCCAGTGGCAGGGCCACCAAGATGATTAGAGGGATGGAGCACCTCTCCTATGAGGACAGGCTGAGAGAGCTGGGGCTGTTCAGCCTGGAGAAGAGAAGGCTCCAGGGAGACCTGAGAGCAGCCTTCCAGGGTCTGAAGGGAGCTCCAGGAGAGCTGGGGAGGGACTCTTGGTCAGGAAGTCTAGTGACAGGACGAGGGGTGATGGTTTTAAATTGGAAGAGGGGATATTTAGATGAGATCTTAGGAAGAAGTTCTTTGCTGTGAGGGTGGTGAGGCACTGGAACAGGTTGCCCAGGGAAGTTGTTGATGCCCCATCCCTGGAAGTGTTTAAGGCCAGGTTGGATGGGGCTTTGAGCAACCTGCTCTAGGGATAGGTGTCCCTGCCCATGGCAGGGGGGTTGGAACTTGATGATCTTTAAGGTCCCTTCCAACTCTAACCATTCTGTGATTCCTGCAGAGGTTACTGGTTCGGTGTTCTACCAGCAAAAGGGATTATATGAGCACTCCCCAGTCTGCTTTCTGCAAAGTCAGCCAGGGTGGTTTAATGTGCCAGTGAAAACAAGTGCATGCGCTAATCTGGCTTCTCATAAAGCAATTAGGGAGCACTTATCTGAGCCCCCCTGCCAGCAGGCTGGGGGATGAGGAACAACAAGGGTAGGATCTTCTTTAATCAGCACAACCAGCTGTCGCCTCCCAGAGCTTGCTGTGGTTGTACAGGAGCATCAAAGGCTGGTTAATGAAAGCACTTCTTATTTTTGTCCTGATTGCCACATCCAGGTCCAGTGCATGCTGCAGGATGTGGGCTCCAACATCGCCACGCCTCTCTCCTCGGCCAGGGAGGCTCACTTAAGTAAGATCCACAGTACCTTTCCTGGGATAACGGTTCTGGAATCGCAGTTGTCCTTCTGGAGTGGGGCTGGGGAGGCTCTTCTGGTGTGTGGTGGCTGGAGATGCCCAAGGGCCACGTGTCTGGGCGCTGAATGAAGTCACACACGGTCCCACAAGCTGCTGCCTTTGTGTGACCCCAGCGACTAAACCACCCTGAAGTGCTGCCCCGGCACTTGCACCCAGCCCTGCTCCAGCAGGAGGACTTTCTTGTGGGGTTTTTGAGAACTTGCTGATCCAAGAAGTATGAAAGTAGAGCTCTGCCTGAACACTGAATCATTTCTGCATTTCTTTTAGTTGATTCTTCTTTTCCCCTCCGTAGAGCGAACGTCTTTTAGTGAGAAGCCAGTTCTGGAGCTGGAGCAGTGGATTGACAGTTATTCAGAGCAGCTTCCTCCACTCAGATCTTTCATCTTGCCAGTAGGTACTGCTTATGCCTCTCACTGCCCAGAGAAGGCTCACTTTGTCAGGGGAAATGTGCTCTGCCACTCAGCTGGGGGAAAACAGGTTGTGAGGCCATGATTTGCAGGGGAAACACCAAAAGAAAAGCAGTGGGAAGAACCTGGTGGAGTTAAATTCCCACATCCTACTGCATTCAGATATCTCTTCCCAGTTGTCTCACCATAACGTAGGGTTCCTTTGCCTGTGTGTGTGTGTGAGATGTGATAAGCTTTGCTGCAGTCACACAATGAGGTGGATGCTGTATCTGCCGTTGGCAGACACTGACATGCTGTTTCATTGTTGTTTCAGTCAGGAGGTAAGAGCAGTGCTGCTCTCCATTTCTCCCGAGCTGTCTGCCGCAGAGCCGAAAGGTGGTGAGTGTTGGCTGGAGTGGAACAGGATAAAATTGATAAGAGGTGATCAGGATGCTGCAGTGAGAACAGATCGCTGCAGTCGGGGCAATCAACCGTAGCTCCATCGTGTTCGGCTGGAGCTCAAGTCAAGCTTTGTATGTTTGTGTTAGTCACATTCCAGGAGTGCAGTCAGCAAAAGGAAAATCTCTCTTCCCTCCCCTGATCTGGGTCATCCGAGCTAAGAACTTCAGAAGGGTTTATGTTGGGATGCATCTACCTGCTCAGCTCGTTTCTGGTTTGCTAAATGGAGCACGTGGAAGCTGGGGTGCCAGCAGGTGTGAGATCCAGGGAAGCTTTTAGCAGCTTAAGATGTTGTTGCTCACACCTACCTTGTCCCACTTCTCTATTGGAGGTGAAAACTCCCCTGGTAGGGTCCATAGGAAAGAAAACCAACCACCCTTTCATTATGTAAATGACTTCCCTGCAAAGTCTCCTGCGTTAGCCTGAACCTGCTCATTGCCAGTTCTTAGTTGCTGGGGGTTCTTTCCTGAACCTGCTGATATGCAGGAAAATGTTTTTGTGGATGTGCTCTGCTGTGAGGATTGCTGCTCTGACGAGATACACTGAAGCAGCCTGATCTTCAAAAAAACTAGCACTGCAGTTGGTTTCTTGTCAACAGAAAGGGAGAAAGGGGGCTGTGCACCCATCAGGAGGCAGGAACAGCTCTGTTGCCTCAAGAAGAGAAGGGTCCCTGTTTATCTGCAGAAAGGATAATGATCCTGCAAACTGTTTGGTGATACCCACTGATGGGCATCCTTTAGAGGATGTTGTAACCTCCAGAAGGGTTATTAACAATTAATTGCATCCATTAGGCCTCACTGATTCCTCTTGGGGCAGGGGACAGTTTTTGGGGTGCTGTGGAGAGTTAGAACGGGGACTCCAGGTGAGGCTGGGGTGTGAAGGTTGATGCTGTGGCAAATCACAGTCCTTTGCATCCAAAGCTAGATGTTTTCCTTTTCTTTTTCTAGTGTGGTTCCTTTAGTGCAAGCAGGGGAAGCAGATCCAAACGTGGCCAAATACTTAAACAGGTAAAAAGAAAGAAAAGAAATCGCAAATCCCAGATCCTTACTCTGTACCTCTGGAGTGTGCCTGATGGTGTTCCTGTAGTCTTGGGATAAAACTGTGGGGTTTTACTTCTCGAGAAGCTTCTCTTCTAGAATATGAGTTTTGAAGTTTCAACAACCAGCTTGTTAAAAAGCATTCTTGCAAGGCCTGGGGGTTTGCAGACCCTGCTGGGGCACAGAGGGAGCAGTTGCTTTACTTTCTTCTTGAAAGTCATTTTGGAAAGAGTTTCTCATGTGTGTGGTCTCCCTTTGTGTGCCTTTACCTGCCGTTGTTGTGCTGTGACCAGCTGTGCTTTGCTGGGTACAAACACACTCGGGATGAGAAGTGGCTTCACTGCTTTTCCCTTGGTTTCCAGACTGAGTGACTACCTCTTCGTTTTGGCACGCTACGCTGCGATGAAGGAAGGGAAGGAAGAGAAAATATATATAAAGCCTGAAGTGTAACCAGGAGCTGAAATGGTTTGTTTCCTTCATCATGGGAAGCTAAATCCAGCAGACTGCTCTCTCCCATCAAGGAAGGGAAAGTGAACAAGCCTGGATTTGGAAATGAGAGCTGCCAAGAACTTCCAGCTTAAATAACTGGGACCTTGTTCCTAAATACTGTGGGGAACACAGCTGTTCTGTTCACTGGGCCTCACGTAACGCTGCGGCCGTGGGATCAGAGGCACTGCCTGCCCTGGGCTGGAGTGGAGGCAGGAGACTTCAAAGAGCTACAGCTGATTTCTAGAGAGGTCTTCACTTCCCTGGGCAGCGGCAGGTGCTGTGGAAGAAGGGGCTTTGACAGGGCTCTGAGGAATGAAGAGGAGGAAACAATCAGCTTCTCTTTGGGAGTCGTAACACCGGTACAGAACAGCAGCCGGGTAGAGATCCAGGAACTCTGTCCGCAAGCTTTGGAATAATAAATGTGATTTACTTGTACCAAAGGGCCCTTAACTGTCATACTTTAACACTGAGCCTGGTGTGCTTTTCTTTTTTAAGTTGCTTTCAATCCGTCAGCCCCGGCTGAAGCTGAGCTGTGTAGATTTACAGGAATGCCTGCACAATTCCTTGGCTCTGGCTGCTTCTCTTTATGCATGTGAAGAATGTCTCTGTGCAAACAACCCAGCGCGTTCTCTGCCAGGAGCGGGGCTCAACGCAGGACAGAGGGATTAAAGGAGGAAGGGCCACATCCTCCAGGTCATGTGCAGGCCAGATGATTCCAAGCTGGAATCTTCAGGGAGCTGGGGTTATCTCCAGGCAGAGCTGCCCCTCCGAGCACAGGGTTTGTCTTGAGTTTGGTCACAGCATCCCCCTCTGGCTGCGGGTACGGGCTGAAGGAGCAGAGCCCTGGTTTAGCTTTAGTATCTCTCTACTGGGGACCACTCGAGTCACTCAAGTTTGCAGATAAGGAGGTTGTGATGAGTAGCAGGGACCTGGTGCCTCCTCAGCTGACAGCCAGAGCTGGGAGAGAGAGGCCAACACCTAAAGGGCTTCTTATCTCACATGCATTAACATCTGTGGTGACCCCAGGGGTGTCACTGTCACAGAGCCCTCAGCAGAGCACGTTAGAGCATGTCCCAGAGCCTGGGAATCTGGCTGGACACACCTGGACAGCAGAACTCAGTCCTTCAGTGGAGGAGACATCCTCTGTTCAGCCTCCTGATGGACTGAAAACTGCCCCAAAACCACACTCAGAATGTAAATAAGTGTGTTAACTGCCAGCAGACCGAGTTACCACCTCGCTACCTGTGTTCATAGAGAATACACACAATTACAGCTTGACAGTTAAATCCAAGCCCCTTCCAGCTTGGAAATATAATAGGAAAGACATGTGAGATGGAGTGGTTTTAGTCTTCCTCTCCTTGTGTGGAGGAGCAGCACGGAAACCTGTGTGCTGGGAGGTGGTTACACCTCAAGGTGCTTGTCCTGCTCTAAGGGTGTGACTTTTAGCAGTGGGAGCTTCTAAGTCAGTCGTGCAGCTTCCTCCTCTCAATTATTTCACTAGAAACAACCTTAAATTCACTTTCCAAAAGATGCTGGGGCTTTTGTGTTAACTTCTTAATCAGCGTGGGGTCAGAGTGAAGAATTCCCAAGTAGACACTGCTGTCTCATTATTCTCATTATTCACCCCCACCCCCTTTTTTTTTTCTTAAACAGATATTTCATGGCTGTTGTTAATGCACATTTTTCACAGAGTAATTTTCCCAGCCTTAGCCTGTAACACATCCCAGTGACAAATGCTCTTGATTTGGGCTGTACTGTCAGCTGCAATGTCACATCAGACATTTGCTCAGTGCCTGCTCCAGACAGACCATCCAGTTTTATGATGGCTCTGTCTTGCTGAGCGCTGCTGAACCTTAAGAAATCTCCAGGCTTTTCAAGTTTAATTGAATAAAATTCTTTGCCATATAAATTCTTCATGAATGCTATATAAATCAGTTCTGGGATGGATTTATAGTATTTTCTTTTTTCCTTTTTTTTTTTTTTTTCCCAGCTTGGGGGGAAAGAAATCTCACTACTGTTTTGGGACCAAAGCTGCTATTGTTTTGATTGCAAGGAGAAATAAATTTAGCCACTGTGCTTTAACATGATGTAGGGATTAAGATTTATTAGGGCATGCTCTGCTTCCAGCTCCCTTCCCTCCCCTGTGTGACTGTTTCAGCTGAAGCAGAGGGATGTTGGCGCTGGGGTGTCCCAGTTGCCCCAGTTAAGCAGGGACAGTGGGAGAGGGTTTGAATTTAGGAGCAGAGATGGGACCTTTCCACCCCCAGGGGAGGTGCTGGCCATCGAGCTGCAGCAAGATTTGGGTCCTCAGGCCCCAGTACACCCCCTGCACTGGGCTGGGAGTAGGGGGACAGTGGTGGTGGGGACACTGGGGGTGCAGCAGGGACATTGTGCACTGAAGAAGAGTGGCCAAGCTGGTGTCTACTGGGCAGGGAGTGGTGGGTAGTAACACCCAAGAGCCTGGCCTGACGGCAGGCAGGAGGGAAGCAGCCCTGAAATGAAATGAAATGAAATGAAATATAGGCTTTAAAACCAATAAAGCTCCATTGCTGGGGGGGGAATAAAGGGGGGTTAGCATTTGTTTTTCCAGCAAATCCAGCCATACAACATAGGGATTCCAGTGCTTGCACCTCATTAATATCATGGGAAAGCAGCTGCTTTGTCCGTGCTGACCATCCACAGAGCCCAGATTTATCCCTGCCCTCGCAGGGTTCCTTATTTATGACGAGGTGGGAGCTGCCAGCGCAGACATATGTTGCTAAGGGTCGTTTATTCTTGTTTGTAAAATGTATGGCTGCTCCTAGCTTACACACTGTCAAAACTGGAAGAAGCGGCCCCAAAAATCTCTTGCTGCATGATTGGATCAGATGCCTCTACATCTGTTAACGCTGCAGGAGCTGTAAAACCAAATAAGTTTCGCTATAACTCAAGCGCCTCGATTACCGCCGCGATGTGTAAGCGGCAGAGCCGGCTGCTGCTCTTGCAGAAATGACACAAACATACATTTTTTGCCAAGCCACACGTAAATTTACACACAGCAGCGTTTCCTCTGGGATGGAGCAGAAGGGAGGACTCCTG
>VXBW01001456.1:211711-231462 GCA_013400375.1 Thinocorus orbignyianus
CCCCAAACTGTCTTTGCTCTGATGCCACCTGCACTGAAACCAGTAGCTGGAGAATCAACACACACCAAAAAAAAACCCCCATAACTTACGAGATTTCCAGCTTCATCCCAGGATCATGGAAGATTAGATACTGGGAAGAACTTCTTTGCTGTGAGGGTGGTGAGACCCTGGAACAGGTTGCCCAGAGAAGCTGTGGCTGCCCCACCCCTGGAGGGGTTCAAGGCCAGGCTGGATGGGGCTTGGAGCAACCTGGTGTGGTGGGAGGTGTCCCTGCCCAGGGCAGGGGGCTAGAACTGGATGATCTTTAAGCTCCCTTCCAACCTGAACCACTCTATGATTCTATGGAAGAGGCACCATCAGGTTTTTCCAGGTTGCTTCTCCTGTGCCTTCCCAACTACCAATTTGTGTGCAGATCAGCACAAAAGCTTCAAAGCTCCTCCTCTAAAGGAGTGGAGCAACACACAGGACTTTCAACTTTCTCCCTGAGCTGACTTCTGAGAAGCCAGAGAAAGATCCTTTCAGATGCAAACTCCCCGGTCAGAGCTCAAGGAAGGAAAAAGACTGGGAACATGGCATTGCAAAGCAGGACTAACAAAGACAAATCCTCAGGTAGGATCCAGCTTTCACTTGCCATGAAAGAGAACAACCCCCAGCTCACCAGCTCAAACACACATCTGCTTAATAGATATTTTATCCCGCTTTTATGATCACTGAAGGGTATAGAGAAGAAAAAAAAACAACCAAAAACCAATGAAGGGAACAAAAAAGGTGGGAGTTGACATTTAGGATAACTATCTAAAAGCCAGTTATCTGTGAAAATAGCTACAGGGCTCAGTGTCTCCTCTGATTTCCTGTGTCTAAAGCACGACTGTCGACTGCATTTGGATTCACCGCTGTCTCTTCTGAAGAGCAGTGCTTTATACAACTGCCACATGTTATCATTCGGAGAAGATCTGTCTGCTCCAAGGTGTCTTTGAGCATCTGTGCCCTCTGTGTTCACGACTGTGTGCCTGAATTGCTTTGAATCCATCTGTCTGTATCCATCACCGTCATTAAACCCCGCGGAATCTCACAGCCCCTGTGCCTTTGACCTCTGAAGCGCTGTTTCAAGAAGTAAATTGTCAATTTTTATTTTGCAAATCGAATTTAATACAATTTCTGCCGATGAACTGTAACCAGTAAATTCTATTAAGATATTTATGTGCTCCTTCTACTCCAATCCATCTCAATTCATTCCAGATGCAAGCCCAAGGAACTAGAATAAAGTCTTTTGCAGTGGTGACCTTAAAAATCTAATTGCTGTACTTACTTATTTTCATTGGTAACGGGAATGGTCTTCCCTCCAGGAACAAGTTCATGGCAAACAAGCTGAGGGAAGAAAGGATTGTATTGCTAATTACTGCCTGGAACCACAATGGAAAGAAATGCCACACTAAGCTCTTACCTCCCCATAAAACATTTAGGTTTTTTTACAATAAAACAGTAGGATTTAAAATTTAAGTAATAATCCCACTTCTGCCTTGAACCAGTTTCACTTGGCTATCAACATAGTAATTGAACAGTAGGGAACTCTGATTCTCCCACCAGTGGAGCCCGCCCTTCTTGGAAGAAGCCTCCTCTCCAGCCCGATCCATCACCGCCAAACTGCACACAAATCAATTCCAAGAGCCCCAGGGGGACTGTCACAAACCCAGAATCCAGAGGCTGAACAAGCTGAGAGCTTTCACACAGCTCCAACAGCACAATCCAGAGGTGGCTGCTCCACAGGTCTCATCCGGGGCCACCCAAGTGACAGAGCTCCCTGGAATTCACTGTCCCTCAAGCTGGGCACTTGAGGCATGAAGAGGAGAACGCTCAGACAGTGGGAGAGTGGGGAAGTATCTTCTCCCTGCCCAGCCAGGGCCTGGTGCTCACCCAAAAACACTGCTCAGAGAGAGTGGCAGGGACCCTCTGGGTGCAACAGAGTCATGACTCATCTTTGCACCAACACTAAGAGGTAGAAAGTCATTATTCACATATCATAGTGGTCTCTGAGCTCCAGGTGACTTCCAAGGTCAGGATGGACCTTGGGAACAAGCTCAGCTCCCCTGCACCCAACACAGTCACACCTAGCAGGGACACACAAGTTCATCCAGGAACCACAAGGCTGTCCCACCTGGCTGCTCCAGTGTGGCCAAAGCACAAGGCAAACAAGAGTCCCTTGGTTTGTTCTTAAGTTTTGAGCACCGTGGTCTTCAATGTCTTACCCCTGGGCTCTCATATGCTGCTTCCTACCTTCATTTTTAAGACAGAAAAAACCTCAAGGCTGAAACCTCAGCAGGTCTGAGGCAGCACAAAGTGTTCAGCCCACTATGCAGTAGGGTGGAGCAGGGTTGTAGAAGAAGATTTGGTTGTAGAAGAAGACTTGGCTGTCTTTCCATTCACCCTCACAGCTTTGCAGGTGCATTTATGCTGCTGTTGCTGCTCTCAGACACACGTGAGCCAGGTCCAAACTATCCAGGCTGAGGAGTAAGAAGCTGCAGCATGCAAAGCTCTCAAGGACAAGCTGCCCCAGGATAAACACTCCATGACTTAGTGGTCTCTGAGCTCTGCACCATCAGATCTACACCACTAACAGTGCTCAGGCTCGGTGCCAGCTGGGGTCTCCCCACAGAATTTGCAGGAACACAGCACACACAGACAGCAAAGGCATTTTTATCTTATCTATCCATATTTTCCAGCTCTGCACACATCACAGAACCCAAGGCACAAGTGCAACCAAGAACCTTACCACACCTTCATAAGGGACCCACAAACAGCCTTTTCTTCTCAAGGCCAAGAGACCTCCTCACACATTTTCTAGTTTCTCTAATGGAAACAGCTATCTTTAAAGAAAAGGAATTCCCCCCTACTCACACAGATTCTTTTTAAAAAGAGGGAAAATCCAGCTATGCAGGGAAAGGGCACACCAATGGTTTTCAACTAGCAAAGAAAAAATCCTGGCACTAGAAAAATTAAGAGTCAGAGAGCAACCTTTGTATGGAAAAAGCTGCTCTCTGCCCACAGCTAAATATTGAATGCGGCCGCAGAATCCCAGGGCTGAGCTCACAGAACCTCTGAAGCTGAGCCAGCCTTTTAGCACAGGCATTTTTAGTTTTGTAAAAGGAGAGCAGAGCTAAGCTCTAACCACAATCAAACACAAGGTCATTTACTCATCAGTCCCCTCAGGACTCTCCTTCAGATGGGCCACACGAGCATCCACCTGACATACTCAAACACAAGCACCAGCAGAGTGAGCTTGGACAGGCTGCCTGAGCTCTAGGTGCTCAAGACCAGCTCTCAGAAAGCTCAGCAGAGAAAAAGAGCTGTCTTTAGCTGGCAAGTCAGGCTGCATGTGTATCTCAAAGCAGCAGAGAAAAGGTCTAACATAGCCACTGAATGAAACCCTACCTGACCCATCACATCTTCGTCATAGGACAGCGTTAAGCCCAGGTCACTGATGTCACCATCGTAACGCTACAGGAGCAACGGAGAAAGGGAAAGAAGGTCAGTGTTCTGCAGCAGGAACAGCAGCTCTGCATTTATTACCCTTCCATTAAGTGATCCCCAGCAGGCACGAGGCACCAAAGCATAACAAATACATGAGTTGCTCTAAGCTATGGGGAGACTGCACAAGAGCTGGGGCTAAAAGTCAGGATTTCCTGATTGCCCGTTCCAGGGTTACACCTTCAGACTCCTTTCTCATCCCTTTTGCCCCAGTTCAAACACTGAAGAGCCATGAGCCAACCTGCCTCAGAATTACCAATTTTTTCCAGGGTGCTTTTAAAGATGAAAAATAGAATCATAGAATGGTCAGAGTTGGAAGGGACCTTAAAGATCATCAATTTCCAAACCCCCTGCCATGGGCAGGGACACCTCTCCCTACAGCAGGTGGCTCCAAGCCCCATCCAACCTGGCCTTAAACACTTCCCCAAAGGTATTTGCAATTCTACTTTTTCTAGCAGCAGCCAGCCATAAGGCAGTTGAACAACAGGAAAAATCATGCACAAACCTTAATTGAAGTGAGATTTTTATAGAACTCAGAGTCCAAGGAGGGAAGTTCATCTACGGAGCTGTAGAAGACACTGTGGTGGTGTCCAAGCAGCTGACTCAAAAAGAAGGAAGCAAATGGTACATCCACAACTATTCCCTAAGGAGAAGAATGTACAGGTAAGGCCCTGCTGCATACTTACACACAGTATCTTTGGTCACCTAGGAGGGCTGCAGGCACACCAGGAGTTGTGGAACAAGACACAAGACTTGAAAACCAGCTGACTGAAATAAGCTAAGGAAGCCCCATCCTCCTAAAATCCATTAATCAGTGGAACAGGTGCCAAAAGGCAACAGGGAAATTCTGCATTTCCATTAAAAGAACCACCTTGTGTGGAGAGGGTCATTCTGTCATCCCACCCTCCTTGTAGCCATGTGTCCCTACAAGTACAGTATCAAGACATGGAAGCTTGTAAGGTGTAACACTGAAATAACAGAGTACCCCAGCTGATGTCCCCTGCACCAAGAATAATCATAGAATCACAGAATGGTCAGAGTTGGAAGGGACCTTCAAGATCATAAAGTTCCAACCCCCCTGCCATGGGCAGGGACACCTCCCACCAGAGCAGGTTGCTCCAAGCCCCATCCAGCCTGGCCTTACACCCCTCCAGTGTGGGGCAGCCACAGCTTCTCTGGGCAACCTGTTCCAGTGCCTCACCACCCTCACAGCAAAGAACTTCTTCCTAAGATCTCATCTAAATCTCCCCTCTTCCAATTTAAAACCATTCCCCCTCGTCCTGTCACTAGACTTCCTGACCAAGAGTCCCTCCCCAGCTCTCCTGGAGCTCCCTTCAGATCCTGGAAGGCTGCTCTCAGGTCTCCCTGGAGCCTTCTCTTCTCCAGGCTGAACAGTCCCAGCTCTCTCAGCCTGTCCTCATAGGAGAGGAATAATAATCAAGCTATGTCCCAGGTTTTTACTTCCAAGATTATTTCTATTAAAATGTGCAGTGCCAGACTGCCCCACCATCACTATCTTTCTCCAAGTCATTTTTATAAAATCACCCCTCCAGCAACACCTCCCCAAGTGTATGAAAGATGCTCCCAAAAACAAGGGACATCACTATGGGACTGTTTCTGAACAGAGCTACACCAACGGTGACAATATCCTAACGTGGTCCTTTTGGCTCACCTCATACACAGCCTTCCCAAGCATCTTCCCCACAAACTCAAAGAGCTGCAGGTAGTTCTCATGAATGTAGGACGTTGGGGATGGATAAAGCCTCTCATCCCCACTGGTTGTCTGCACACAAACAGAGATGACAGCACAGTGAGTCTTCTCTCTGCAATGGGTCATCGTAGCCAACACCTACAGCCCCGGGTCCCACCTTGAACAAGTTGAGCGCAGGGTCAAACACCTTCTTTATTATCTCTTCCAGAAACTCTTTGAAGACACCATCTTGATCGATACCAGCTTCATCAACACCCAGATCGTTCACAAACTTCACTCTGATCACTCCCTTCATGGCATTCTGGGAAAGCTGCCGTAGCTGTTCATACCCATCCTACACAAACGAGATGGAACAGAGGACAATGACACAGTAAGACACGTGAAACACCCCTGCAGACTTGAGGCAGAGACAGGAGACACAAACACCACAGATATCTGCACTTGTCATTGAATTTTGTGCCCCAAAAGATGGATATTTTTCCTGGTCAAAACTCCAAGCCTGTAGCAGTCAGAATTGAAATAAGGTCCAGCATTTTCTTGCAACATCAAGCAGATTGAACAGGCAATAGCTCTCTCAGCACTCACAGAGATGAAAAAAACGCCATATTCACACCCCATTCTCATCAGATCAAGTTAGCAACTTGCTGGTTGACTTCTGCAAGCCAAGCCCCTCACCTCCAGCATGCGTGAGCGACGGATAGTGATGTGTGTGACGTGAGGTGATGCTGAGCTGGTTTCAACGAGCCCGAGCTTCTCCTTCTCCTTTGTAACCATATTTCGGAAAAGCAGGACCCTCTGAAAAAGAACACAAATGTAAGTCTTCATCCACAAGGATCACGGAATTGTCAGATTGGAAGGGACCTCTAGAGATCATCTAGTTCAACTCCCCTGCTGAAGCAGGGTTGCCCAGAGCACATCACTCAGGACCGCATCCAGGTGGGGCTTGAAGGTCTCCAGAGAAGGGGACTCCACACCCTCCCTGGGCAGCCAGGGACAGGGTACTGACAATAATGAGAACAGAAGCTTCTTTCCTATCACCACATAAAATTCTGTGACCTCTGCAGGTTTGGTACCTGCAAGAAGACATTCTCTTTCCTGCCAAAGGCTTTCTCCAAAATCTCATTGTGTGCTGCTGCCTGACTCTGTGCAGCTGCCCACACACACGAGCTCTCTCCCAAGGAAAGAAATCAAGACAGGTTAAAGGAAATATCCTGGGGAGAGTGGGGGGATGGAGAAGACTTCTCTTTAACCAGAGTTTCAATTACAAGCTCCAAGTCACAAAATGCTTGAGATGTGTCTCTCTTCCACCCCAGGTCACTGACTTTTCAGCTTCCACCTTCTGCCCCTGTCCCACTCACGTTTTTGTGGGGAATGACGTGCGGGATGTACTGCAGGAGCAGCTGGGCTCGTTTCTTGTCCTTGTCCAGTTCCTGGAAGAGCACGCTGGGTTTGAGGTCCCTTATAAAGAAAGGCAGAGATTCAGAGATCCCTGAGAAACACCCAGGTGTGGTAAACAGCTGGGGCCAGGAGAGAGAGGAACCCCATAACGATTTCAAAGACAACTTAAGTCCTTGTATACACTTGAGCATATACAATCTAAGAAGGCCAGAGTCACTCAAGCTGTCAGGTGCTGAGTCAGATTTCAAAGCATCAGCCTCCATCAGCAGCAGCTAATCCTTCCACCACGGAAGAGAAGCACAACTTCCACCACAACAAGAGAAGCACAACTCTCTTGCTTCTTTTAAGGAAGTCCTTAAACGCAACCACAGGGAGCAGTTCTGACCTTGATCTCACAGGTAGAACGAGAGACACAATCTAAAGTAAGAGATCCCAAACCAGCCACCCACAGGGATGCTGGAGCACCGGGACAAGGACACACATGGATGGGTGGGATCCTTGCCTTGAGCTAGACACTTACTTGCGTAACCAGTGGTCCTCGGGAGCAAACCGCCTGCGGCAGTCCCGTTCGTACAAGACCATGAGCCAGCCGTGGACAGAATGGAACAGCTCCAGGGTCTCCCCTCTGGCATTCTCTGAACAAAAGGAACAAAGCAGCAATGTCCAGGAACCCTGGGGTAACAGGAGTGTCCAGGAGCAACGTGTTCATCATCTGCCCCACACGAACAGCACAGGTTTATCTCTCCTAACCCCCTGCTGTTCTCAGAGGGAAGGAAGAGATTTTTGTGCCTTCTAGAAGACAGACAATCTTCTCGGCCATATCAAAGCCATCTCAGCCAGCTCCAGCTGAGCCATTGCACCAGAAACAGACTATCTCATCTAATTGCTGGAACTGAGCTCAACCCAAATTACATCAGCAAAGAGATCAACACTAGATATCTACACAGACCCTCAGCAAGGCTGCTCTGCTTTCTCAAAGCACTACATTACATAATCGTCCAACGCACGGCCCAGTCATGCTACACTTAAGTCTCCAGCAAAAACCAACACGTCCATCATATCTGTTACAGAAGTTCTTCTTGGAAATAGCCAAAGTGAACTGTATTTGGTGCCAAGCATGATAGCGGCACCTGGACACCAAAAGATTGGGACATGTTCACATGCCACACAACATAGTATGTTTTTTTTGTGAAAAATAATGAATAGAAGCTTCAAATTCTAAAATGAATGTCATTTGTTGTTCTAATAGTAACCTCAACTCAAGCTACTGAATGCACTTACCTACAATTCCATCCCAGATCATCTTAAACACAAAGGAATTCAGAAAAGAGGAGATGGTAACGAGCTCTTCCAGTTTGAACGAAATCTGCTCTTCGTAGACTTCTATGTCATCAAGAATCCTATCAGAGAAAACAAATGCAAATGCACAAATGTAAATTTCATTCCCTTTTGAAATTTTCATAAAGGCACATTATACTTTAGCAGCAGCTCTTATTTCTATGACAACTGACACCCATGAGAATCTGAAGTCAGAACCAACTAAACCTTATTTACTGACTTTGATCGATATCTGATCCTCACAGGAGAGAGCGTGAAAGGTCTGAGACACAAGCAAAGCCAGTATTTCATAGTTAGGACCCATGCACTCATCCTCAAGAAAACTTTTTCATCCTTCAAGATAAGAAAACTGTCTCTGCTGACCAGCAAAGGCAATTTTCCATCCCTTCTCCCATCCTGTGTATTGTACGAGCCCATAAGTGAGACAGCACAGGAGTTCTAAACAGAAGCATATAAGCTGGGGAGCTTTCTTGCAGCAGCATCATAACGTTGTTCCGCAAAGCTTATCTGGACTCATCCATGTATTTGCTTTGGATTGACACAATTTTTGCCCATAAGGAACAGAAGAAATGTTTCTTCCACGTCCACAGATGGTGCTGTAAGTTTCTGAAACCACACATGGCTGAGGGGGAAAGCCCTTTTGAAGTTCTATACTTCATAGAATCACAGAATGGTCAGAGTTGGAAGGGACCTTAAAGATCATCAAGTTCCAACCCCCCTGCCATGGGCAGGGACACCTCCCACCAGAGCAGGTTGCTCCAAGCCCCATCCAGCCTGGCCTTGAACACTTCCAGGGATGGGGCATCAACAACTTCCCTGGGCAACCTGTTCCAGTGCCTCACCACCCTCACAGTAAAAGAACTTCTTCCTAATATCTCATCTAAATCTCCCCTCTTCCAATTTAAAACCATTCCCTCTCGTCTTGTCACTAGACTTCCTGACCAAGAGTCCCTCCCCAGCTCTCCTGGAGCTCCCTTCAGATCCTGGAAGGCTGCTCTCAGGTCTCCCCAGAGCCTTCCCTGCTCCAGGCTGAACAGCCCCAGCTCTCTCAGCCTGTCCTCACAGCAGAGGTGCTCCATCCCTCTAATCATCCACTGGAATCGTTCCAACTGTTCAATGTCCTTTCTATGCTGAGGACTCCAGAACCGGACACAATTTCTCAGGACTTTATCCAAAACACTTACTCCTTTACTCTGCCTCATTATCTTTATGCAAAAGCAGCAACACCTTAACTATTCCTCTTGAAACTTGAGGAACACACCAGCTTCAGGTTGCAAATCCAGAGAGCACCCTCCGCTCGCTACCTACGTGATAAGGTGGCGGGAGCAGTCACAGAAGAGCATCAACATGGCCAGCAGCCTCTTGGATTCCTCCGTGTCATTATTCAAGCACTCCAAGAAGAGTTTTAATCCACCCTGTGGTCCCAGCTCACAGATAAAAGCCCATAATTTGGGCAACAGATCATCCAGGTAAGTGAGGCCTGGCAAAAAAAAAATAAAGCAAACTCAGAGAAGCTCATTCTGCTGTTTGTTCGTGCAGGCTCAGAGAGACAAATGTGGAGTCAAGGCTGGAAGCTCCTTTTGCAAAGCACCACTTTACTTGAAGGGAAAATAAGCATCACATTTGGCTCCCAAAAACCTGCCTGTGTTAACAAGAAATGTAAAATCACCAGGAAAGCAGAAAAAAAGTTTTTAACAAGGCATTAATCATTTGCACACATCTGAAACCCTTTCCTGCTAATTATTTCGCAGCTTTAGAAAAAAGAATTAATTCATAGAATCATAGAATGGTCAGAGTTGGAAGGGACNTCAACCTGTCCTCATAGGAGAGGTGCTCCATCCCTCTAATCATCTTGGTGGCCCTGCGCTGGACCTGTTCCAACAGTTCCTGTGATTCCATCACCACTAGAGCCATCTTAAAGAAGGGGGTTGTATCTGTGGTCACCACTACAGCCCCAAACAAAGCATCTCATGCTCCAGACTCATCCCTGTGCTCGAGCCACTAGACCAAAAGAGAGCTTATCTCCTCCTCCATCCATCCCCAGGACAGGCAATTTGTTCTGGAGATCTATGAAAGCATTCAGTGTTTGCACCACATAAAGATTAATATTGCCAGGCTTCTCAAAAACACTGACTCAGTCTTAAGTTTGATGTGGAGTAAGCAAGGTTTCATTATAGGAAAACTCACTTCAATTTGTATTCTGGAGAGTTAATGCTTGATAAAGAAGTGATGAATGTTATTGATCAGGTGTATGATTCAGGATGGAACAAGCCTTCCACCCAGCCAGTCAATAAACCGTTGTCAGTAATAAAACTACCAACAAGTCAACAGAATTTAATAAGAAAAATCTATTTTTTTTTTTCCCCCTTCCCTCTCCACATTTTAAGTGATTTGAGAAGCACAGATGTGGCCCTGACCTGTGAGGATCTGCAGGCGGATCTGCGTGAGGGTTGTGAGCGTGGTTTGGTAGAGGACACAGATGCTGCACACCTTCTGCACCTCTGCAGAGTCCACTCTCTTGCCCCCAACGGGCTTGAGGATGTTCCGAACGGATGCAGACTTCTGGAAAGCTCTCTTGAAAAGATCTGGGGACAGAAAAGCACCTTGGATCAATGGACATAAGTGCTATTCCAAACCATTTCTTATTCATAAAGAGGAATTTAAGCAGACTAAGTCACTCCACAAAACAAGGATTTGGTGGACTTCTCTGGAAGAACATTGCACAGCTGACAGTAATTCAGAATATTTCAGTAGGGACATTATTCTGGAGCCTAAAACCTTACCAGAACTGGAGTAACTAACAACCACAGGATCTAGTGTTATGGGCTGCAGCTAGAAAATAGCTAGATTATGGCTCTTTTAATTCCAAATACTCTTCTGCAGAATCACCACACATCACAGGTCTGTGAGCCAGCTTCACCTTGCTTTTCACCTGGGAAGAGCTGGGCTCCCTCCTTGCCTTGGGAAGTATTAATTTATGCATTAAGCACTTCAGCTACGTGAGAAATAACCAAAAAAAACCTGCTAAAATAAGCAAATATTTTTCCAGCACCAAAGTAAGAGACTTGCCCGAGGTCACAGAAGCATTTTGAGCAGGAATCACAAATAGGAGAGAGATATCCCCACCTCAGCAGCTGCTGCTGCTACAAGTAATTACTCAAAGCTTTTAGCACAAGAGAAAAAGCCAAAGCCCTGGGAGTCTGCAAGAGAGACACATATAGACACAGAAAAAGCAACCCTCCCAAACTGACTCTTCATAGGGAGGCTGTTCTGAGGGGAAACTGGCTGTGTTGGCAGTGGAGTTATTTCCTGATTCTCCAGCAATTTCTTGCTGAGCACATCACTGAAGAGGATGCGGATCATGTGGACTCCCCAGAGATGCTGCAGTTGCTTTGTCAGCAGAGGCATGGATTCGTTCAATCTAAAAGACAAGTCAGAGAGACACGTTAGAAAACAGGCTGGAATAAAACACCACCCTAGAGATGGCCCTCGTAGGAAGAGCTGACATACAGGTCCTGTATCAAGTGTACCAGTAGGGCCACTGGTTACCAGTTTAACTATACTAAACACCTGTTTAGCTATAGAATCATAGAATGGTCAGAGTTGGAAGGGACCTTCAAGATCATCAAGTTCCAACCCCCCTGCCATGGGCAGGGACACCTCTCCCTAGAGCAGGTTGCTCCAAGCCCCATCCAGCNCATTTCCTGAGGTAGCAGTCTGCCTGTGAATGCAGCAGTTCATATTGTGTAGATATAACCTGAAATATCCAGGTTATTCTGAATAGGATCACACTGCTCACCTCAAAACATCCATTGCAGTAACTCATGACCAGCATTAAAAAAAAAGGAAAAATAAAAGAAAATAAAGAGAGGTTTAATTATCTATCATCATTATTCCTCCCCACTTACCCATAATCCACAGTCTGTGAAAACCAGCCTAGAACAGGATGCCAGTGGGTGAGGTTGGATTTCTTCTGTGAAACGTACTTCTGGCAGTAGGAGAGCATGTGGATGAGCACACCCACAAAATGACCCGTCTCCTCCTCAAGAACTTTATCATTTAAGGAGCCCAAGTAGACAAGATTACCTGGTGGAACAACCAGAACAGCAAGATTTAGAAGAGGAACAGATGCTGCACAATACATGAAATTAACTCACATCCCTTTTCAAGCCCTGGGGAGGATTTCTGTGAAGAATGACTACAGCCACCCTGCTGCAAGCCACTGCCAGCACACATCAGCCACTAAAGAAGTGTGTCAATTTGTCACCCTCCTACAGCCACCAACACCTTCTACAAAGTTCTACAAGCTACAGACCAGCTTTGGCCACTCCCAAGTTCCAACTGTTCCTCTTGTTACTTTACAGCAATGTGAACTCAAACATTTCGGGAGCGCATTCATTTAGGGAAGCTGGATTCAAGTCTCCTACATGGCAAGACTTTCTCAGATTCTAAGTGAAAAGCTGGCAGAGATAGTACTTCATGGTTTAGCCAGGATGATGTACACAAGAGCAATTATCTGGCCTTTCCTCCATCTGCTGAGGCCATAAAACACGTTTGCAATATCTCAAAATATCTCTCAGTTATTATTTAGGAACTATCTAAATGAGGATAAAAAAACCCAATGAGTTAGAGGCAGCTGACCCATGGAGAGGGATCCAACTCAAGAGTCTTCCAAATTCAGTGACAAAAAGAAGTGTCAGAGGTGCTCACCCAACAAGCAGAGAGTGTGGCTCCCTTCCAGGCACACGCAGACGTCTCGGCACTGCGCTTCCCGGCTCAGGTACAGGATGAACTTGCGGAAAAGATCATGAGATTCTACCACTGCCAGGCGCTGAAAGACAGAATTCAACTGCTGGTGAGGCTGAGGAACACCACGTGGAACAACCACACCTGGTCTGCCAGCAGCAATTACCTTCTCTTTCCAGAATAAACCAGCAAGTAGAGACTGTTGCCCTGAAGAGAGTGTTTAGCAGGAAACTGGTCTAGGAAATAAAACCCCTCGCAGGCGAATAGGCCGTGTTCTAATTGCAGACAGACCTTTGCAACTGTCTGTCTGCAAGAGCACAGAATGCCCAGTTGGCACAAAACTTGTCTGGCTGCACCAAGCTACACAGAGGAGCTGTCAAATTAAATTAATTAGCAGACAGCCCTTCTAGCTACCATCACAGGCCCTTTGCCACGCAACGGACTGGTTTTCGCTCTGGCTCTGCCTTTGGTTACACAAATGGAAGAATAAGGACATATAAAAATTCAAGCTGTGTGTCACACATGCCTTTGTTTTTATTTAGTTTAGGGCAGTTCAGCCCATCATCCCACTGGTGTCTGTGACATTAAAAAAACCAAGTATCCAGAAGGTGTAAGAATCAAACGCTTTCACAACACAGTTTTAACTGGCAAAGAGAGGAATACCAACGCTCTGTTGCAAGAGCTGATAAAGTGGAATAACAAGTGGCTTTATGGGATATTCAGCAGATTTTTGGTGCTATTACATCACCCACTCACCTCAGGTGTTAGAGTAGCAAGATGAGTCATTATAGCAGGCACCGACATGATATGGATCAGAAATGACCTCAGCAGATTGTCTGAAAACTGCGCAGCAACCACGGGGCTACAGAGAGAAGAACACTTCAGTGCAAAGAACCTGACCTTGCAAAGTAAGAAGCAGCCTTGAACTGAGCCACATTCAGATTCTACCCTCCCTCACCAGAAGCATCAGTGGAAAAAGAACTTCTTCACTTACTTACTTACTTCACTTCACTGTCTGTTATCACAGCAAGTTCACAAAACTGCTTATGACTCAAAGGAATATAAGCCAAACAGTTCACAGCACTGAGTATTTTACACAGCACACCCCCACACCACCCAGGGCACTGTTATGTCGTTCATCTCCTAAATTCCTCTTCTCCCCATTACCATTAATGTGATTAAATAGTTGTTTTCCTTAGGAAGACGTTAAGTGACTCTCAAGAACATCCACTGCTGCTCTACTGAACACCACCACCTCATCACCCCAGCAGGGACAGCTACAGAAGGGAAGATGCACCCAATTAACAACTGAAGTCTTAAATGAGCACTCGTTAGCAGCTGCAGATTTCCAAAGTGAAGAGACACAGGCTCTGCAGAGATGAGGGCAGGGTAACTGGGGACTTTTCTTACTTTCAAGAGAGCAGATTGAACCATTAAAAAGTCCACATCCAGGTTTTGTTTCAGGGATAAACTTTACCCCCACAAATTGAGCAACAGGAACATCTGCATCAGCAGCTCATTGTGAGGAGGCACAACCAAACCTCCCTAAAGAGCTCCAACCCTTTCTGAGGGTTCAACAGAAAGAGACACAGATGCTGTGCTCTGAACTGGAACTGCCCTCTGATGTTTAGGCTCCTACTAACACTAATTACTGACTTAAGAGCATTCTGATCTGAAAACAACTTACTTTTCTGTCGTCTATCTGCCTAAAGAAGCTTCATTCATCAGGATGAGACTCTTAATGGCACAAATAGATTGGCAGAATGAGAAATCTTCAAAAAAAACCCACAACAAAGACACATTTGGCTGTGTATCATCCCAAGCAGCTCTGATGCCTTACCGCAGTGCGAGAGAGAAGATGGCAGTCAAAGAGCCTTTGGACAAGGAAGGTCTGGATCTTGCCAAGCCATTAGTTAGCAAAATCTGGAAGAAAAACAAAACAAAACAAAAACCACCAACCCCCCCTGCAGTATTCAGAAAGATACTATGATTACTCCTGAAAGATTTTATTTTCAGAGCAAAGAACACCACCAAAGCAACCTAGAAACCAGTTACTACAAGTCATTTGGCAGAACTAGAAGGGTTTCAGCTTAATAATGGCATAACAGAGAAACCACAGCCAAATCAGACACTCTACAGTACTTATTTCTCTAGGATCTGCACTCAAGACACTTCCCAGGCCTTTTAAAATGTACAGGCAGGGTTCAGAGCTGCCTGGTAAGATTATCCTCATTGAAAAGATAAAGAAAAATTACATCAGTTCCTTTCCCGTACAGAACAAATTAAATACATACAAAATAGCAGCAGCAAAGTTTGGAAAGACAATCAAGAGTCCATTCTGTTCATCTCATTAAGGAGATTATTAAGTAGGATTTGGATTCAGCAGTAGTGGCAAAGAGGAGATGGTGTGTTTGGACTCTGCTTTACTGCTTTGAAGAAAAATATAACCACATAGAAATCCCCAGCGCTCCACAAAGAGCTTCTCCCTGACACACCACCACAGAGATCATAAAAGCTTCCTCACCACAAGGAGCACAGCACAGAACAGGGGGCTTGTTTCAACTAAAGAGAAGAGGTAACTGTGCCAGCTGGAGACTGACCTGCAGCACAGAATAAAATCCCTTCTGGTTCAGATGTCCCATGATGTTTGCGCAGATGTGGTTCATGGCAGGCCTCAGGGTTTCACCTTCCGGGTTAAAACACTGATGTTACTAAAGCAGCATCACTTCCTCACACCTCATAAAACAGTTTGTCAACTCATAAGCCGTTCTTGCCCTTATACTTAAAACCATCACTTTAGCAGCATTTCACATCAAATCTCATTTAAGACTCATCTTTCCTCATGATCTTTGTCTATATCCCGTCATTCTCTGAACGCTTCTTGTGAGAGAGATTTTGGAGAATTATCAAAACGTTGCTGTTCCAAGGGGAAAAGCCTCTCTAATCTCATGGGAATCCTGGCTGCCCATCCTATGCTTTGTGCAAGCATGAAGTATAATGAATCTTTGATGTAAGCACAAGGAAAAGGCAGGGTGCAGAAACAGCATCCCGTAGATTTTAAGAGCAAGTCCCAGCTCAGTAGCTTTAGGTATTGAATTGGATTCACCAACCTTTTCCCCGAAGGATTTTCCAGGTAGAAGTGTCTGTGAAGGTGACAAGCATCGTGAGGTGCAGATTGACCAACCTGGAGTCTTGCAAGATGTCAGGCTGTGATAACAACCACCAAAATTAATAAATCAAATTAGCTTTGTGCCAAACTACAGAGCTGTTAAGTGCAGGGAGCCCAAAGGCAAAGAAAACGTTTCTTACCTTAAGCTGCTTGAGAAACTCACAGCAAAACCACAAAATGTCTTTGATCTGTTTGATCCATAAGAGTGTGAGATCCTTGGAGAGTGCCAGGGACACGTACCACACCTGAGAAGGGCAGGATACTAATTGCTGCTGTGTGTAATTGTGCTACAGGATGGCAAAACACACCCCAAAGCTCTGCAACCAAACCACCTCCTCAGTGCCCTGCTGAACCCAGCAGTGGAATCAAGGTATTTTTCTCTCCAGAACTCATGGATCATTCACCCACCAGAGAAAGAAATCACCCTTTAGCTCCTAGAGCTGTATTAGCTGCATACAGGAAAGGGGAATACTAAAAAATCTTGTCCAAACATTCACCGTGGAATCTCAGCAACTTTTGAAAGCTAAATTTCAGTATCACCAACCTAAATTCCCACATATAGAATTAAAAAAAAATAAAAGCAACACCCTAAACAACCCTCCCACTCCCAAATTGAAAAAAAAACAACCCCACTCTGCTGACCTTGGGCTCATTCTCAACATCCATGCTGTTAAGAATACACCGGCACAGCTTTTCAAATCTCTGGGGGAAAAGCACAAAAAAAGGAGAAAGGTGGCATGAGTTCTCACTGCAGGAAGGGACTAGGAACAGCTCAGCAGAGGGAGCAAGACACCTCCTCATCAAACCAACAAACATTCCAAACACATTCCCTAGGGATAGGCAGGGTGGTGAGGCACTGGCCCAGGTTGCCCAGAGAAGCTGTGGCTGCCCCATCTCTGGAGGGGTTCAAGGCCAGGCTGGATGGGGCTTGGAGCAACCTGGTGTGGTAGGAGGTGTCCCCACCCAGGGCAGGGGGTGGCACTGGATGATCTTTAACGTCCCTCCCAGCTCTGACCATTCTATGATTCTGTTCTATGATTCTAAACATTTTCCAGCACTGCAGCCAATTACCACAATGCAGAACTTCAGCTGGATGCCAGGCACTTAAATTTATACATAATACACACATATTTTTGGATGCAAATACAGAAAACTGCACTTGCACCATCATCAAAAGAAGACAAGTTTGATGAAAGAGCCATTAAAAGTCACTGAGTGCTGCTACAATTTAAACACAGCCTTTCATTTCCCAATTGCTGTCGTTATAATTACCCTCCCCAGTTTCCTGGGGCAAAGATCCATCTCATAGACAAAACATTCACTCCAAAACCACAAACTGAGGGCACAGCCAGAACAGCAGTTGTGATACAAACAGCCTCTGCCAGCACAGCTTTTTGTGAGTTCCCACAATCTACCTGCCAGGGGGAACGATGCAGCTGACAAAAATCACTAAAAAACTCAAGGCAGCTTCTACTTCATTCTTACAGGCAGATCTCTCCAGGAAGAACTAGGAGACAGAGGTCACTTTTCCGAACCCAAAATATATCCCTGGAACCTACAGGATAACTAGATAGCTGATTAAACATATTTAAAATGTTAAAATATGTCCTCAAAAGAAGAGAACTTCTGTCAGAGTAGCAACTTTACCTCTTTGTCCTCTTTATGATTGAATACAAACAGCAGTTTCCTGGCAATTCTGAAGACAGACAAAGCACTTCTTTTACTTGAGCCAGATTCATTTGACTCGAAGAAATCCTCTACTTCTTTCCTACCAAAGTGAGAAAAATATGCGTTGGAAGTTAAAAAAAATCAAGCACATCTCTGCTCTGCGCCTGTGAGACCCCACCAGGAGCCNTAGGGAGAGGTGTCCCTGCCCATGGCAGGGGGGTTGGAACTTGATGATCTCTAAGGTCACTTCCAACTCTGACCATTCTAGGATTCTATAATTCTACGATCTTTCCAGATAAGAGCGAAGCAGGGAAGGCAGAATTTCACACACCTTATCTCCCTCTGCAGGCGGCACCGACAGAGAAACCTCCTGATCAAGGCCTGGATCTGGGCAGCTGCTCGCTCCCTCTCCTTCAGCTCCCTCCGCTCCTCCCGAGCCTGACGTGCTTTGTCAAGGAACTGGGCTTTGGAGGACTGGCTTGCACTGAACATTTTTGTAACCTATCAAAAGGTGAATTTAAAGAAACAAAAAAAACCCAAAATCATTGCAGCAGACACCCAGGGAACTAACTAGGAGCTGAGCAGACAAAACGCACAGGCAAGAGGGATTCTTTCCATGACTTCTGAGCTGACTACCTGCATCCAAGAGTTTCATCAAGGAAGGAAAAGTACCAACAGCACAGAAAGTGTGTTCAAAACACAGCCCAGGCAAAGCCAAAGCTACTTGTCAAGAGAACTGCAATAAGAGAACACACTGACATTTGAACCATTCCATCAAAACCTGCAATTTAATGCAGGCAAGTAGATTTTAAGAGAAAATAATCCCAACAGTGTTCTGTCATTGCATTCCACCCCCTCCATGCCAACTCCCCTTTCCAGTCTTAGTTGTTATCATTTTCTTCTTTAGATGAACAATTCTGTAGGCAAGGATATGATGGAAAAGGCACAAGATGTGCTTGGAAACTCATTTATTGCCACTCAACGAGCCAAAATGCAGAGAGTCAACAAAAGCTTCACAAATACTTGACAACAAACTCACCTGAGGGCCAACTTCTTGAAAAGAAGTGTATGATAATCATTTATACACAAACATGATCCTCACCCCCCTGCTTCTGGCAGCTCCTGCACAGACAAGCACATTCCCTGTGGATGATTTGGGGATTTAGTCTTTACTTTTTGTTCTAAGTCCTTGGACCAGACCCACCCATCACTACACCCTCAAGAAAATGTTAAGTCAGAGAAGCTTCAGGAGAGGAGAAGCATCATGACTGAGCAGAGATGCTCAGCAGCACAGGCAGCTCCTCACACTTCAGAAGAAGGTAAGACACAATCCCACGTGTGACAAAAGCCCAGGCCAATCTCCAGCCCTCCAGGGCCCTGGAAACCAGCAGGACATGAGCAGCAGCAAGCAGCAGGGCCAGGGAAGGACCCACAACCCACCCTCTTTGGGTCTTGTACAAGCCATCAGCAAAACAGCCAGCAAAGAGCCCCATCTTGGCCCCAAACACCAGTCTCACAGCCCTTGAACCCATCCCAGGCCCAGAGTGCCTGCCCCACAGCCCCTCCGGGGCCCTAGACGTCTGCCCCACAGCCCCCGCACGGAGCCCAGAGCGCTTGTCCCACAGCTCCCTCCCTGGCCCTAGACGCCTGCCCCACAGCCCCCCACCAGGCCCAAAGCTCCTGCCCCACAGCTCCCCCAGGCCCAAACCGCCTTGCCCAGCCCCCCAGCCCCCACCACCACGTACGGAGGCAAGACAAAGCCGGGCCAGGCCAAACGGTCCCAGGGCAGCTCCCCCGTCGCCGAGGCCGAGGCCCACAATCCCGTTGCCCGGCAGCCCCCACCTCGTAGCGCCGTTATCCGCGCTCCGGCCGGCAACCTGCCCTGCCTCCACCGTTCTGCTCTCCCTCCCCGCCGCCCTCTTCTCCCGGCTCGGCAAGGAGAGAGCAACCACCTCCGGCTCTCGCTGCCGGCGGAGGGGACCAGACAGATCGAACCGGACCGGGCCGGTGAGGCGGGAGCGCGGAGCGGCCCCTGTAAACGGAACAGGAGGCCGGAAGGAATTTGGTGGCGCACCAGGGCCGGGGCGGAAGTGATGCCGAGGGGGCGGAAGTTCCCCCCGCCCCGGCGCTCCCCGCTCGCTGGCTCCCTGGGGCTGCGCGGCGCTGTTCATGGTGAGGGGCTGGGGGGGCGGAGCG
>VXBW01001456.1:231598-276797 GCA_013400375.1 Thinocorus orbignyianus
TGATTGTGAGTGTGTTGGGAAGAGGGGAAGGTTGTGGGGTGCCTGTGAAGGTTGCAGGGTAGGGGGATGCTTGGAAGTGTGTGATTATGGGGTGTGGGGTGTGTTGGCAAGAGGGATGAGGAGGGCTGCAGGGTGGGAGGGGATTCAGCCCCCAAGGTTGGGGTGCCTAGAGAGCAGGGAAGCGGGTAGAGGGTTCTGACTCACAGGAGTTGGGGTGCCTGCGGGCTGGTTTTTGGGTGTGGGGAGGGTCTCGTCCTCCCGGGCCAGCCCTTGGGCAGAGGGTGGTGTGGTTTGGGGAGGGCAGGTGTGGGGTACACCCCGTGGGGGGGTGGCAGGGTGCTGGTGTGGGGGACACTGTAGTGCGGGGTCCTGTGCTGGGAGCCCTGATGTGGTTCCTGGAGGCTTCATCTGTTGGAGGGAGCTTGTTGAGGAGCTGAGAAACAGTGCTCTTACACTCCAGAGAGCCCAGGAAAGGCTCCGTGGCAGAGGGAATGGTTCCCTCTGGCCATCTTTGCCCATTCTGCTGCCTTGTCTTCTGGAACATAGTCTGGATGTGTAGCTACCTTTCGGAAGAACCACTTGGGTTTGCCATCTGGTAGCTCTGCTTTTTGTGACAGCCGAGCAAAAACCATTCCATCACAGAACGGTCAGAGTTGGAAGGGACCTTAGAGATCATCAAGTTCCACCCTCCCTGCCCTGGGCAGGGACACCTCTCCCTAGAGCAGGTTGCTCCAAGCCCCATCCAGCCTGGCCTTCAACACTTCCAGGGATGGGGCATCCACAACTTCCCTGGGCAACCTGTTCCAGTGCCTCACCACCCTCACAGCAAAGAACTTCTTCCTAAGATCTCATCTAAATCTCCCCTCTTCCAATTTAAAACCATTCCCCCTCGTCCTGTCACTAGACTTCCTGACCAAGAGTCCCTCTCCAACTCTCCTGGAGCTCCCTTCAGATCGTGGAAGGCTTCTGTCAGGTCTCCCCAGAGCCTTCTCAGCCACCCTGCTCTGGAAGCCGTAGGTCCTGGGTCTGTCTGAGGGTGTTAATCATCCCTTCTCATCCCGTTGGGAGGCAGAACAGCTGACCACAGGGACAGAGGCTGATTAAGGATTTATCCTTAGCAGCTCTCAGAGCATTGGTGGTGCTGAGCTAAGGTGTTCCTGGTACAGCACGTGACCTCGTTAGAGCCCACTTCATCTGGAAGGCTGCGGGCAGAGGTAGTGGGGGGTGTTGGATGCTGGGTTCTGGCGTGCTGGGATGTCGGAGGGCTGGGAAGAGGGCAGGAGGGCTGTGTGTGCTCTCTGTGGAGCCACACATGCCTTAAGGGGAAGAAAACCTTTAAGAAAATCAGTGGATCAGAATCATCTGCTCAAGCTCCATGTGTTGGGAATTGTCCAGTTGCATACCAGTTCATTTGTGATGTAAGAGCTTAAGCTTTGGAAGTTTAGAAAGGAATGAAGGCAGTTTTGTGGGGAAGTGCTGGGTTTCACAGCGCGAAATGCTGCTCGGCTTTCGCAGCGCTCTTCGCTGGCTGAGCTGATTTACATTCTGGGGCTGGTTTGTGTCACTGTCAGACAAAAGACAAACGTCTAAAATGTTTGAGAACTTTGCAAAGAGGCAGAGAGGAGCCGAGGGTGACAGTGCCCAGCCCACCTGTGACTACTTTTGGGTAAAACAGAATCATAGAATGGTCAGAGTTGGAAGGGACCTTAAAGATCATCAAGTTCCAACCCCCCTGCCATGGGCAGGGACACCTCTTCCTAGATCAGGTTGCTCCAAGCCCCATCCAACCTGGCCTAAGGTTGGTAAAATAACCTAAGGTGACATGAAATTGGGTGTCAGGCAGTGGAACTCCAAGTCTAACCCCCAGCTCCTTGCCCTGCAGGAAGAGATGTCGGGAGAAAGCGTGGTGAGCTCAGCAGTGCCGGCGGCTGCCACTCGCACGACCTCCTTCAAGGGGACGAGCCCGAGCTCCAAGTATGTCAAGCTGAACGTTGGTGGTGCCCTCTACTACACCACCATGCAGACCCTCACCAAGCAGGACACCATGCTCAAGGCCATGTTCAGTGGCCGGATGGAGGTCCTCACCGACAGCGAAGGTAAGGGGCTGCTCCCCACCTCCCTCGTGCTGGCATCCTTCCTCTTCAGTGAAAAAAACCACCAAAAAGTCAAAAAATTGAAGGAAAAAATACTAGAGAACAGAGAGGAACATCTGATCTTAGGCCTAGATCTTGTTAGTGTTAAAAATCTTAGTTTATACAAGTAGGTGTGGAGCAAAAGACAGGTAGGACTTGGGGCAGTTGTCTCAAGAACCCAAGGACAAGGATAAGCCCTGAGGCTGCTGTCAGGGCCAGGTAGCCCAGACTGTCTGTTTCTTTTGAAATACTAATGCTAAAGCTGATGGAAAATGGTGGGATAGTGACTAAGAAACTGTGAGTCAGGACTTGCATGTTTACTTTGAAGTTCAGAGGGCAGTTCCCTCACCTCAGAACCAAGTCTAAAACTTGCTCTGAAGTTTGGGGTGGGGGGAGTTATGAGCTAAAAGCTGATTTTTTTAATTGAAGCTATTTTCTTGTGAGAGTATTGATTGCAGCTGGTCTGTTTTAGTGTAGCAAACAATTTTTTTAGTAAGTTTGCTGTGGTATTACTGACACTAAAAGGAAAGAGCTGGCAAATGTTGTGTTAAAAGTGTCTGGAAAGAAGGAATGTGCGATATGTCAAGCTGCAGCCTTCTAAAGGAGCAGCGCTCAAGTATTTCACTTCCTTACTGGATACGTTGATTTTATCTTCTGAGATTCTTGAAAAAGCTTCTGTTTAAATGAATAATGCACCTAAAGCTTGTTTCATAGAATCATAGGATCATAGAATGGTCAGAGTTGGAAGGGACCTTAAAGATCATCAAGTTCCAACACCCTGCCCTGGGCAGGGACACCTCTCCCTAGAGCAGGTTGCTCCAAGCCCCATCCAACCTGGCCTTAAACACTTCCAGGGATGGGGCATCAACAACTTCCCTGGGCAACCTGTTCCAGTGCCTCACCACCCTCACAGCAAAGAACTTCTTCCTAAGATCTCATCTCAATCTCCCCTCTTTTGTTTGTGATAACTGCAGCTGGCAGCGGGGTTTTATGAGTGTTCTCACATCGTGGAAGTGCCCCGGAGTTTAACTGGAAGCGCAGCTTTCTAACTATGTTTATAGACTCAGAGACCTTGCCTTTAACAATAGCTGCTGCCCAAACCACAACAATCGTGGAGCCTAAAGGTTCCAAATACCTTTATTGGGACGAGTTAATTGTTTGGAATTGTTGTTTGAACTTGCTGAAAGCATAGAAAATGCAGTACGTGGTTAGATGAGTTGGGTTTAGCTTTTAGAATGCTCTGTATTTAGAGGTCATGTGGAACAAGTGGGGGATTTAGTAGGGCTCTGGTGATAAGCTTTCTTAAGATAGGAGGAAGTGGATTTGGAGGAAAAAACCTAAAAAATACAGCCTAATTGTCTGAATGTTCCTGTTTTAGCCAGAAGTTCTTATATTCAAGCTGGGGGGAAAAAGAACTGCGTTGTTCTGGGTGTTAAGCAGTAGCACTGGGGCTGTGGTTTGGGGACTCCAGCTCAAAGGGGTACTGGGCTCCCTCTCCTGGGTTGCACAAAAAAGCCAGCCTGTGGGTCAAATTGTAAAAAAAACAGTCCATCCATTGGGAATCAACACCTTTACTGGGAAGAAGGGTGTTCTGGTTGTGAACCAGTTCATTGAAGACTCTCTCTCCTTGCTGCGAAACTTCACACGGCTCCAAAAGCCTCCTCCCATCCCCCCCTAAAGCTGCTCTGTGTTTTATAAAATTTGCTAATTCGAGGCTTCTCGAGTCCATTGGTTTGGAAGTGGATCAGAAATTCCAAATGAATTTTGGGAGCCCACCCTGGCGTGGTCTTAGCACTTCCTCCAGGGGAAGGTACCGCAGCAGGGCTGGTACATCGTGTTCCCGGGGCTCAGAGTCCGTCTAAAAGCAGGTTCTTTTTGCTAATCTGAAGGTAACTGGAGTTTAATCTGCTAAAATACCATGCTTGAGAGGTAAAATCATGAGTTTATTCTGCCCTGAATCCCACGGTGTCCGTGTGGGATTGTTCCATTTGGCCAGTTTGTGTTTTAATAGGAATTTGATACTTCCTGTGTGTTGTAACCGAGACACTCCCATGGCAGCAGCTCCTGCTTTATCTCCCCTTGCCTGGCGTGATGCTGGAAACTGGGACAATGGCCTCGGAGCTGTTAAAGGAAACCCTTTTTATCTGAAAGTCTTCAAAATGCTGCTAATTGGTCACACCCAAAATCTGGCACGAAACAATGCCTTCCTTGGGAAAAGAAGCCAGACTTAGGGAGCAACTGGAAGGAGTCAAGTTTTTTAAACAGTGGGTGGAATGTGTCACATTTGGGGCCCTCCTCTTTGTGTCCTTGCATTCTTCTGACCCCAGCACCATCTCCCCAGCTCCTTCCCAAAGCTTAACAATTGCAACGTGCTGCTGCTGCTCAGGCAGGGGGAAAAAAAGGCTGGAATTCTGTGGCAGTGGGTGGCAGATGGTTATTTTCAGCTTAGAAGTTGTTCGTGAACTGTAGCAAATCGGCATATTTGGAAGATTTGATTTGGATGGTAATGAGCAGATAGAAGAAGGATGTGAGTTTTCCAGGTGCATCCATCTGTTTCCAATTTTTCTTTTCTGCAGTGGGATTTAATTTTCTTCCTCCCTCCCCACCTCTTCTAACCAGTTGATGGAGATGCACGTTTGTTGTTTGGCTGCCTGTAGGACTGTTGAGCATCAGGCAGCCCGTGGTGTCAGGCCACTATTTCACCTGTCAAAGCTTGGTCAGAAAACTAAGCCAGGCTTAGTCTGAGTGTTTGGATGCTGTCCCTGAGCCTGCTTAGAAAACAAAAGATTCATTTCTCTGAAAGTTTAATGTGTGTATCTACAGTTCTTGGATTATTTATCCCTACCTCAGTCAACAGATGGTGGGACACTGCAGTTAAAAAAATGGCTTTGTAACTGGAACCCACTTTTTTGGGCACTGCACAGCCCTGACTGAGTGGCAGCAGGGTCGTTTCCCTGTGAGTCATCTCCCTTTGGCTGTTTGCTTAAAACAGACGGATTTTTGAGAGCTGTTGGAGCAGTCACTTGGATTTTGCAACACTGCTCCAAATATTTCCTCAGCCCCCCCTCCCCTCCGCATGAAAATGAGCAATTCTGCTTGGGTTTTGCCATCTGTAAACAGAAAGTTACAGCAGATTTTTACAGCCCACAGAGGGAAACACAGCAGAGAGGATAACAAAGAAGTTTGGGGATGATAATTCTGCTCTCAACCTGCCCTTTACCTTCCTCCACCTTGGTCTGCTCCAGTGAACTGTGCCAAGGGCTGCCTTTGTGGAATATGAATGTCCTTGTTTACCACCACGTCTTGTGCTCCCTCTTCTCTTTAAACCCAGAGATCTTGCTGTAACAAACCTCTGCACTGACAAATGGGCTCTTTTCTGCTCTGGTTGCTTAGGTGTGTGCTGTATTCATTAGCCTGGATCAGTCTTTTGTTCTTTGATTTCTCTGTCTCTGGTTCTTCTGCCTCCAGCTTTCGCATCTGTTATTACAGTCTGTAAAATTGCAATTGTGAGAGCATGTTGTGTTTTGTGCAGGCAGCAGGATAACGAGGGAGATGGAAAGCCTGTAGTAAACTGCTGGAGAGTGTCTTGGTTTTCCCCAGAATGGCATGAAAGGGCTGTGTTCCTTTTCCAAATTGAACCAAATGTTCAGACTTTACTATTTATTCCATTCATGCAGAACATACAGGGTCTGCTTTAACCTACTTTCCTTATTTGTCCAAAATATGACTCCTTCCCCACAAGCGTTTCCTCACTGCATTCCTGAGCTGCAGCCCGTAAGAGTGGCCATCTGTTCATTTATGGAAACTCAAAGCCTCCACGTTGCCTAACGTTTTTCCCAGGGTCCAGTTGGATTCAGGGAAGGGACTGGCGACGAGAGGTGAAGCAGGGAATCCTGAGGTTGCCAGCTGATGGGGATTGTTTTGGTTGTAGCTCTGTTTTCTTTCCTTCAAGTTGTTGTCAGTCCATGGCAGTGCTGGTGTCACACCTCCTCTTTCAGCACTTTAGGAAGTTGTGCTGATAACCTCTTTGTTCTGCCAAATTAATGTGCTCTGGGAATGTAGAGGGTGGAACAGTGTCTCATAGAATAGGATCACAGAATGGTTTGGGTTGGAAGCGGCCTCAAAGACCATCCAGTTCCAACCCCCCTGCCCTGGGCAGGGACACCTCCCACCAGCCCAGGTTGCTCCAAGCCCCATCCAGCCTGGCCTTGAACCCCTCCAGGGATGGGGCAGCCACAGCTTCTCTGGGCAACCTGTTCCAGTGTCTCACCATCCTCACAAGGAAGATTTTTTCCCTCATATCTCATCTAAATCTCCCCTCTTTCAGTTTATAACCATTACCCCTTGTCCTATAACGGCCACGATGCTGCCAAAGCCTGTGCTGCCTTTCTCATGCCAAACTTTTTGCACATGGACTGGAGATCGTGGTGGGTCCCCATGTTGTGTTTAGGTGCCCCAATCTTTAGATGGTCGAGTCTGGTTGGCTCTAGTGAACTGTCTGCATGAAAAAGCCACGTGTGTGTGTAGCGGGGCCCTAAGATAGAAGGCAAGAGTATAATATGTCAGGGTTTTGGGAGCAGAGGGAGAACAGAGCTGGGTTGTTTGAGAATAAGTATTTTTTCCCTTTTTCTCAGTTTATAGTTTGTCAATAAATGGGTAAATATGAGAAACAAGTGAACTTTCTGCCTTACTCCCACATACTCTGCACTTGAAACGCAGAAGGAGAGGATGAATTCCCTCTGCTTTCTCCTGCCTTGTTCACCAGCTTGAGCAAGGAACTGGCATCAGTCTCCCTTGGCAGGAACCTGCTTGGTGCCAGAATCAAGGCCTTTTGTCCTGTACTTCTTCTCCTGTACCTTGCTCTTCCTCTGTCCCCAGGCTGGATCCTCATTGACCGCTGTGGAAAACACTTTGGGACGATACTGAACTACCTGCGGGACGGGGCGGTGCCGCTCCCCGAGAGCCGCAGGGAGATCGAAGAGTTGTTGGCTGAAGCAAAGTACTACCTGGTCCAGGGGCTGGTGGACGAGTGCCAGGCAGCCTTGCAGGTAGGTGGCAGGTCTGAGGAGGAGTTGGGTCTCTCTGGCTGATAGGAGGGGTCTCCCCCTCTACTCTGTGCTTGTTCCCCCTCTACTCTGTGCTTGTGAGACCCCACCTGGAGTCCTGTGTCCGGCTCTGGAGTCCTCAACATAGAAAGGACATGGAACTGTTGGAACAGGTCCAGCGCAGGGCCACCAAGATGATCANGAGAAGGTTGCTCAGGTGGGAAGCAGCATCTGGGCAGAGCAAGGTTTTCTCCTGGCTTCCACTTGGTGTCTGTGTGTGGCTGGAAGGAAATTGAAATACTTTGTGTCACTGATCTGCTGGATCTGGTCACATCCAGAAAAAAGTACCGAGTTTTTCTCGATATTCAGCGCTCCCCAGTTACAGGGAGGGATAAACTGTCACTCAGTTTCCCTTTGCTGACTCCTGGGAGTGAGCAGGGAGCAGCAGCCTGGCTCTGCAGTGTTCTCCACGTGAGCCATCATCAGCAAAAGCTCTTGAGACAAAAGTGAATACTTCCAGCACTGACCAGAATGGGGTGGACCAGAATTTGGCCAGGTTAGAACAGCTTCTTGTAGCCACAGGCTGCTGGGAGCCCCAGTTTGTTCTGTGTTTTCCTCTGAGGTGCTCATGTGAGGTTTGAAGCCACATCCCAGATCCTGCCATGTGAATAGGTACATGGCATCGAGTCCCTGCATTTGCAGAGAGCAGAAATGAGTCTCTGAGTGGTCCCAGAGGGATGCTGCCCAGTTGCTGGAATCCCAGCCTGGTTCAGAGCATGGATCAGAGTAGGACAGACTCCACTCTGAACTTGTGTCTCCTCAGTGCAGAACATTCAGGACCTTCCCAGTCCATTTTGAGTGTGTCCTAAGGCACGTTTACATTCAGCTGCTGTTTGATCCTTGTTTCAGCAGAACAAAGATGCATATGAACCATTCTGCAAGGTACCAGTCATCACATCTTCCAAAGAAGAGCAGAAACTTATCGCCACTTCCAACAAGGTAAGAGAGGGGATTGGGAGGGGGCAGAGCCGGACTCGTGTGGGACCTTGAGCAAATATTCTTTAGAAAATTCTTCAGTTTGTGACAGTGGGCTCACCCTAAAATACACACACTTCAGCTGCTGAGCTGCAAAGTGCTGAAAATGTACAGCAGACTAAGCATTTTTTTCAAATTAAAGGTCAAATGTTGTTCAGGCTGGGCCTGGACATCTATTTCTCCACGTAAGGTATTAAAATAGAGGACATTGGTGGAATCAAGCTGATGGAGCTGTTAGATCTTCCATTTATTTGTCCACTCTGGTTATCAATGAGAGATGTTTTCTTTAGCTGAAGTGAATCAGTGACTCCTGTTTCTGGGAGGCTGCTCGTCGTGGCAGGTAGAGGGGAGGGTGCTGGTGATAATCATCAACCTTGTCAAAAAAGCAGAGGGTGGGTGAGAAGGAGCTGCAGCCTGTGTGTGACAATTTCACAGTGACAACAAAATCCCCCTGGGCTTGGGCCTGATGGGGTCTCGGCCTGAGCTGAGCTTCCAGCTCGTGCTGCACGTCCTGTAACTCATCTGTGGTTTGTTTCTTACAGCCAGCAGTGAAGTTGCTGTATAACAGAAGCAACAACAAATATTCCTACACCAGGTAAATGACTTCAGTTGGACTTCTTTGAAGTTTTTCTTAGACTGAAATCCCTGATAAGCGTTTGCTTTTTCTTCACTCAGAACCATTGAGAGATGGGTGTTGGTGCACACTCAATATTTTCCCAATTTATTTCAAACTTGAGTCAGATGGGAGCCTCCTGTCATCAGTGGAAGGCTCAGCGTGTGCTGTTTCTGTGGCAGACGAGTTTCTTTTACACTTGGGTGCAGCTGGTGGAGACTTCTGGCCATTAGTTGAATACAGGAAACCTCTCAGAATCAAAGAATGGTTCAGGTTGGAAGGGGTCTTAAAGCCCACCCAGTGTCACCCCCTGCCCTGGGCAGGGACACCTCCCACCACACCAGGTTGCTCCAAGCCCCATCCAGCCTGGCCTTGAACCCCTTCAGGGATGGGGCAGCCACAGCTTCTTGGAGCAACCTGTTCCAGTGCCTCACCACCCTCACAGCAAAGAATTTCTTCCTGAGATCTCATCTAAATCTCCCCTCTTCCAATTTAAAACCATTCTCCCTTGTCCTATCACTCCCCTCCCTGACCAAGAGTCCCTCCCCAGCTCTCCTGGAGCTCCCTTCAGATCCTGGAAGGCTGCTCTCAGGTCTCCCTGGAGCCTTCTCTTCTCCAGGCTGAACAACCCCAACTCTCAGCCTGTCCTCACAGCAGAGATGCTCCAGCCCTCTGAGCATTTTCCTGGCCCTCTGCTGGACCCATTCCAGCAGGTCCATGGTGAAATGTTCTCAATAAGTAGTAAAATCATCAAATCTGGGACCTTGTCCCCCTTTCCTTCTGCATTTGTATCCGTTTCCTGACATAATGAGCTTGGGCTTGGGAATGGTTTCATTTGGGTGACAGAATTTGGTACACAACTGAGAGGGCCTGGGAGAGTGGTATTCCCAGAACTGTTGATGTTGTGTCACTGCTTCTTCAGCAGCAGGTTTTCCTGCTTGTATTAGTCACACGAGTTACTCCCTGCAGCCCTGGGTACCATCAAAGTGTTGACTGACTGTGTCTCTACCAAGACAGAAGAAACTGGGTGTAGGGACCTGTAAATGCTCACTGCATCAACCCCCTTCTATTCCCTGTGCTCTCCTAACCCCTCTGCCGTGGCTGCTGCCTTCTTTTGCCTCTTACAGCAACTCTGATGACAACATGCTGAAGAACATCGAGCTGTTTGACAAGCTGTCCTTGAGGTTTAATGGCAGAGTGCTCTTCATAAAAGATGTGATTGGAGATGAGATCTGCTGCTGGTCTTTCTACGGGCAGGGGCGGAAGATTGCCGAGGTCTGCTGCACTTCCATCGTGTATGCTACTGAGAAGAAACAGACAAAGGTATGAGCAGAGCCCTGAAAGCTTCTAGCAACGAGCCCTGTTGCTGTCACGCTGTCACACTGTCACCCTGAATTCTGGTTTAGTCCAGTTCTTTAGCCAAACTTTCTCACTAAACCAAGTTTGGGTTGTGTCCCAGTGTAAAGGCATGTCCTGCTGAGCAATGGCAGTGACTTCCATGTCCATGGGGATGTCCGAGCCTGCCCTGAGGGGCAGGCAATGGGACGTGGCAATCCCAGGCACAAATACAGGTTGGGCAGAGAATGGCTGGAGAGCAGCCCTGAGGAGAAGGACTTGGGAGTGCTCATGGATGAGAAGCTCAACATGAGCCGGCAGTGCGCGCTGGCAGCCCAGAAACCAACCCCAGCCTGGGCTGCAGCAAAAGAAGCGTGAGCAGCATGGCCAGGGAGGGGATTCTCCCCCTCTGCTCTGTGCTCCTGAGACCCTACCTGGAGTCCTGTGTCCAGCTCTGGAGTCCTCAACATAGAAAGGACATGGAACTGCTGGGAACAGGTCCAGCGCAGGGCCACCAAGATGATCAGAGGGCTGGAGCACCTCTGCTGTGAGGACAGGCTGAGAGAGCTTGGGCTGTTCAGCCTAGAGAAGAGAAGGCTCCGGGGAGACCTTACAGCAGCCTTCCAGGATCTGAAGGGAGCTCCAGGAGAGCTGGGGAGGGACTCTTGGTCAGGAAGTCTAGTGACAGGACGAGGGGGAATGGTTTTAAATTGGAAGAGGGGAGATTTAGATGAGATCTTAGGAAGAAGTTCTTTGGTGTGAGGGTGGTGAGGCACTGGAACAGGTTGCCCAGGGAAGTGGTTGATGCCCCATCCCTGGAAGTGTTTAAGGCCAGGCTGGATGGGACTTGGAGCAACCTGCTCTAGGGAGAGGTGTCCCTGCCCATGGCGGGGGGGGTTGGAACTTGATGATCTTTAAGGTCCCTTCCAACTCTGACCATTCTATGATTCTATGACAGTTCTGAAAAAAACCTACCCTTGTTGCTGGGTCTCCAAAGTTGAAAGCAAATGATAGAACAGAAACTGTTGTGTGAGGATTTCTGTGGCTAGAGAGCAGTTAAGGAATGTTAAACCCAAATTAAAAATGAGGTAAGCTGCTGCCTGCAGGGATGGGTGTAGGTGAGAGTGACCTTTCTTCTCTCGGGGTGCAGGTGGAGTTCCCAGAAGCCCGCATTTATGAGGAGACACTGAACATTCTGCTCTACGAGTCCCAGGATGGGAGGGGACCCGACAACGCGCTCTTGGAAGCCACGGGAGGAGCTGCTGGCAGATCCCATCACTTGGAGGAAGACGAGGAGCGCGAGCGCATCGAACGTGTGCGGAGGATTCACATCAAGCGCCCGGATGACAGGGCCCACCTGCACCAGTGACCCAGCCTCGGACTGCCCAGCTCTCTCCTCAAGGTGCTGCCCTTCCTCCCACCCATCCTTCTGCAGCAGAGGACCAGGTGGTTTCACTTCTGTCCAACAAAGTCTGTAAATTACATGTTTTTTTTGTAACAAACTAGGTTATTTGGGGTATTTAAATGCAGTAGTTCCCAGGACAAGAATAACTAAGGTTGCTGGGCATATGATAGATACTGTAAGGACTTCCTGAGCAGCTGGAGAAATGCCCTGCCTGAATTTTTAGCACTCTTGTCTTTGCTATTTCGTGGCTAGGGAGGAAGAGGGCTGGCTTCCTTTGGCTTTAGTAATTATCCTGCACTTTAAAACAAAACAAAACAAAGTCAGTCAGCCACACACCTTCCCCCTCCAGGCACTCTGTGACCCTGTCTCCTAGACCTTCAGGCCTGAGAGAAATGCAGTGATTTAAAGTCCTGCAGAGCTTCCGTTCTCCCAGGTCTGTAGGTGACAGAGTTGGTAGCTCAGAGGTACCTCGGTGACTCCCAGAAGGAGAGGTGACACATGCTGATGTGATTCCTGTAGCGCTGGGGAGCCCAGGGAGCTGCTTGGGCTCGGATGGTTGTGGCTCCCTGCAGCTCTCTGGACCTGCCCCCTGAAGGGTTCAGTGAAACTTCTCCAGCACTGAGCCGTGGAGACCCACCCCGGCTTCATCCCTGCGGATCAAGGGTAGAAGATGTTAAAATTCCTCCAGAAGGAGGATCTGGGAGCAAATTGGATGTGAGTGCTTTTCCTTTGGGTGGTGGTGGTACCAGTGAGCGCTTAAACCTTCTGCCTGAGCCTGGGTCTCAGCTGGGGAGTTGGTGTCCATCAGCTCCCGGGTCAGGAAGCTCTGCTTTGTGGTTGTCACCAGTTCAAACACTCTGTGCCAGGCTGGTGTTGGTAGGAGGCCAGCAGCTGTAGTTTCAGTTCTGTAATTGATACAGGAGCATCGTCTTGCTTTGGGTGAGGGCAGCGTGAGTAGCATGAGGAAGAGGAGTAGCCAGGGGCTCAGAGGCAGGCATTCCTTGTTTGACTTTATCCTGAGAGTATCCCAAGTCTTTTCAGAAATGGCAGCTGTGTGTGAAAGGGGCAGAGCTAAAATGTTGCTTAGAGAAGATGGCTGTAGTCTAGTTTTCTGAGAGTGCTTTTCTATTATAAATGAATATTTTATCTACCTCCTTGTCTCTTGTTGCCTGTTTTGGAGTCAAGTAATAATTATAGTGGAAGATGGTGTATTATTCAGTAGGACTGGATGCTGAAGGGTAACAGGCAGAGCCACAGCTGTACTGGGGAATGGAACAAAGCCTGAGGGGGAGAGAAACCCGACAGAGGAGGTTTTAAACTCACAACCAGGCTGGAACCTTGGCAGATACCAGAGAACTTCGGCCTGGGATACATTCATCTGGAATGCCCAGCACTGGCCTTGATGGCCAGATATCTCATAGAGAGCAGCAGCAGCTCCAGGTTCTTCGGTGAGGTGGGGTGTTTGCTTCTGCCTGACTTCCTGCTGTTGAGGATTCCTCCTCCTGACTCAGGGCTGTTAACAGCATGATAACAGACTGAAAACCAAAGGTGTTGTCAGCATCACCAGCAGCGTTGCTCCAGTGCTTCTGTTTCAAAGAGCAGTTACATCCCAAACCACGGAGAGCTTGTCTGTAGAGGCTAAAGTAGAGCATTAACTGTTTGCTTGGTGGTACAATTTTGGGGTCAAGTAAAGCTAAAACAGTTCCAGTGTTGGGCTGTGGTCATCTTTCTAAGTAACCAAAGAGTTTTCTAAGTTCCAGACAGCTGGTGTCTGTATCTTGTACCTGTCTCCTCTGCTCGCTCTTCTTCAGCTGCTGCTTTATAAGCAAGAGCTCAGCAGCAAACAGCTTTGTCAGTCATACTGTAGTTCAGCAGCTTCAGCTACACCCCAACGGTTACCTGTTTTAAGCTGTATTTACATGTTTGGGGCACACCTGGGGTTTGCAGGAGTCCATAGTGCAGCTTGAAGGACTTGGTGCCTCTCCCTTCTTACCTTCTTTGTGCGATAAGCTGGGGAGCAGGGCAGGGAAGTCCTCTGGCTTGTTGTGTTCCTTCAGGGCTGTGTACTTTGACACTTAGTGGTGTGTTACTGGGCTGTTGATGGGCTTCTGGGCACCTGTAACAGACCGACTGTCCTTGAAGGGGTCTCAACTGTGCTGTGTGAAGCTGTTCAGTCTGACTCCTGTGCCTCAGTGGTCCTGCTGGCTGTCAGTGTAGAATCACTGTAGGATACACCCCCAGTCCTGCAGCAAACCCTGCTCCCTGCGTCCGTTCAGAGCACTGGCTCTCTCCTGGGAGGCAGGAGGGATAGGCCATCTTCATCTTCATCTTCACCCCACAGCGCTCCCCAGGGAGGCTCCAGCCACCCAGACAAAATCCAGTCACGTCCCACGGCGCAAGAGCAGGTTCAGCTCCAGGAGGTGCCATGTGGTGACACCAGTGCTAAGCACCTGACAGATCACAGCTATGTGATTAACTTCTCTGTAAATAGATTCTTAACTGGCTTCAGGATTTCCTCTTTCAGGTCTTGCAAAGTTCTTAAAAACCCCAAGCAAACCCAGGGGAATGATTACTTTTTAATCTTTGTACAGCAGTTCCTAGGGCTGTTGGATTAGTAGATCACTCCCCAAAAGTTTGAGTAAGTTTCAGTTTTGTTACTGCATTTAGGGGCAGACTCTGCCTTAACACACTCCCGACTTAACCCTCTGCCTGCTGTGCTCCTGAAGTTGTGTTGCTGTCACGTTGGAATGTCCTTGGTCTGCAGAGAGGGACTTTGTTAATGCCACTGCACAAATGCTCTCAGCTCCTGAGCCTTTTTACTGTAAATGGGTTTGCCTCTGGGCTTCCAGGTGAGGACAGGGCATGGGGCACGAGCAGGTCTGTTAACAGGGGGCACAGACCTGTCTGCTCCAATTCTCCCCACCCCACAACAATTAGTGGCTAATTGTGGCTTTACAGCAGAGTGGAGCTGACTTAAAAAGCTTCTTGTGGATGTGATTTTGTCCATCAGCATAACACAGAAGAGCTGGACTAAAAGCAGCTTGTAAGAGTTGGGGCTGCACAGCAGAGGGGAGAGCGACCACCAGCCCCTGGCTTGGGGTTCAGGGAGAGGGGGTTTGCTCCCACCCCTGTCAGTGCAGCTCTAGGACCAAAGCAGCTGCTCCCGTGTCTCCACAAGGCAGGATTTGGATCCCACGCTGAGCTCCACGTGCTGGAAGGCTCCCAGCTCTGGTCTTACCTTAGAGGGAAGGGGAGGTAGAACCTTGGACCAGCTCTGGTGAGACTGAAGAGGGCAACGGCAGTGAGTTCATCTGTCCTGTACAATCATTCCCTCCTCCTTTATACTTATGCACAAAAAAAAAAAAAGCTTAAGCTGGATTATCAGTGTATGGTTGATGTTTGCAATATGTACTTGTTTGGTTTTTGTTTGTTTTTTTAAATATAACACAATAAATTAGAAGATATTTCATATTTACATGTGAGTCACTTTATTACTTGTTTGAAGCACACTGTCCTTGTGGTCCATGGAGCTGGAAGGAACTTTCAGGAAGAAATAGACATCGTCCTGCCCTCAGTTAGTTTTACCTCCTGGTGCTGGGGCTCTGGGGACTCCCCAAACCCCAGGACTCCAAGGCAGCAGCTCAGGGATCTCCAGGCTGTATTTCAGCCAAGCCAAGGCAAGCTGGGGCTGCACAGCTTTGCCTCAACGTGAGGACTATGAGCAGAGCCAGTGTCTCCCACCCCCTCCCCATGAAGCTGCCCTGATACCCACCTCCCCCCAGGGAATGGTGATGCCTACCACGCTTTGGAGTGAGCAGCATCTCAGCTCTGTGGATGGAGATGAAGGTTCTTCAGCAGCAGGAGGCTGGTTTCTTCTGGATGGCACCAGGCCAGTGCATCCCTCTTGAAGAAGGCAGCATTTTGGTCATCTTTTAGGGATTTGCATCCACTGCATCATGCAGGGAGAAACCAGTCTGATCTAAAAGCAAAGATCTGCCTCCCTGTGGCAGAGCAGACAGAAAGCCCAGCTCATTGGGATTTCTCCAGGTACTGATGCACCAAAAAACCCCACCAGCACCAGCTCTACAACTGCACTGAACCACCTCTCCTGCTGCCAAGGAACTTGCTGCTGGTTTTAAAGGCTTTGCCAATCTGCCCGAGAGAAAAAGGTGTTTTCAGACCAGTTAGAACTTCATTGATCTGCCCTTGATGCAGTTCTCTGGTGAGTTGTGACTCTAAGAGCAGCCAGAGAAGCTTTTCTGCTTCTATCTCACTCCCTCCTGGCTGCTCAGAGCTTTCAGCTCTTCCTGAGATCACAGGGACAAACATTTTACGTGGGGAACTGCAGTTTTTGGGATAACCATTTCCCTATGACTGTAAGGAGCATCTGTGCTCACCGGAATGTTACAGCAATGTAATGGAATTTATTTTAACTAGAGTTGAATAGTTTTAAGCTATAAAAAAAATAAAGAGCCTAAAAGATGCAAGCAAACTCTCAGATCACAGCAGCCCTATGGCATCAAAGATTCCCGGGGAGGTGTGAGTGCTGGTCTCATCCTGCAGGCTCCTTTCTGCTCCTAAACACAACGGTGACCAGGAACAGGAGCTTTTCCTCATCAAGACCTTGCCTGGGTTGACACCTGGGACAAGAAAGGAAAGAATCATTAAGTATAAATGTTATTTCCTTGAGGTGTCTTCTCTGTGGGGAAAAGAAGTTGTATTGTCTCTTTTTCAACTCCCTTCATCTCCAAATGGTGAGGACAGGTGATTAGCACCTGAGGGTGTTGCACCTCAGCCTGGAATTCTCCCTTGGAGCTGTCAGCAAACAGTACCAAACATGTTCAGGTCATCAGTGAGGCAGCAGAGACCCACATAGAATCACAGAATGGTCAGAGCTGGAAGGGACCTTAAAGATCATCAAGTTCCAAGCCCCCTGCCATGGGCAGGGACACCTCTCCCTAGAGCAGGTTGCTCCAAGCCCCATCCAACCTGGCCTTAAACACTTCCAGGGATGGGGCATCAACAACTTCCCTGGGCAACCTGTTCCAGTGCCTCACCACCCTCACACCAAAGAACTTCTTCCTAAGATCTCATCTAAATCTCCCCTCTTCCAATTTAAAACCATTATCCCTTGTCCTGTCACTAGACTTCCTGACAAAGAGTCCCTCCCCAGCTCTCCTGGAGCTCCCTTCAGATCCTGGAAGGCTGCTGGAAGGTCTCCCCGGAGCCTTCTCTTCTCCAGGCTGAACAGCCCCAGCTCTCTCAGCCTGTCCTCACAGCAGAGGTGCTCCATCCCTCTAATCATCTTGGTGGCCCATTTCCCAGTTCCTCCAGCCCCACTTGCTGTTTCCTGCCTTACAGCCAGGAGCTGATAACTGGCAGGTTCAGCACCTTCATGCCTGACCAGGAGCAAGGAGAGAAGCAAAGCTCCCCATTTTCCATGGCTACACCCAGAGCCAGAGCTCATTCTCCTTTGCAGAGATCACCAGTGGTTCAGACAGATCCTTCCTTCCCAGAGAACCCACTTAGGTGTCAAGAAATACTTCCCCTCCGTTCCCCAACCCATGTCAGAAATAACTTGGTTGTATAGGAGGCCACAAGAGGTGGAGAAAGGAGGGGTGAAGTTCACAGGTGTTGGATTTGGGCTCAGGCCACATTATCTTAAGTGACCAAGCCAGGAGAAAACCAGGAGAAAACCTTGCTCCCTGTCCCCACATCAGCCTGAGTGAGTAAGTGGCAGTGACAGTAAAAGGGGAAGGTGTGTAGCTGCAACTCCCAGCACAGCAGTGACCATCTATTATGTATTACCTTGTGTAGGTAGGTGCTGACTGGGTCATCATGTCATGCATTTCTCTGCCTTGTGAGAGAAATCGAGTCCTCCCGAGCTCGTATGAAGAGCTCAGAACTCAGCTGTGTTCTCTACAGGGGCTGAGCATCAAAGGAGAAAGCACAAGCCAGATTCCTGGTGCTGGGATAAGGCCTTACCACTGTGAGTTGTCCATTTTTGGCTTTGAAGACCTGAGGCTCCTGCCCAACGGTAAACACCATCGTCCCTTCCTTCCCAGAGCCAATGCGGAACTGAAGGCTGCAAATACAGACAAGAACTACTCAGGAGATGCTTCTTCTGCAATAGGCTTTACTCTAAGCCCCCTTTATTTTTGTTCCCTTGGCAAATCTCGTTAGATTAGAAGATCAGAGCCCTCCAGCTTAGGTAAATTTCCTAAACAATTGCATTATACCACACAACCCAGAAGGGTTTGATGAATGGAGGATGCCTGCCTGGGTCCAGACATTTGAATTTTCCTGGTGCAATTAAGCACTAGAAGATAAGCAGAGCTGACCTGGAGAAAAACCACTGAACACACAGAATCTAATTACAACTGAAATGCGAAGGCCAGGGAGAAAAGCCTGAGCAGAAGCCCAGGTTTCACATGCCAGTTTCAATTTATGTAGAGATTTGAGAGACAGACTGCATCCACCTGCCATTAGCTTGGTGGCGTGACTGGGAAGGGTTCCTGCTCTCAGCAATCACATTTTCAGGCCCTTCTGAATCTTTTAGGGAAGAGAGAAGCATTTATCCCGATGTGACCCACAGGCTCAGCCCAACAAGCTTTCCTCAGCACGGGTGCTAATGAGATCTGCCCTGAAACCACTAAACCCACAACCTCACAGCCCAGGTCACGGCAGCAGAAGCCTGAAAAGAGTGGGGTTTGTTTAAAAGTGCAGTCACCTATAAACAAGTTGGGGTTTTGAGGCAGATGGGTCACAGGCAGATCTTGGAGCGGGGCAGCACACCTAGCAAGGTGCAGCCAGAACAAGCCTCGTTAGTGTGGGAAAGGATTGTAATGAGTTTTAAATATTTTTCTTGTTCTAGCACATCCCATCTCTTGTTTCAGGTGTAGGGGGGAGAGCAAGCCACAAAAACCCACCATCCCACTGCAACAGACCTCACCAGCTGAGGGCACTATCTTCTGAGGTGATGTTAATAGTTTTGGCCTGGGTAATCCACACCTAAAAGTTTTTGAAGCAGGCTTTTCCCAAAAATGCGGCCTGCACAAACCCACCCATTCAATTTCCCTCCTTACCTTCCCTGCACAACTTTAACGAGGTTTTGCTTATTGGCCAGCATGCAGAGCTTAGTGACTGTCTCAAAGATGTGCTCACACTGAAGTATCACATCTCCCTGGAAAGAAAGAAAACAAATAATAAATATAAATCATATGAGAGATGTGAAGTCATCTGGCATCAGCCCAGCACATAAACCAGGCAGCGGTGGTGTATTCAGAGAAACTCCTTCCTCCTGCTACAGGAGTGACTGCAGGGCAGGAGGGACCCATAACAGCACAGCAGTTACAAGAGTCACAGGCAAGTTTGGTTTGTTAAACATCCTTTCCAGGGATTATTAGGATTTATAGTGACTTTGACCCGAAAAAAAAACCCACCCCAACAACAACACAAACCAATCCACATCCCCAAAATATTAGAATTACTTCTAACACAAGCTCACAGGAGCTACATTTCAATTTTCTACCTTCTGCTTGTTGTCCTCGGGAACGTGAATGACTACAATCCCATCGCCCAGGTTACTGGTGGAAATACCTTCAGAAGAAACCCAAGAGTTAGAGGAAAAACTACCAAAGACAGTTCCATGGCACCATCAGCACCTTCCAGGTTCTCAAAATCCCTTCTGAAGATCACTTTCTGTCACCCACTTAGTCCTAACACATTTCCAATGGTGGTTATTTAAACATGGAGCTGTTTGCTCCCTACCTTTCTGTGCTGCCTTTATTTTGGTAAGGGAGGAAGGAGAAAGTAAATATTCTACCCCTGGACTGTAGTTCAGGCAATGGTAGGGTTAAAAAAATACCTACAAAGTGAGGTGGAAAAGTTAGGGGGGACTTTTCCCCCTCCCATTTATTTCAGCAGAAAGTGATGTCCTCCTGCATTTAAGCATTTCCAAGAACTGTGTCCTCTTACACATGATTTATACTTCCAGGAACTGCATGCTGACACACAGGCCCCAGGAAAAAGCGTTCTCAGGGAGATCATTGCTTCAAATATCTTTAAAAACCCAAGCTTCAGGCATCCATCTCTCCACCCTCGGGCTCCCTGGCAGAAAGGGAGGTCCCACACTGGTCTCCACCATTACCTTTCAGAGTGGCGTAGTCTATTTTCTGCTTGATCTTGGCCATTTCCACCACGTAGGCCGAGGCCTGGGTGAGAACGAGGAGCCGGTCTCGTGCTTTGAACCCGTTCCTGTCATACTTTATCACGGGGGTCACATACTGCAAAGAATGAGGTTGGCATCAGTGTTTCTCCCTCCAGTTGAGGGAGCAGCTCAGTGGGGAGCAGCACCCCATGCCCCATCTCCCTGTGGCTGCTGCTCACAACCATCTGGTTTCTTTACACTTGGAAATTCAGGCTCAAAGCAGAGTCACACTTTGGAAACACGGTTTCCCTGTGCCCTCTATGCCATAAGCATGGAAGTGCAGCGCATACCCCTGCCCGCTACAGCCCAAAGAGGGCTAGGGATGTTTTTTAACCTTTTATTAAAACAGGAACCACAAATAATGGTTGTTTGTGTGCCTTTTGAAACTTGTCTCAATTATAAATACAAGGCAATACTTGCTACACTGCTAATTCCTCAGTTTTCCCAGCCACACAGACAAGCAAGACAGCCTCAGGCACCGCAGATCACTCAGTCCCTGTCACCAACCAGCTCCAGGACTCCAGCCCAGCTGGTCCAAGGGCCGCTGGGCTCCAGCTGTCCTTCCCTTACCTTGATCTTCTCTCCCTGGATGAGCTGAAGTACTTTGGGGTTTATATCGTTCTCTTCTGAGGAGCAAACCAGAAAGATAAAGTGAGTGTAAGCAACAGATGGCCACCATTCCCATCAGCAAAACACCAGAGCCCTGGATTAATTGTCTTTATCCCACTAATCCTTGTCCTCTTGGTATTCTCCCTGGAAGGTGTTCACTTCCAGCTATTCCTAAACCCCTTTCACTGATTCTTCCCACCTGACAAGTAATTCACACTGGGAGTTACTGACTGTTCTTGGTTCACAGGAAATTGTGCTGGGATATACGGCTCTCTGTCCCAAGAGGGATTCCAGTTACCCCCAGTTTGAAACCAAAGTCTGGCAGATTAATCTGTTCAGTGTCACCAAGAAGGGAACTCAAAATGACAGGGCCCAAAGGCAGGAGGTGGTGCTGCCTCTGCCAGATGGGAATTTCCCTTAGAAATTGAGTCTGTTTTGCCAAACAGGATTTTCAGGACCAAGGAGGACGTGGCTGAGTCCTTCAAGGATTTGTGAGGTACTCACTTAGTCGGGTCTCCATGAAAGGCTGGTTGATGCTCTGCAGGTAGCCCTCCTTCTTCCCTCTGAAAACAGCACTTGTTACCACTTTTTGCTGCAACTGTTTTGAGAAGGAAAAGCGTTTACCCTCTTGGAGTTTCTCCTTCAGTAACATCAGCAGTTACAACATGGGCATGGTTACGCAATATCTACCTGGCTCACCCTGTCAACATCTTTAGATTACTCCTTGTATTACACCAAATAAAGGGACAGTAGGGACTGAATGGTCTTATGGATTTTTTCTTGTTTATGGATCTATCCTAATTATAAGAAGTGCAGTTTTAATTCCATAACATCAGCACCATACATTGCAGGTGCCACTGTGAAACGCCCGGCTCCAGCCTGGGCAGGAGGATCAGGGGTATGTGAGAAGGTGCAGTCTGTGGTTCAGACAGTTCACAGAGAGCAGGTATCACACACAGAGCATGTTTTAACTCACACATTTCCATTCTGTGTATTAGTTACCTGCACTTTCTTCTCAGCAGTAACACCTCGGCAGTATTTCCTCACCAGGTTCCTAATACAGATCTTCTGCAGCATCTCAGATGTCTACATCAAGAAAAAGAAATAAAGAATGAGGTTGTACAAGCAACTCCTGCTGCAGTCCTAGCAAAGACTTGCCTGGCACAAGATGTTTTTAACATCCAGCCACAACTCACTTGAGCTCCCCCAGCCCAGAGTCCCACGTACCAAAGAGCTTTGCTACCAGAGAAGGGTTAATGCCCAGCAGCAGCTGAAGGATGAACACCACCAAGCAGCTGAGTCATTACCAGAGTTACTAAAAGCAGCAAAGTCCATCTGTCAGCTCCAGACAAGACTGTGGCACCACACAGGCTGTGCACTGTTGGTGTTGCTCTTCACCACATCTTCCACCTGAGCTTTCTAATTTACTGGGTCCATCTCACCCACCAAGCACTGGCCACCACCAGCATGGGAGTGATGTGCTCTGGTCCTGAAACCAGGCCATGAGCAGGATCAAAGGGACCATAACAAATGTCAGCAGCTGTTTGTAAATGAAAGTTCTACTGGAAGCAATCAGAGCTTGTCCAGTTCATGCACTGAGGCTACCTGCCCTGCTAAAGCCTACACAAGATGAAAGGCTACAGGTCTATCTGTGCTTAAAATATTATAGGATTAATTTTGCCTTTACTAGTGTTCACGAGTTCACTTTTCTGTCAGAGCATCTTCCTTCCTAGGCCTTGAAACAAAAGAACTGAGCTCCCTCCTTTCCCCTGGAAACTTAAACAGCACCTTTTCCTCCTAACTCTCATCCTCCCCCAAACACAGAGAGTCCCTCTGTCTTCCAAAAGGCTCTGCCATCGTGTCTAAGCCGAGGACAAGCCAACAGGTCACTGCTCTTCTCCTACATGAAGCATGCACACCTGAGGACAGCAGAACAAAAGCCTTCTTCACCTCTCCCAAGGACTGCAGCAATCCTCACCTCTTCCAGGATGGAAGGAGGTTGAAGCCAGCTCTTGTCCAAGACGTTTTTTGGAACGTGGTCTCTGAGCTTCATGAAGTACTTGTACTGCACAAGCCGCACAAATTCAACGTTCTCTGGACAAAGGGGTTTCTTCCGATTGATGAAGCCATTTATGAATCTACAGAAAAACATCCAAACCACAACTTCCATGTTACATTCAGAAATCAGTGGAAGTGAAGGGCGAGTCACAGAAGGCACATAACGGGCTAACAAATCACTGGTGGCATCTCAGACACAGTCACCTGCCTTACAGCAATGGAAATCTTAGCCTTTATAACATTCCAAACAAGTTTTGTTGACCAAAATACAGTGCTTTGGAATGAAAAAGGAAGACCAGCATTACTTCTGATGTGGTATTCAGGAGGAGGATCATGTATGAAAGGGAGTGGAGAAGGAGAACCATGTATGAAGAGAATGGACAGGCTCACAAAGGGTTGGTTTGGAGATTCCTTGTACCAAACTGAACTGGGAGAACAACAGAAATCGGTGCAAGCTGGAGAAATCCTGAAGAGGTGACAGACATTTCTGATCAACTCCAACTAGCAACTGTTTTCCTAACAACAATAGCTTAGAAATGGGCATGAAGGAGATGGTTTTGACTCCCTGTACCATCAGTACTCTGGACTCATCGCCCAGAGACCATCACCACACTGAGATCCACAACCCTGCCCGCAGCCACCACAGTGATAGTTACTTCCTGATGGTCTGAACGGCCCATGTCCTCTTCTTGGCCTCCTTCCGTGCCAGTGCTCCTCGCCAACAAGCTTCTAGCTTGATAGCTGCAAGAATTAATCAAGTCCTTGTATTAGTATCAGAGGTCCTGTGCCATAATATCCTTTAAATTCATATAGCAAAAGATGTAACTGGCTCTTTTGTGGCTCTTCCCATCAGCTGATCTTTAGAGTAAGAAGTTCAGAACATTTTCTTCTCTGTAGTAATAAACCCAGCACTACCTGCACTGTAGAGCTCAACATCGAGGCAGTGATGTAAGTGATGTACTGTCCACAGCCAGCTCATCTCAGAAAGCTGGCCTTTGAGCCTGCAGTGGTATTTATCAGCTTGTCCCTCATGACAAGATGGTTTGTTTCCCCAGCAGTTAATGAGCAATTCCCCCAGCATCCCAGCACACCCCCACACAGAGCAGAGGGTGCTCCCACAGCTGATGCCTGGGTGACACCAGGAGCAGCACATGGTGTGCAGAGCTAGAGAGACCTCTCTGAATGTTCTTCATACCACAGTCACCTGCACCTGAGCCCAATGCCCACAGCCCTGCAGCAAGGTGGATTCATGACCTCCCAAAGCTACAGCTCCTCTTGGAAACCATAGCCCTAAAACAGTCCTCAACCCCAGAACCCATACCTGCTGCTCTCTTCTTCTCATACTCTCTCTTTCCAAGGCATCCTTTGTATTTGGCCTGTAGTCTTGAAACTGGGAAAGAAAAAAAGGAAAGAAATAGCAGAGACATTGTACGTAGCTACGGGGATCAGAACATTCAGGAGTCATGCTCCCAGCAATCAGACACCACATGCCAAGGCACAGAAGGGTCTGCACAACCACCAAGGAACAAAGGTGCCAAAACACCACCAGAACCAAAAGTAGCCTGCACAGGCAAAGGTGTCTTTAGGCAGCCCCAAGCAGGTACAAACAGCTATCACTAGGATGAGAGAGGTGGTATATCCCAAAAACCAGGGGAAAGATAGACATGGATCAACTAGGATCAAGGAGCTCTAAAGGAGATATGCATCTAGAACTCAAGCAATATAACTCCTGATGTCTCCCCACCCTGGAAAAGATTACTAAGTTTTCCTCGGACTCTCCCAAGTGATGCAGACCAAGGGAGCTCAACTCTCACCACGGTGCATCTGCTGCACAAACCTGGAGCCCAGCAAGAACAGTTTACCCAGGCTCTGCTTCTCAGTTATAGACAGACAAAGGGAACTGGAACCATACCCAAGATGTGCTTTCTGAATTCAAATGCATCTTCAGTAGCAAACAGAGTCTTTGGGAACCGAATGAATATTTTGGTTCTGAAAGAGACCACAAACAGCTCATCCACAGTGAGCCATGGCTTCAGCTGCCCTCACCAGGCTCAGAGTCCTCCACGCAGCACCAAGCAGCTGACCAGCAGAGATCACAGCCAGAGAATGAAAGTTTACCTTCCTAATTTGTATTCCTCAGGCTTGTAACCGATATGCTTGATGAGCCTCTCCACACCCTCAGCTGCTGGGCCATGCCAGTGTGGCCAGGTAGCTGGACAGAGGGATTTATACCTGAAGGATCAGCAAGACATCAACAGGAATGACTTGATATATCAGGAAGGAGTTCCTGAAACTCTCCCCCTCAAATTCCTACCGCTTTATTCAAGGCAAAAGACGCCAAAGCAGATCAAAATGCACACAGACAAAACCAACCTGCCTGCTGACCCCTCCTATTGCTAGGACTTGATTTTTTTTTAAGCCAACCTTGCACTGAAGCCCTCGTAGGAGGGCAGGTTCACCTGGCTGAAGGCAGAACAGCTCTGCTCACCTTTGCAAGAAGAGCTCATACTTCCGCCGATAGGCAAAGCCGGCTCGTCTCACCCGCAAGTGCTCCATCAGCCCCAGGTATTTCACCTGGTGTCGGATCAGATAATCATCAAACTTCCCTGTAGTAGGGACACACACAGTCACTGGAGAACACTGGCTGTGGAAGCTCAACTCACTTCACATATTGGAACGGATAAGGAAGGGATCAAATCCACACTTACACAAGGTGATGACTTTGCTGCTAGCTTAACTAATAAAGATATACATATATAATCTCTCTATGTATAACCTATATGTATGTATAATATAAAATATATTGCATCTGATGTACTTAGCTACAAGCTAAAAATCTCCCTCAATTCATTCCTTTCTCTCAACTGTGCCTTCAGCCCAAGATCTTACCAGGCTCCTTGTTCTCATTCGGTTTAATGCACCGGACATAAGAAGGCTCCTTGGACATCAGGATGTCTATAAGGCTCATCAGACTGTTTTTGAACTGGGTTGCAACCTAAGATGACATTGAAAGGCATTTTTTTTAGCTTTGGAACTCACTGAAGTCAACTTGTTCCCTGCACTCATCTTAAAACCGGTAAGTAAAAGGCTGAGCTATGCATTAGTACCACAGAGCTGTTGAAGCACAGTTAAATCATAAGTTACCTGGATGCTGTGCTTAGCAGGAATATTTGAACCCCTGCCACGCAGCTGGACATGCAAGACAGCCCTTCAGAAGGTATCTGCTGTTGGATGCTGGGCACAGGGCTTATTTTAGAAGAATGCATTAATAACAACATTAAGGAATGTCACACTGGTGGCTGCTGCCTCAGTGACATCCCTGTTCAACCACCAGGATGCCAGCAGGGCCATAACACCAGCAAAATTAAAATAATCCACTCCATTCAGGACTAAGGGTGGGATCAGTGGTTAAATCAGGACTTGGGAAGTTGAGTTTATATATTCAGAGTTCAGACTAAGGATGAAACTCACAGTCTCTGGTCTCCTCCTGTTGTCTAGCTCTGACAGTAAAAAGCAGTCTCTAATGATGCCATTTTTAGAGTTGCACAGCACCTGAAACAGAGTGAAGGAAAAGCTGCTGTATTTAGCAGGCAGCTATTCCTGCTGTCATGCTGCTATTCCTGCTGTCAAGCTCGAGCAGCACGGCTGTAGGAACATGCATGGAGTTGCCTAAAGAACATTACTCAGAAGAAATACAAGTTGTTGTTTGATAGAGAGATTAAATACATCTGCAAAACATCTTTGCTTCAAGCAAGGTAGCTTAAGAGCCTTTTTTGTTCTTACCTCTTTCAGGTTTCTGTACAGGAGATCATTATTCTTCTCCAGGAATCCTGAGAAGAATAGAACAACATCCCAAGGTTCAATTCTTTTGAAGACAACACACTTTAAAATAAAATCTGGAAATGTATATCCTTGAAATTCACACTGCACTCACATTTAAAACTTTAGTACCTCCAGTGTTGTAGATAATTTGTATTTCATCATCTTCACACCAAGTTATCTACAACACTGGCCCAAAAGCTCAGGTAACTTCTAGGCTGGCACTTTGTTCACACTCACCCACAGCACAGTAAGTGACTTCTCCTGCATAGTGAAGGAGGCGGAAATCCACCCAGTCGATCGATTTCCGTGTTTTCTGGTCTGCAAGCTTGCGACTGCAGGGGGGGAAAAATAAAGCATCAAGAGGAAAAGCAGCAAATCAAGTCAAGCTCATCAAGTGTCACCTGCACAAAAAGCAGCTGAAGAAGAGCTGGGAGTCTATTTAATGTCAGTTCTATCAATGTGGCTCTGACTATGCAGTTATGGCCCATAATTAAATTCTCATTTATCTGTCCATTCTAACAGCTAACAGCAAAATTCAGTGTCAGCTGGAAAAGCTGGAGAGAGTCAGCTACCACAAACTCCTCAAAGTATCAGTGACCCATCCTTGCTATTTGGCAACAATTACCCTTTCCAGAAATGTTAAGATTTCCTCTCATAACATTCATGTGAACACATTCTCACTGCCTACATGAGAAAAAGGTCATCAGTTTCCTCAATTTCAAAGTGAAAATGGGGTTGGGGAGGGAAGGATTGTTTGAGACATTTTGGTTTAGAACAAAAACCCAAATACAAAGGAGAAACCAAGATTTTCAAGAATAGCAAGGGGGAAAAAAAATTAGAAAGCAAGGACTCCTGAGGGAGAGAAAAAAAAAGGAAAAGAAAAAAAATAAAAGAGCAACTTAGCAGTTTAAGTTTCAGCTTTGTAAGCAGTCACTAACAGCAGAGTTGTGTGTCACAACAGCACATTAGTACATCAAAATTTCCTTCCAAGAGTATCGCCAAGTACAGATCCCATTTAAGTAGCTCTAGCACTTCTATTTAAAGCTTTTAATCAGGCAGAACAGTATTAAAGCACATTGTGGTGACAAGGAAGTTGGCTACAAATCTTCCACTTGGCTGTGATGAACTTCAGAGATGTAGAAACGGTGGCAATTCAGCAGCGTGACTCAGAAGTGATGGCTTGTCAAAGCCCTTCAGCAGGCGTCTGCTGGGAGCTGCCAGAACAGCCCAGAACACGTTCATCTGCCACCAAAACCACATCCAAAAATACCACAAATTTAGCACAAACCAAAACACTGCTCATCTGGGAGATCTGAGCAGGACCATGTTCCTTCCCTCTTCCTACCTAAAGCTCTCACATATCCAGATAGACTCCTGAAAAACATTTGTGCCCCTCACAGCCTGGGGCATTAGGCTCTGCTTTGAAGTATCTTCTGCTACCCCTGGAGTCAGTGGGGGACACAGTCACCCATGACTGAAGCCACAGGCCAAAATAATCTAATCTTTACTCTCTAATTTTAATTAAAAGATCAGCATCACACTAGTAAAGAGACAGGAATTCCCCCACTACCTCTCCAATATTCCAAAACTATACTCCAGCAGCGTAGCACATTTCAGGGTCAGACAGTGGATGGGCTGGTTGATTTTCTTTGGTATAAAGAAATCCCTGTTCCCTCCCCAATGCACTGTTACAGGTAAGAGATGGGAAGAGTTTTGTCTGTGATAGGATACAGAGTGTAAATGCATACGTCACGAAGTGGGCATGATCTCCTACTTTCTCTTCCAGCTTTTCCAAGAAGCTCAGATCAGTTGCTTCCCCAGGTCGCAAGCATTCTTCATCCTGGAATGGCAGGCAGCCCGTCAAATGCTGCTCTGAACAGACTACTCCCTCCTTGATGATTAATATTACAAACTTTATTATGCAAAACCAAAGAACTTGGATACAATTCGAGTTCTGTTTTACACAGACAATTTCCTACTTAAGTTTAAAGCTTCCTTTATCTGTTTTCAGTAGAAATGTCAAGAAAAATCAAGTCAAATCTGCCTTTTTCTTCCAAATTTGGCAACGCCCTGCCTCATCCTTTATTATTTGTAGTTCACTTAGACACAGTGAGAAAGATGACACCATTACACACCAAAATTCAGGAGGATCTGAAGGAGTCTTGGTTTGGATGAATCACAGAGTTGGAGGGGGGAGACAAGCTTAAAGATTACCCTTTTTTGACCCAAGAAATACAACAAGCCCTGCTTGAAAGAGCAATCCATTGCAACGTGAAGTTAATGCTGAGCTTCAGCAGCACCTTCTCTGGACTAAAATGTACCAATTTCTGTCACCTGTAACGAGGTGACAAAAATTCTCAGCTTTGTGGACATGTCAGAGTAGTGGTAAGGGACAACTCCAAGTTTGGCTACAGGTCTCTACCGGAAGATTACTGTATTTCTCACTAATTAGGGTTTGCATGCAAGACAGCACCATCATGATAGTCAGCTTATGTGCTCAAATTCCTCCCTGTGGAACTGCACACTTCCCAAAGCAAAAAGTATTGCACAGCACTGCAGAACAAGCTTCTTGTTCAAGGCTCTAGAGAGAGCTGCCTTCAGCCTCTCCCATTTCTCCTGCCATCCCTTTGAAGGCACAAAGAGGATCTTCAGATTGGTATTTTAGAAAAAGTAACAACTAAAGGGCAAGGAAACAGGAAGAAGAGCAGGAGGAGGTAGGTAGCTCTCAGGTTTCCTCTCCTAACTGACCCCTATTGAAGTTCCAGAGATTAAAACAAGCAAGTCATGTAAGCAGATAGATGGGATGAATTTTCCTCTGCCATCTTCACAAGAGCCTGGAGGTTTGTTTGGCTTCAGGTGGCCATGGAGAAGCACTCCTGGTGCTCTGCAGTTTCCCTGCTGGCACTGAAAAGAAGGCTGGGTCCCATCCTTGTTGCTGACTAAAGCCAGCCAGGTTGCTGCAGCTACCTTCCTCCTACCTCTCAGTGTCTCCAAGCAAAAGGTGGAGAGAATGGCCTAGGTCTGCCTTCTCAAGCACTCAAGAGTTGCTATGGAAGCATCATGACTCCTTCAAAACCCCTAACTCTCTAGCAGGCAGATCCTCTGCCTTGATCTTCTGTGTCTTTGTTTACAACATCTATTTGTTTACATTCTGGATAATGCAGACCCATCAGGTAATGAAAGGAAAAAATACAATTACAGACCATTAGAGTAGGGAACAGGCAGGCATTTTAATTTAAGTATCACAAACTCTGTTCTTACCAGAATGGAGATTATTCCTTTATGCTTCTGCTCAACCAGGTCACAGATGATCTTGTTGTTAAAATACGGAATTGGTTCCCACTGGAAATAAGAGAAAAAAAAAAGGATGAAGAGTTTTAGAGGAAGACCTTTTCCTTGAAGTTTTTAAGTTGTTTGGAGCCAGGTTCCAATCCCAGTGAAGATCACTGTTGTGATCTTATCAATTCAAACAAACAAAGAGATGAAAAAAGCAGGATGTCATCTTCATTGATGATCAAAAGCATTCAGTGTAATGGCAGTTCAAAGGAAAAAAGGGAGGGGGGATATAATAAATTACCTCTATTCCTTCCAGTTCATACTCTTCCTGCTCTGCTTTCAAGGTCATCTCAATCAACAGCTGCTGGAGCTTCTCATTGCAGTAATTAATGCAGAACTGCTCAAAGCTTCAGAGTGGTTAAATGAGCATTAGCTTTTATTTATTGCATGGACAGTTTTGCCACTGTTACAGTTTACAACTACCATTTTCCAGCCAGACAACTCACTTCCAATACATTCCTCCCACACTGTTGTGCCAGTAGCTCAAATCCAGGCAGGCAGCCCAAACTAAAGATTTCTCCAGGGGCTTCCACTAGCCCAGTGCACTCAGATTTGGCAGCCACCTGCAGCTTGCCTTGCTGGGATAAGACTACACTCAAAAACCATAGAATAGTCAGAGTTGGAAGGGACCTTAAAGATCATCCAGTTCCAACCCCCCTGCCATGGGCAGGGACACCTCTCACCACACCAGGTTGCTCCAAGCCCCATCCAGCCTGGCCTTGAACCCCTCCAGGGATGGGGCAGCCACAGCTTCTCTGGGCAACCTGTCCCAGTGCCTCACCACCCTCACAGCAAATAATTTCTTCCTAATATCTCATCTAAATCTCCCCTCTTCCAATTTAAAGCCATTCCCCCTTGTCCTGTCACTCCACTCCCTGACAGAGTCCCTCTCCAGCTCTCTTGGAGCTCCCTTCATATACTGGAAGGAAGAAGCCATGTAGGACTTCAGCATGTGCCCCCACCAGCACGAGGACAGATCACCCCAAGCCTCAGGAACAGCTCTTACCTGTTTGTGTCCAGCACTTCAAATCCATAGATATCCAGCAGGCCAATAACTGTCTTCCGAGTTGAATCCTGTTAAAGACATCATTGCTCTGCAACCACCACTTCAGCCCATGCTTCTTCCTTGCATGTTTCACATTGCTTCCTTCACCTTAGATTTAACCTTTCTCTATGAGAGCTTTGTATCACATGCCAATGCAGCAGCCACTTTAAAGTGTGTAATGAACTGCTGAAACTCTTTAACACACCATTTTCCACACCCAACTACACATTTTTCCAGCTCAGTGCTGTGGGATGCCCCTACACCAGTTATCAAGCATCCAAGGTATTTGGTGGTGAGCACTGTAGGGTCTCACTGGAGAAACTCAGGAGCACTCAGTGTCTGGGAAGACCCTAGCCAAGAAACCAACCTTGTTGGCTAGAGATCCATTAATTTTGTTGACCAGCCAAGTGAAAGTTCGTCCATAAATCGCCTTTGCTACTGCATCCCGAGCGTAGAATGCCAGATCCACATTCAGTGGGCTCAGGACCTAAAAATAAATAAGGATAAGGCAGAGATGATCAACACCACAGCTGATCAAACTCCTTGCAGAGCCAGTTCACACCTGTGGCATGCAGAACCATCCATGTACTCTTACACCACAGCACAGCGCTCAGCCTACCCAACTGTAGCTGCCTACAGCTTTATTTACCACCAGTGTCACCTCTGGCTGGTGTACAGCCACAAGCCAGCAGGATTGGGATACAGCGTTTTGGAGGGTACTGATTTAGACAAGCAGGGAAACCATTCTGACTTCCTTTTAGTTTTATTATGAAATTTGGTGCAAAACACTCAAGGAATGGCTTTTACCAGTGCTTTCCTCTGTTCGTGCAGCCAGTTTCCCAGGAAGCACTCCCAGGACTGAACAAAAGGAAATCGTTTGGCTCAAACACAAGGCAGCCCACAAGCCTTTTTTAATAGCTACCACCTTGTTTTGTTCAGGTTTTGTAAACCTCTAATACTGGGAATATGTTTAATGTCTCAGGGTAGAAAAAGAAGGTGATATGGAGAAGGACAGTGATCTGTTTCTACTGTAACGTTGCTAAGAACAGAGCTCCTCATCAGTGCCCACTGGCTGGGGGGGCTCCCAGCTGCCTCGGGTCACAGAGATCGACTCGGTACCTCTTCGGATCTGGCTTCAATCTTCCGATGGGTGAGAGCTTCCTGCAGGATGGACAAGTGTGCACCCAGCAGCTGCAGAGAAGGAAATACTTGGACTCAGAGTATGGCCAGCAGGAGACTATTTAAATAAGCAGCATTGTGTGATCTGTAGGGTATAACACCCCCCGCCCCAGTCCATTCCCAGTTACACTCATCTTTGAGCAACAAACAAGTAAGGAAGTTTCAGAGAGATGTGCTAGAGAGAAAAGAGGCCCTACAACTCCAGACAGTTCATAACACGAGCTAGGTATTCATATAGCAATCCTTCTGCTTTTGGGAATAGATGTTTTGTCCTTAAAACCCCACAGAAACATCAAGGCTTCCATAACAGCACCTGTAATACTGACATTATCTCAGAAAAGTTACCTTTGAAATCCATTTGATCTGCGTGCCATCCCGGATGATGGCATGTCCGTTGCTATCTTCTTCAAACTGAATGTTCCCAAGGTGCAGGACACTAGCAACAATTCCAAAGAGATTCTAATAACAAGAAACACACCATTAGAAAACAGGTTCCCACAGCTCCATGGGATGGTACTAATCTTTCCTACTGATGCCAATAAACAGAACATTGGCTAGGCTGAAGGATAAGAGTGACAGCCTTCAGAGATGAGCTGCCACCAGTTGCCACCACGCTGTGCCAAGTGATAGAGCACGTCACCCACCCACTCCTCCCTCAATCCCCCCAAATGATGGCCTATCCCATCCTTAACACCTCTCCCAAGCCAGATTGCTTCCATTACTTTTAAGGAAAGACAGCAGTGTGCTCCCTACTTTGGTAGTCTCAGTCCCTTTCACATACATACCTCTATATCTTTTTCAGTGAAGTCAATGATAGAAAAAGCTTTGCGGACTATTTTCCAGTCATTTTTGTCATTAATAGAAAATACTTTGGCACATCGACCCTATACAGTAAAAGAAAGATAAATTAGTAAACAAAATTGCTTTGCCAATGAATTCATCAACAAACATAGCACACTGCTGGGCACACTACTTGCATTTCCAGTTTCCTCAGCCTGTATAGATGTAGTCTGCCACTAGTTAGCAAGTTTATTTCACCCCTGCTAGTCCTTAAAGCGTCTCATTTGATCAGATCTTTCAGCTTATACTTAAATTGTCAAATAATTTAGAGCATTGAGCTTGGATAGTGATTACCGTAAAATGGCTAAGTCTTATAAAGAGTTTGAGTTTCCAGCCATCTTCCATTTTCATGGTAATACTATCTTCTGCTCAGGTATTCCTCATTACCAAGGAAGAAAGGAAACTGAGCACACTAACACAACGTGAGCTGCACAGTGCATAACCATCTGTATGGACCTCTGCATGAGGTCCACAAATCCTCAGAACCTCATTTTATACCAGGTTCTGAGACTTAGAAGAGATGCCTTTACACAAAGCACAACTTGCAGACACATACTACTCTGCTCTTTAGTAGCTCTGACCACTCTTCTCAATGAATCAAGAAGCATCTTGACTGTTTCAGAGGGACCAGGGTCATCAAATGCTTTGGTGACACTTGCTTAAGAGTGTTTAAACTCACACAGAACATGGGGAATCCACAGTTAATAAAGACCTGGTGAAAGTGACTTTTTTCAACTCTGATGGCCTTGTTGTCACTGGGTCATGTTGCCCAAAAGCTTGTTTCTGCCCCCACAACTATTATCAGCTGATTCTATAAGAGATATGATCCCTTATAAGCCACTCATGTGCATCCTGAGGCCACCACAGCTAGAACAGTTCCTGCTACAAAAGCACCCAGGGTAGAAGGGTGAGTTATGGCTCTGGGGCAGATGTTTGCAGCCAACCTCCCTGGGAGTTTCACTATAACATGACACAGTGTGTTCTCTCAGCAGCTCACGTGAGGACAAGCTGTATTTGCAATCCCTACAATTCTAGGTGTAAGATAGAGAGAGAGGGACAAGCTCTCACCAACCTGGATGAGATATGCATACTTCTGGGGGTTGCGCTCCAGCCCAAGCCAGCAAAGAAGATCCTTGTCTCCGCCCTCTAATAACTGGTAGAAAATATGGAAATTCCTTTCTCCGTGGTTTTGATGGACAACTCGGGATTTCTCAATCAGGTAACTGAGGATGTGCCCTCCTACGGGAGCTCCCTGGCAGAACAAAGCAGTCAGATCAACACCAACAGATATAAACATCATTGTGTGGCTGTTCCTCCACACCTAGGAAGGAGGAGGAGTGTCAGGAGAAGCACATTCGTGTTTCTGCTGTTACTCATCTGCCATCTTGTGTTTAAGAGCTGGTATCCAACAACAGCACAAGCCTCAAACTCTGAGGAGTTTGCTGTCCTCCTGGTGTCAGTTGTGCTTTACAACAATCCATATTAGCTTTCTACTGAGAGCTGGCAGTATTGCCAGTGACAAAGGAAGCTTTCAAGATGTGTAATGAGCCACTTTACTCACAAAATGCAACGCCTGTAAAAACAGGGTCAGCAAAGTGCAGCAAAAGCCTTAATAAATCCTGAGCTGCCTGGTAAGCATCCAAGAAGTTCACTGATACACCTTGTTTTAACGGAGGTCCATTAAGTTTGTTCTCACCTTAAAATCAAATTGGATATCCATGTATTTCCCAAATCTGCTCGAGTTGTCATTCCGCAGAGTTTTTGCGTTTCCAAAAGCCTATGGATAAACAGACAGATTAAGTCACTTGTCATCTTACTGAGAACCTGACACCCACAACAGGGCTTCCAGTAACACAGACTTGCTGCATCAGCTGAGTCCTCCTACAGAATTTAGTGGGATTAAAGAAATACAAACTAATGTACTCCCCTAGTTTTAATGAGGAATTCAGCTAAACAAACTATTGTTCTTTCTTCAATGCCCTATAACTGAAGCCACAAGGAACTGTTGTATGGTGCACAGTTTCCTTGTACTCCCAAGTTTCAGCTATTCCCTACTATAAACCCCAAGTTTAATTTCTAAACATTGAGCTATGTTAAATCCCAAGTATTCTTTCAGAGGCTGTGCTGCCAGGAGGCCAAACATATATTATTTATGTTATGTATGCAGGCACAAAATCATGGAAAACTGGAGGCCATTCCTGGGTGCAGGTGTGTGGACTTGCATCAAAGTCTTGTGGGGTGAGGCCATCACCTCCAACTCTTTGGCAATTTGTACCTTTATTTAGTTTTTACCTCCAGAACAGGATTGGAAAGCAGCAGACGATCTCGGACGATCTGCAGCTGCTCCGTGGTTGGACAGGTTACTGCGTAATACTGCAAGATCTTCTTGGATGCTTCTGTCTTCCCAGCTCCACTCTCCCCAGAGATGAGGATGAAGTGGTTGTTGTACTCACTGCACATCACCCGGTAGGCATTGTCAGCTATGGCATATCTGAACAAGGATCACAAGAAGTATTCAACAAAGAAGCATCCATTAGAAATGGCAACAGGGGAATAAGGATCAAAGTTTTTTTCAGAATTACTTACTCCTTGACTAACATTACAAGTGTTGGACATGATAGGAAAGCAGAGCTCTAAACATGAGACTTAACTCAGGGTCTCATAAAAAAACACCAGTCCATATTTGAGGTAAAGATGGGGATTGGTTTTTTCTCCCACTGTTGCTGTGCCATCTACACAGGCTGTGTGTATTCCTGGTGAATACAGTTTATACACAGCAGGGACTCCCTCTCCCAAAGCAGAGGAGTCAGTTTTGATCCCAGGAAAGATCTCAACTTCTGCTGATAAAGACAGATACAAAGACAACCAACAGCAGAGCCTTCACCAATATGGCACTTAAGGAAGGAAAAAAAAGAGAAAAAGAAAAAACCTATTCAAGTCTCCACCCAACAGCTCCCAACCACCAAAAAAATTCCAGCTCAGAGTTCAGAAGTTTAGGTTTCTTCCCCTTCTGGGAAGGCCAAGTAGAGGCTGTGCACGAGCACTCTGCCAGCCCTCTGGTTGTCTGCTGGGACACGGAGCCTCAGAGGACAAGGCAAGATGATCAGAGTGTTTTGAACAACCAGAAGAAGAGATGCTGAGTGGCATGTGGACACTGTCAAGCAGTGGTCTGGCTACACTGTGTGTAAGGAGGAGAACACACAGTTATCTTCAAGATAGCTCCTTCCCTACAGTTTCTTCAGCATCAACTCCTGCAACGCTTTTGTTCCTCTTTTATTCTCACAGTCAGGTAGAAACCAAGTGTCAAATACATCCTTGCCTACAGGAAGATAATATCAGCATTCACCAGAGCTAGTGACTGTGGCTACACATCCCAGAATTACAGAGAAAACCCCATTTATTGAGATAAACTGAAATCCTAAGGGATCTACTTACAGATGAGGTGGCAGTTCAAAGAAGTTCACCCCCCGATAAAGCTGCATCTGCGTGACTGTGTAGATATCCAGCTCTTTGTAAGGGTTGACAGACACAAGAAGAGTGCCAATATATGTCTGCAGGGAGAAAGAATGCATACAGGTGGGAAACCTCTTCCATGACTATAATGACAGCTCCTGAAGGAGGAGTCAAGTACATCAGAACATCACACAAGAACAACTGGAAAGAAATGGTACAGAACTTGTTATGAGAGAAGAAAAAAAAAAAAAAACAAACCAATTAAAAAAACCCTCCATAAGTGTCACTATTTCAAAGACAACACCAAACTCCTTGCAAAATCTACCCAACTAAGGGTGGAGTTGAACAATAAGAGCCAAGCTTAGGGAGTTACATATCAGGTTTTGATACCTCATGATGCTAATGGATTATTTTTCCCCCTACTTAAAGTTAGCATAACAACACATTTACTATCCCAACTCTGCTCCACCAAAAATCTTTGGAAATGACTAGTAACTGTTGCTGTGAAGGAAAGGTAAGTAGGATGGCTATTCCATAGACAGCTGTTCAACAGAGGAAATTCCTTCTTGACTGTGAAAGGTGATCAAATAACACATTTTAGTACACATTACATTTTCCTTTATTTGTGTCCATTTTCAGCACATCATAAAGCCTTGTTCTACCCTCTTTTAAATTATTGTCTGAGCCTTCATTTGACAAAGGACACATTTAGATACTACATGCCACTGCTGTAAGCCAAGGTATAACCTCGGGGCTGCTGAGAAAACAGTCGTGGCTGTGAAATCATCTTAGCTGGCACTGTGAAATACTCACTCAGCACTTCTCAGACAAGTCAGACACCAAGTTGAGCTGAGCACAACCTTACCTTCAAAGACAGCATTGTGCTCTCCCTTTCCCTATTTAATGCATATCCTTTGAAACTTTTTAAGGCAATTCAGAGCAAGCAGAGACTATTGTTTTCATTAGCTAAAGCAGACAAACTATTACTGGGTGATCACTCTGCTGGGTACTACTAACATCTAGGAAGGTTTATTGTTAGATACACAGACACATACAGAATCACAGAGCCTTCATGGTTGGAAAGGACCACCATACACACACAAAACTCCCCCTACATCTCAGCCATGCCCTGAAGTGTCACATCCACACAGCTCTTCTTCCTAGATCTGACCAGCAAGGTCACACTTAGGGACATTCCACCTGCCACAGGCCACGTGGATCCACATGAGCAGCACTTACATAGATGAGATTCTCCTGGTACCGCTTGCGAAGGTTGTTCAAGAAAGCAGCCTCACTGGTGTGGGAGTCCAGAAGCACAAAGTCCTGTACCCCAACTCTGTCCCGGGCAATCAGAGCCCCTTCCATGTTCTCATCAGTGTTATCTTCCACTTCTTCTTTCTGCAACACAAAGGTTGTATGATACATAATTAGGAGAGAGAGGGTAGGGACCCTAGGGGTTGCCTAAGTCCTGCTCCATACTCCGGGGTCAAATCAGCCTTGAGCAGGCAACACCAAGAGATTATTATCCAAGCTGTTATTAACACCTTCCCCAAAGACAGTAACTTCATACAACACAAGTTTGTGCCCCAATCTCTTTACAGTCAAGAGGTCTGAGACTCACTGCTATGATCAGAGAAGAGAACCAAAGTTTCCAGCAGCCCTCACTAATGTAATAGTTGTTTGAGACAAACCTAGCTCTGAAGATGCAATTATGATCTGGGACACTTCACTAACCCAGTTTGGACAACACAGTTGCAAGCACAAAGCTGGAAGCTAATGGTTGAAAATACCAGACAAATTGTTAATTTCTACACCACCTGTGATTACTTCATACAGACATAACTACAAAAATAGACAATCTCTGGAAAAGGCTGCATTGGACTTGACCTTTAAAGAGAAAATAAAAGATCAATACTACTCTGCACAGAATTGCTTTATTATCCCTAATGCTCTTTCCATGAGCAGATCAGTCAGCTTTCAAAGTTGGGCAGCAGATGTCTCCACAAGCCAGCAAGAGATCCATGCTGGGAATAGTGAGACCACCAAGCTGATAAAACTGATCAAATAGCAATTTGGACACAAATCTACCAGATTGTGTCCAAATCCCCTCAAGAGGCTGAAGGATTCAAAAAGGATCTCACTGACAAAATATTATTCTTTAGCAGGTGAAACTTCTGATTCTTTATCATGGAAGTTGACTTTGTATTGAAAATACACACTGCTGACAAAGTTCTTGTTTCCCAGGCTATAAGAATGAATGGTATGCTTTTTATTTGATTAAAATCAAGTTGATAATTTCATGCTAGCATATAGACAAACAGGATATTCTTCATTCTACAGTAAAAAGCACGCCATACTGGTGTTTTCAGGTGTTTTGGTGTTTTATTCTGTCCGTTTGTTTTTTTCAAGACACCAGGATTACACATTTCAGAGGAAAATTCCTGCCCTAATGCATAAAATACTTCCCTTATGACAGAAATGAAGCTACTGCATTTTGAGCAGGTTACCTTTTAGGGTAAACCTAAAATGTTTCTGCTAAGGTTTAGCAAAGCCTGACTCTGGAGGCAGGCTTCTGGGCTGAGCCTGCACAGCACTGGTGGACGATGATAGCACTTTGGACACGAAGGCTTGGTGGATTTAGAAGCAGGATTTCACTAACACGAAGAGCAAAGGACCCAGCTGCACAATATTCTTTATGACAGAGGGAAGCTCAGAGCAGTCAGCTCTTAAACAGGAATTTTAGTTGCTACACGAATATCCCAATAAATAAATAAATAAATTTATATTCTGCAAGTTTTTAGCAGTACAGTAAAGTTACAAAACTGCAAATGAGACAAATGGGCAGCTATAATGCAAATTATCAGAGTAATATTTTTAAAATAAGTTCCTAGCCCATCTGAGTAGCATTATTTGGTAGCGCAATCTACAGATTTTTTTGTTACCAAAAGATAAGGTGCTTTTAGAGAACACACCCCCCCTACCTACTCCACCTACATTGCTGCAATATTAATAATATTCTCAATATCAAACAAGTACATATTTCATAATTCAGACGCCACAATTTAGAGATAGACATTTATTTCTTTTGCCCTAATACTTTCTCCACCATTTAGCAGTGAAACTTTTGCCTCTTGATCTTGCTACAAGGGCAGCTGCCTGGCAAGGTCAGAGTTTGTCATTTTACCAGTAAGACAGACTATAAACAACATAAGGTGGGTTTGTCCTGAGAAGGCACTCGGGACAAGCTGGACAAGAGACTTTTACCTTCTCTCCAAGCAGGGAAGCAGGAAAGAATAAGCCTGAAACCACAGTGGCCATCTACCTGATCAGGTTTCCTTAACCCAGTTCTCTCACTCATATGTTAATTAGTAAGCGACACTCTTCACTGGTTTTTTTTAGGAGAAAAAAATCCCACACTCTTTTCTGGGCTACTTCAAGCTCAGATTTTCTCAGTATTTGGCTATTTCTGAGGTCAGGCAATTTTATTATCACGGTACCATTTACTGCCCCCCTTCTCCTCCTCCTCCCCCCGATTTCTGGAAGTTTACTTGAAGTTTTGCACTTACCTGGTGCGTCAGTAAGAGATACCCTCACCCAGGGCTCATCAGTGAACATTATCCCAGCAAGACACTGCTCTTTTTAAAGGATTATTTTCCTCTCCTTATCACTTCAGAGTCAGAAGATTTCTTTCCTGCCTACTGAGATGCAAGCTCTATCAGAAAAATCTTTCCCTTACTACAATGAAGGCTTTTTTCTTTTCCCACAGGGATTTGTCTGTCAACATTGAAGCCACAAGGAGGTACGACGGATCACAAGAGAAATTCATGAGATGTGCAGCTCTGGAAAAAGGCCCAAATTAAGGTCAGAAGCAACAGACTAGTTTTGTTGACAAAGTCTGTACCAAACAAGACTTGGTAAGAAACAACTAGATTCTTTTTAAAGAAACTTTGCAAAGTTATTACTTATCTTTGCCAGAGGCTCAGAACTTCATTTTTCAACAGGCTCCAGAGTTAATTGCTGCTCTTTCTTTGGTTTAACACCATAGAAGAGAAAAGATTAACATGTAGGGGAGGAGAAGGATCAGTTGAGATGCCACAGCTACCTCAGAAGCACTAGAAAAACCCATGCCATGCAACATACAAATCCAAAGAAGAGCTGAGATCCTCAGGTGGACACCATCTCCCTCAGGGTATATCCTTCAAGAAGCCTCTTACACAATTGATCTCTAACCACCACGGAAACCACCAGGCTCCTGGTTTAGTGGGGCCACCCGTACCCACCACCAAAATCAGAAAAGTCTTCTCAGGAATCCTCCACACCCCCCCAAACCAACCCAAACTGCCAGAGATGCTGGATTTCCTCACCACCAACCCTAGAAATTCTAAAGGGCTTTTATTTCACACTCGTCTCCTCCTTTACCTGAGTCCCCCCAGCCGCAGCGTGTCATCTCCAGTCCTGCTCTTCATCCACAAAGAGTTAAACAGAGCTGAAGTTAAGGCCCACTGACACCAAGTATCATGTGTCCGGCTGATTGCTCACCTCCCTCCTTGGGCAGGGATGCTCACATCCTCCTGGTTTAATGAATTATCTAACACACTGTCAGCACTCAGGCTGTGATGAGGTTTACGCTGCCAGCACCGCTTGATGAGATTTTAGGATCTCGCCCAAAGAGTGAAGTCTGAGTCTGAAGATGAAGTGATGGGCTCTAACCCTCCTGATGGGTAAATTTGAGCAAATCCAGGCACAAAATCTATCACCCCTGAACTGGCTCCTCACTCCTCACTCACAAGAAAGCTCGGCTCCCCACTAGAGGTCACCACAAACCCCATTTTTATTTGCAGATCGACAGTTTTCACAAATTACCCCTTTCCTCATACCCAACAGACAGTTTCTCCCCCCAAAAGTGACTTCTCAGGTTGGGCTCCGATTGCTGCCAACTCCCAAATGATGCCAACTCTTTCTCCCCCTCTCCCCAGCTGTCAAGGACCACCACCACAAGTATTTTCCCATGATTGCTTCTCTGCATAAACGACTGTCAACAGACTAAAGCCTCCCATTTGGGTAGCCAGTGATCCACGAGCAGCAGCAAATGACCGCTCGGGTCTGTTCAACCATCCTCCAGATGATCCTGTAAAGGGATCCGTATTTAAGAAGCTTCATATCCAAGTCCAACCTCTCGGAATAACCAAGTGTCCTCCTAAAGGGACTCATAGTGAGATCAGGGTCTGCATAACCCTTTCTGCACAACAAAATATCTTTGGTCTTACAGAAACATTAAGAAGATGAGAAATCTTACCCCGTGGCTGAGAGGCATTGAGGAAAACAGGCAAACAGCACCATCCAGGAAGCTGAGTCGGGTAGAGGCATTTCTGACTTACCCTCAGCTAAGAAGTATTGACTATAAGAAAGAAGATTTCAAAACTTAAACTAAAATGCCCTCAATAATTTATATTTCCATAGAGAAGTGGAAAGAAACGTTTAACAGACAGTTTATTTAGAACCATCTGCTTCCCAACGGAATCAGGTTTTGGTAATGGAAAGATAATTCTTACCAAGAAGCACACATTTTTGCTATGATCTCTGCAAAAAAGCTTCCTACTCCCACCCTCAAACTCAGAGGCTGATCTAATGCTGGACACTGCAATCCCAAAGCCCAGTTCAGGCTACTTGTTCAGCTCTGTCTCCAACTGGCATCCTTGGAAATCTGCTGTGATACCAAACATTTAGGACCTTTTTGCCTCTTTTTCTGTTGTTACACCCCTGAGACGTAAGCAAATAAAACTCGTGCCACAGGAACGGAGCACAGCAGGTCCCAGGGCCATCTTTAAAATAGAAGTAAGATTTAAAATAGACATGAGAAACTCATGCTTACTCGGGACAGATGAGCTTGGAGCACCACTGCTAACACAGATTCCTTTGGAAATGTCAGAGCTCTGTTTTGGAAATATTCATTTACTGCAAGAGGCAGCGCTCCTTGACCCAGTCCTGCACCCCTTGTGCGCGACAGGAATTTGCTCATTAAGAGTCCTGAAAACTGGACGTCAGCGCTCCAAGGATTATAACAAGGAAACTGTTTGGGCTCTGCTCCACCTTCTTCCATCTGTGGCTCTCAAGAGAAGTTGGCCAAAAGGGCCATGACGGTGCTTGCCTATAAAAAGCAGCAAAGAAAGCCATTCTGCAAGATGATGCTTGGCAAGGTCAACGGGAGAGCAAGGACAGGTCCCAGCAATCACAACTCTTCCTTCAACTCTGGCAGTGACCTCAAGGTCAAGATTACAGCATGCCATGGGGCTGCTAGAAAGGCTACAGGCAGCTGCCTGCGCAGTATCTGCTCCAGTAGAAGCCAGGACCCCTTCATCCCCAAAGAAAACTTGGGTTTGATGACCACCAAAGAGCTGGTACCACCGTCTGCTTGGCAACAGGACTTGGAGCGATACATCACTGGCCAAGAATTACAGCAAACCCAGGGCAACAGGGAAATACTTTCCTCCTATTGTGGAAACTTTGGCATGGCTCGTAAGAATTAATGGGTTCAGGGTAATTCTCAGATAAACTAAAGCCACACATAAATCATAGAATCATAGAATGNTAAAGCAGAGCAGATCTCCATCAAGTGGCCAAGTTACGGTCGTCCGATTGCAGCAAAGCCAGCAACAAAGACGAGACAATTTTTCGACGTTTCAGTGAGACCGGTCCCTATATCTCTGGAAACCTCTTCCACGTTTATAATGAGACCAAAGTTCTGTGCTTGGAAATGCAGCAGCAGCAGCACAACATCTTGGGTCTGCAACGAGGAACTCGGGCCATCTTGCACTACTGTACACACTTTTCAAGGCAAGAGAATTCATAAATACAATTCTAGTGCGGAAAAAATTTACACATTGTAACCTAATTTCTTTTCAAAAGAATACAGAATAAGAGGGTTTTAAGGTTAATCAACAGCCTAGGGAAACGCCAACAGTTCTTAAGGCCTCTTGTCTGTCTCCAGGGCATAGTCTGCTATAGACTTGTTAAAGGGTGACTGTCTGTCTTTCTCAATAGAGGAGAGGTCGAGGTGAACCACTTCACTTTCATAAATCAAAAGAAAGAAAAAAAGTGAGAAAATCTCCAGAGTTCAAACATTTCTTTAAAACCCAAACTTTAAATACTAAATGGGCTTCATGGCTGCCATTTTGAAAAACATTAGTTTGCCAAAGGACCCTTTTGATTTCTATTTGAAATGCGAGCGCTCACAGATAATCCATTGAGAATCAAACCCCCACAAAAGGCTTCCTGAAACAATCGCGGCGCTGGTGAAGGACAACATTTTTGTGCCCAAAATAAAACATTTTAATGCGCTACAATCCATTACACATATATTCCTCCATTTCCTTTCAGTAATTATTCATTAGAAAACATTTAACGTCACTGCAGATTTCACACTGGGCAGTCTGCACACAAAGGAGAAGAGTTGGCCCATTTATAAGGGGCTGAGGCCGCCTTTTCTCATCCCAGAAACTCCAAGGCGGTGGGGGCTGCCGGACACAACGGGCAGGCTAAATTGTGCGGTTAACGGTCAAAGCCCCCCTGCCTACTTTGACACTCATTTAAAGATGACGGGGAACAATAGAGATTTGTTCTTAGCAACTCTTTCTTGTTACACGGGGTCTCCCATCGGCTGGGCTGGGCGGTTCATGGCATGAAACCGGTGCTGATGGTCGGTTCCACCTGCCAGGGCTCGCCCCACTCACTCCTCTTTTCCCCCCCTTTTCCCCCTCTCCCCACTTTAACACAATGAGACAGGTAAAGAATATCATTAAAGAGAGTCCCATTCAGCACGTCAGCTTTAATAAAACAATCGCCTGTCAGGTTAATATGAGCAGCTCAAATTTGGGGGTTCGTGCCACAAAGCCAGCTCTTCTGGAGCAGGTTAGTAAATATAGCCCCTCTTGCCCCAAAATTCCCAGTTTGCACCAGTATTCCCAGGTTCAAGTACTGTCAGCCAGCACCAATGCATTCAGGCACCTGATCTAAAAAAGCATAAAGCACTTCTTTGTAACCTTATCGTTGACAAAGCCATAACAACTGTTAGGAAGGATCTTTTTGCTTTATCAGCCTGTTTTGGCCTCAGCAGAGATGCTGCCTGAAACCCCGCTTTTGCCCCTGCCCCCCCAAAATGCTGGCATCAAGAGTGAGGAAAGCAACAGCAATCACACCTCATTCACAGAATTTAAGACTATAAACTCAAGCTACAAATCCTGGCAGGGCAGAACACAGACACTCACTGCTCTCACTCTGTCATTGCTTTTTAGATATAAACACCAGAGTTTTCTTCAGCAGAGACATGCTGAGATTTACTGCTGCTGCACCAGAGGCAGCTCTTCAATGAATCCCAAGCATTTATCAATTGCAGAACAGGACGTCTTATTAGAAAGCATAAATTGCTAATAAACTCCATAACGTGTATTCCCTACTTAACAGGGCACAGGACTTCCAAATTTCCAGTTAACATTCAAAGTTAAAGCTTCTGAAAAGAAGGGAGAGCAGATTGATTCAGCTTCTAGGAAAGAGAAAGCCAGTCCCTGTCCACACAGTACAGGGGGGTAGCATTAAACAACAGTAAGTTAATGAATTTAAAAGTCTTGCAGACTAACAGGAAAAGGTACCTTCCCAAGAAGCCTTCTGTGTTGACCAGAGCTTGTTTTTGCTCTGATAACTACAGCAAACATGTCAGGACAGGGCCACCACCAAAAAACTTTCAAAATACCACTCCCCCCACTCACCCAAGCTAGAGGGAAGATGTAAGAATCATTCCTTCTGCCTGGACCAGGCTGCAGTCACTCTGTATTTACAGTCACCATTTCTTTGGTCTCAAGCAGGACTTTGGCTGCTCAGAACAAGCACCACGTTATTTCTACTTGGCATAAGAAAGGGATAGAGCAACCTCTCCCACTGCAGGGTGGTGGGGGCAGATGGGCCAGCCCTCCAGCTGGGTTGCAGATCTGCACCAGCCTCACAGAAATCTATAAAAAAAAACCCCAGCCTTTCACATTTGAACACTCTGGTTTTCACAGTCAAATCTTCAGTCTTACACTAGAATCCCA
>VXBW01001456.1:276821-303226 GCA_013400375.1 Thinocorus orbignyianus
AAAAAAAAAAAAAGGAAGCAAAAAGTCCTGACTTCTCACTGCAGAGTTAAGTTTTAATAAAATACAAGCAAACACGTGCAATTACAAGTCTTCAAGACAGTCAGAAGAGAAAACTACAGGATCGTTGCACCCAAACACACGCTTCTAGACACAGCAAAAATAAGTTACTGGTACTACAACTCCCATAGAAATGTTCCAACACAATCCCCCAAAACAAAATCCTTTGGGCAGGAGAAAGCAAAGAGAAGCTGGGCTGTGCACTCCTCTCCAGGGAGGTGACAAGTCAGCAGCAAAACTGAAGGCAGACAAGATGATCAATGCTTAAAACAACAAATTGCTGCTCAAAAGAAGATGACAACTCCAGTTCCCATAGCAAAAGCCAGCCTTTATCTCTGTATCACAGCCCCCCAAAAAATCAAGGGCTGCTTGGAAAACTGCTCCAAAAATAGCGACTCGCAGAGGCTGCAACACAAAATCTTAGTTCACATGAATTACTGCAAAGGTCACCCAGATGCTCACGTTAATTTAGGATGTGCACTTGCTCTGGGCTTGGTTTGTCAGGCTTGAAGAAGCACCAGATGCCGAGCCTGCAGTTTGGCAGGCAGGTAGGAAGCACTCAGAGGGTGCATCCGAAGATGCTGCAAGCACAGACTCATTATCTAGCTGCAAATTTACTGACAAGCATAAATATTTCAACAGAGCTCAGAGAGGCAGCCACAATGGAGCGGGGAATGCTCTTGTGAATAAATAGCAAACCTCCTTCAAATCGATCCAGAAAACATCTTTATCAGACCTTCCTCTGGGTTTTAGTTTTCCCAGATCTCCTCGCACACAAAGCGCTTCGCTAACAAGCATTTCAACCCAGAAAGTCGAGCACGAAGACACCATCAATAGGTCACATCGTTGCTTCATTCTGCAAACGAACCACCTGAAGCTCCAGAAGAGCTTCTGGCACCCACCACTCAACCCAGCTGGCAGAGGGTGACAAACTGGGTGTGCTTCACAGATCCTGCAGCACTGAGCTGTCAACAGCTGGAGAGGCTTAACTGAGGAGGAATTTATGGAAATAAAAGGTAGGGTGCTGCCTTCAAAAGACACCCCCTTACTACCCTCATGACACTTTCCAGTGCACAAAAGCTGTTTCTGAAAAGAGGAAAGGTCTGCTCACAGTACCCATTAGGAACTCCCATTGCTGCCTGCAGCTCTGAAATCAAGTGAGGGAAAAGGTGAGCACCCTGACTCGCTACAGAGAAGTGGAAGGAAGAAGCACAGTGCTCCCCTTCAGAGCACCCAAGTTATTTTTGCTCCATACTAAGTGCAAAAGTGGGAGGGGACCTCCAGCATTCCCTGTGCAGTGGGACCCACCCATCAGGGTCACCAGAGGGCAGTTATTCTGTTGGTTTGGGGGTTATTTTTTATTTAAAACAACAAAAAGGCCAAAACTTCTCAACTAGTCCTGTCTGAGTCCCAGGGTGTTCTGGTGTGCATGTATGTTTTAAGTCCCCTTCTCCACTAATCAGAAAAATCTCCCTCTTTTCTCCTTCTCCAAGCAGGTGAAAATGAGCTCCTTCTCTCTTCCTTTAGTCACACCATTCTCTCCAAACAGCTCCAGAACCAGCTCTCCCTCTCTTCCTCTGGGAAGAAACAAAATCATCACTACCTACACGCTGCAAGTCAGGCACCTGCTTTGTCGAGACAATTATCCCTCCTTACACAGCCAGAAATTATCACTTTCAAGCACACTTTAGCATAAAAAAAACCCAAACCTTACAAAAAAGCTCTGAACTTACCCCTACTCCTTCCATATCACTACAAGAAGATAACCTAAAGCAAGCCAAGAGGGAAAGAGAAAAAAGTAATACACAGACCCCTCAAAACAAAAGTGTTCCCTCTGAGCATATGATCTATTGCAGGCTGAAAGCAAAGGTGACTCAGCTGTTTGCTCTTAGGGTTAAAAGGCTACTGAAGGGCTGACAGAGGGAAACTTAATCATCTGAAACAGGGAAAACCTGTGAAAATAGGTAAAGTAAGAAAGTGAAGAAGCAAGTTTCAAAGGAGCAACAAAGCTTTAATCGATTCTGGGCCTTAAACGTTAACAAAATGTTGCAGTTGCTGTAAAACCTCTTTCTTTTTTCCTCTCATGGGAAAGAAAAAAGGAAGTTTTGGTTTAATATATTAGCAGTATTTAAGAATAAAACATGATGCTTGCTCTTTGAAATGATTTTATTTCTGCTTAACAAGGGTAAAAGAAGAAAGAAGAAGAAAGAATATACAGTGATTGAAAATTATCCCAGTGGTCAAACTGAGTTGGGGGGTCAAACTTTTTGTTGGGGGGTGGGCAAAGAGGGGACATGGGAGAAAGGAGAAGTTGGGGAGCTGCTCTTGCCTTCCACCTGCAGCCATTAGTCTGGTCAATCATCTTTTCCCACAATTAGTAAGTAGCCCAAGAAGCCTTTGAGCTCTCCCAAACGACTGTGGGCTGCTCACCTGGATCTCCCCTTGGGTAGGGATGCATCTCAAGGTTACTTCTTGTGACCAAGAGATTCTTTGCCACAAGAGATTCTCTACAAGTGATTTAATTACATGCTAAACTTGGAACAGGTTGCCCAGGGAAGTTGTTGATGCCCCATCCCTGGAAGTGTTTAAGGCCAGGCTGGATGGGGCTTGGAGCCACCTGCTCTAGGGAGAGGTGTCCCTGCCCATGGCAGGGGGGTTGGAACTGGATGATCTTGAAGGTCCCTTCCAACTCTGACCATTCTGTGATTCTATGAAATTTCAGCTAAGTGACAGAAAGGATTGATTGCACATATATAATTCTTTAGACGTGAAGTATTGACCAAGTCTGGGGGTAGGACTGGCTCCAGCTGCATGCAGAGGAGTTTAGGAAGCAAAGGGGGTCCTCTCTGAACCTCAACTCAACAGGAGGGTCTCCCTGACAGCTCTGTCTGACCCTGCCCTCCTGCAGGGGATAACCAAGTGCACCTCGCCATCCAATCTTCTTAAACCACGCTTGCATTTACCATCAAACTTTGTTAAATCATTTCTTCATATCAGTAAATGTATTGCTGCTTCTCTCTTAGGAGTGAAGTGCATCACTTCCTCAGAGGAAATAACAACAATTATCCCAGTAATGAACATGCTTGGCCCATTTGCTGTAATTCTCTCTCATGTCATTAATACAGTAAATAACTAGATAGGGTGCCCCATCTAAGAGTAAAAATAAAGGCTGTGCCAAACCCAAACCATATGTAAGTTGCTGTTTGCTTCTCAGCAGCTCAAGTTGCAGATAATGTCTTCTTTGTTTTGCCTTTCATTATGTTTGTAAAATCTCTATTTCCATGGCAGGTGGCCATGGCCCAGCCCCTGCTCCCTGAAGAGCCCCCCATTGCCCGAGCCCAAGCCAGAGCAGGGATCCCAGTGCTCATCGATGCCAGGCAGGGAGGAAAAAGCTCAATTTTTAAACAGGAGAAATTCCTCCACCCCTCACAGCTCTGTTGCAAATCCCAAATTCAATGCTGAGCAAACTAGAGGATGCTGCTCCTGTCCCTGGAGGATTACAGCCAGTTAATGAACTGTTCTGGGAATGAGGAGCCAGTGGTGTGCCGAGAGGGTCTGGGGACACCCACGCACTGTCACAACTCCAGAGCTCCAGAGCTGGTGAAACACCGGGGTGAGGATACACAAAGGCTGTTGCCTGAGGAATTACTCAGGGATCCTATTAGGATTGCTGGGCTGATTTTATGGTCTCTAAAGCTGACCTTCAAAAGGACAAATTGGGAAAAAGGAGCAGGGCAATGCTGCTCTGCCTCTTGAGAAATGAGAAATGCAGGTCCTGGCTGCTTTTTTTTGGGGGAGGATGAATAAAGAAAGAGCAGGTTTAACATCAGTGGGGCCAAAGAAGCTGCATGGGGTTATCAGAAAAGGGCAAATGAGTTTTCCTTCGAGCTCTGGAGCTCTTTTTGTGTCTGCTAACTGTAATTTATGTCAAATATCTGTCACCTAGTATAACAGTGGGAAGGAAAACTTTCACAGCAAAGTTGCAAAAGCACCCGGCTACTAAAAGCTGTTACTCAGTCTGGCTCTGTCCAACAAATATGTATTAAAAGGGAAAGATAAGAGTTAACATTTTATTCAATTGGATAAAATACTTCTTTTTTTTTCCTAAGGAAGAATTATTTTCAAGACTTCTACAACTATTATTAAAAAGGAATTCCCTCATCGCTATGAACCCCGATGGTACCTGTCACAACCCATGGGCTATGCTTCAGTTTGGATCCCTGAACAGGGGGGCTCTGCTGTCTCCAATTCAGGCAGACTGTGCACTGTCAAGCAGCAACACTGAAAATGACAGGCAGAGTAAAAAATCCTCCAGTGTTGCAATAAGCAAAACTCCAACAGATTTAGCAGGATCCTTGCTCAGCCAGGCTCACACATCCTCTCTGAGTCCAGCAGTCAGTACTCCAGCTGACTAAAATACATCCCTTTATCTCCCTCTCCGGCACTGTGATACATCAAAGCAAACCCACTATTACTTCCTTTCACTCTCTGTTCTCACCAGACATGAGATGTGGAAGGAATTAATTACGGCTAATTAAAAATTAAATCCTCTCTTGCCTTCAGCCACTGTATTTCTCTCTCTTGACTCAGAACATGCAGCTCAAACGCTCTGTTACGTTCTGCCTCCACCACCTTTTATTTGAGAATAATTTGCTTACTTCTCTTTGGCTCCTGCATCAAGCTCTGTCATTTGGTCTTCATGGTGCCAGCAGCAAAACTCCAGTCCAGATGCCACCTCTGCTCCATGTCCCTGCTGCTCCCAGCAGTGCCCACCTTTGCTTCAGCCCCGGGTGTCACTCCTGACTTCAGCTCCCCCCACACACAGCCTGCAAGAGCCTCCCTCCCCGTATCTGCTGAGCCGACTCTCTCCACCCCAAGCACTTGATGGAGCAGCTCCCTCTCCGAAGCTTTTCAACCGTGCTTCCTCCCAGGCCACCACCTCTGCTGCACAACTGACCTTCATGAAACGCATTGCCAGCATGAACTTGTCCCTGCCAAACACAGCCAGACATTTTCTGTGGGGAAGAGGAGGAAAGGAGGTGCAAAGGAACCACTTTTCCTTTGAGCTGCTCCTCAACACACTGATACTCTATAAATAAATGGAAGATTAAAGAAGTTATCTTGCAGCAAGTGGAACGTTTGCTAAGTAGATCACAGCATTTCACCATGGTCCAGAGTCAGCTCTGGACCAAGAATGTCAAGGTTTCCTGGATATCTGTCCTACAAAAACCATCACCAGGTTTTTGTGATTTGAGATTTGACGGGGATTGCTGGAGGCAGTGCCACGCCAAGACTGCGACCCCTGTCCAAACAGGCCAGCTTCAGAACTTCCTCAGCATTTAGAGACTAAACTAGTGATGCAGTTCTGCTACAGATGTCTTACAGAATCTTCCACGGAAGTTTTGCTACAGTCTGTGGTGAGAGAAAGCCATCAGCAGACACCGAGAAACCTGCACCTTAATTGCAAGAGCTGTTATAAACCTTCGAATTTGAATATCTTGTCGGAGCAAAGCAGCTGGTTTGATCCTGAGGTTCCATCTGTCATCTCCTCTGTCAAGACTTCATTTGCATGCAAGTGAGATGTCATCCCAGCCACAGCTTCCAAGAAATTTCTTTGTTGAAGTCCACTAAATTAACTTAGCCAGCAGAGAGGGAAAGCAAACATTTATGAATACAGAGGTACCAAGGATAAAAGTAATTCTTACTGCTGAAGGCGTATCATCCAAGCTAAATGCAACACACACTTTTGCACTGTGAAGTTTTTCAAATGAGTCTAGTTATTTGTGGCTGAAGTATTATCAGTTGTGTGCTTATAAAAATATTACTTCAAAATCATTCTACCATCATTTAGCCTACGGAAACTCAAGTATTTACTAATGCAGTTAACAGAAAGGTCATATAGAGCTACATCTCTAGCTAGTTGCAATACATCTATCACTATAGCCACTAAGAATTAAAGTTACCTGGGTATCCATCCTGAATGCTGTTAAAGTCAGCTGTTAACAATTATTCCAGCTAAACCATTCAAAAGGTGCTTTGAACTTGTTTAAGGTCCTTCGTTAACACTGTGCAGCCAGCTGGGAGACTATGTTCACACCCGAATAGAGCACCATCAATAATTTACTGCCTGAGTCAGGGACTTTGTCCTGTGGTACTTGCATACACTTAGTGGCTGCTTTTCCAAGATAAGAACTAGAAACTGTATCTTCCTTGAGATTACATTGCAGGCACTGGTGATCTTTAATGAGTCGGTATAAGCATTATATGTTAATTAGGAACTACTGAAATGAGTGAGTACATCCCTCTGCTGTTTTAAAACTGCCCCTGAGGCCAGCCCAATCCAGGACTGTGCTGGTCTTGCAGGCTGCGTGGTGGGTACTCATCTGCTTGTTCAGAAACTGGAATGTTAGAGGCTGTAGGAGCTGACTCCAGCTGGAAGCTTTAAGGTTAATAATGTATATCTCTTGGTTACAGTATCTCTCTTCCCAGGCTGAGGCTAAGACATGCTTAAAAATTAAAAGTGCCGATATCCTACAAAGGAGGAACAGATGCTAAGACTAGGCATTAATCTTTAATGCAATTCCAACTCTCACACTAAATTTTACTAACTTCCCTGCATTGCTGCAACTTCCATGATCTCTTCACCCCACTGTGCAATGTGCCATTCCCTGGGACAGGGCACAGACTTACCCTAAAGGAAGACTCAAAACCCTGTTATAACGTAGGGATACTCAGCTCTCACATTCACATATTGTATTCTCCCTGGTTTTCCTCTACAGGGTCCTGACGTGTTGTAACCAGATCTAAGGAGAGGCAGCCCTGCCTCTGCTGGTATCCAAGCTCCACCATCCTCACGCTCAGTCCTGCACACATTACCTGATGAAAAATTAAGACCTCGAGCTTCAAGCCATTTCTACAGCTGCTTTAAGAAGGAGAAAGCCAGAGAGAACTTTCAAGTAAGCTCTTTCAGGTTTATCTAGTGATGCATTCCCCATTACAAACTGTGTGGTGCATCTAAAATGTGTGTGCATATTTATGTAGGTGTCTATGAAGCACAGCAAAGCAGCAGAGCACAGAGCTGTGCAGAACGAAGAGCAATGAGTACTGACATCAGACAACTGAGCACCAGCAAAGGCAAAGGCTCACAGTCCCATCGAGTAACTTCTGCAGCTTCTGTGTACACTTGCATCATAGAAAATGATGATAAACACTGCAAAGCAACTCACTTTAGATCTTTAGGCACCTTCTAGCAAAGGGAGGAGAAAAAATTAGATGAATATAATATGACACAGCATAATACATAGATGAAAAGCAGATGAATGTGTGTTACTGACTTCAGTGCAGAAGTGCTGAGGAAAATTCTTTAGTTTATGTAAGGCTAGAGATGAAAGTTGAGTTGAGTGTATTACGAGTGTTATAAGAGATGGAAAAACAAAGCACGCTCATGCGCAGTCAGGTTCTTGGAAACAAGCACTATATCAATCCTCACAATCACTTATTTTGCCAATGGAAGCTTTTGTGCCCATCCTCATCCCAAAGACACCATCTCTGTACACAAACAAGGCAAGTACATTTTCAGTGAAGTGGGCTGGACTGTTATATGCACTGTGGTGCTGTTACCTTGACCACCAACAGAACCACCATCGCTCTTTCAGACAGTTACAACTTTGAATTTGCCACCAGATAAAATACTGAACAGATCTTTTCACACCATCCATTCTCAGTAGGGAATGCTGAGGAATTGTTTTGCACAGAGTAGGAAAAAAGAGATGTGGAACTAAAAGACAGAAAGAAATTATATTCTTTGCTGAGAACTGCAAAATGACGATCAGTTTTGTGCTTGGAGTTAAGGTGCTGCAATGGGCAGATATGAATGGGGCTCTTCAAACTGTCTTTGCAACTCAGGCTTGAAAATCTGACCCAGGATTCTGCTTTACTTCAGCATCCACGGTGGCAAAACCAGAGATGAGAATACTGCATCGCATTCCCATCTGCACAACACAGCAGTAAGTTCATTTCTACAGAGAGCTCAAGGAAATGTCTCACCCAGAAAATCATTTTAATGCATCTTGCTCATCCCCAGACTTAATGCAAGCACAGCGCTCGGGTACCTGGCCTGATTACAGAAGGAATATTTTAGCAGTTGGAAGTGGCTTCATGGCTTCATGCTACACTACCTTTGTGTAGAGAGATCACCTTTAGCGATTATTTATTTCAGGAGTTCAGATTCCTGCCTTCCTGTGACATGATGAATGACTTTTAAGTAACATAATATCTGGTTTCCTCCTCTTTCACACACCCATTTCATTGCCAGTTGTCTTCAGTGACCAGATCCGAAAGGATTGTTTGCAGTCGAAAGGGAAAGAGAAATTCTTTACCCTGTGCCCAGCCTCCTCTTGTTCATATTTAATTGAATTCTTGCTTGTGTTAAAATGGTTATCAATAATTCACCCCTGAACTCATTAATTGCAAACATCCCAAGTAATAAACAGGACTGCTCTGTGAAAAATTCCAAAATACTTCAGTTTAACTTTATAATCTGTTCTCCACGTAACTGCAAGTAGCCAGTGCTTTCCTGTACAGATTATTTAAAGAAGAAAGCACAGTATCAGACAAGATACAAAAGTGGCCTTGTGTCAGAAGGTGGCACGGGGCAGATTCATCAGCTCCTGAGTCTCTCCCATCACTGCTGGGGTTGGTGATGGCTAAAAAGCACTGAGAAAAGTCCTCTCCTTTCAAACCAGCAGCTCAGACCCCTCTTTCAGCCTCAGTTTTACCATTTGAAAAGAGTATTTTTTGACTAGCTAAATTAAATCCTTGACATCTTTTGTTTATAACCCACATTCTTTCTCAAGCCAGTTGAGAGGAAACAAAGCAGACAAAAAGAAAAAAAAAAAAAACCACCCCAGAGGGAACAGGAGATAATTTGATCCTGGTAAAATACAGCAAAACCACAACCTGCTCTCAGCGAGGCTCTCCGAACCACGCTGCACTTCAGAATTACTACAGTCACACAAGATCAAATATTTCAAGATGCAAAGACTCTCCTCCTGTCATTCTAAGATTAGAACATATTATTTCCACATCGTATCTAAGGCCCAGACACAATCTCAGCACTGCTGAGCAAGAGATGTGCCATCTATATACTCACTACTTGACAGAGCCAGGGCAGTCCCTCTGAGAGTCAGCACCCCTTAAACTTTAAAACCCTGCTGAAAAGAGACTGTTACAAACAAAAGCCCCTTTCCCCTACAATTCTTCAATATCAAGCCAGTATGACCATGCCAATCCGTGAATCACATGTAGCAACAAGGTGGTAGTTGTTGCCCAAGCAATGGAATGGTAAATGCATCCCATTAAAAAGTTCATACAGCAAACAAGAAATGCAAATGTGGCACCTCCTACTGAACAACCCACCAAATGCCTTGGTTTTCCTACCTGTAAAATGGGACATGCTTTTAAACTTGACTGCCATCACTCAGAAATGGTATTTGGAACAGGAAAATCCATCCTTCCCATGGCCTGGGTCTCATGGTCTTCTTGTGGATTTATCATTCCAAAAAAATGAAAAAAAAGAAAAAAGAAAGAAAACAGAAAAAATCCTGTTTGAGAAAATGTTGTCTATACCTTTTTCATTGTGCCATGTGATATAAGAAACCCTTGCAATACAATACAATACAATACAGTAAACCTCTTCTCCCTTACTTCTTTTAAAAAGAGCTTATCCTTCTGTTTGCACTTGAAATTGCAAGGAATTTCTTAGAAGAAGCAGTTAACATTTCACCCTAAACTGGAAAGCATTCAGACAGAAATTTAGCGAGCAAGCGATGCTGGGACTTGACTGGAGTACTGGAAGATAGAGAAGTTAATTAGTACAACAAATATGAAAGTAATATTTTTGTTAACTTTGTTCTTCTGCTAACAACAGAGGGGGGTTACACGTGAAGCATTTTAGCTCTGCAGCTGAAAGGGATCATTATGCTCCCAGAGAAGGTGCCTTTCATCCCTGGGAGCCTTCTGCCGGCTCCAGTGGCTGCTGTGTGCAAGCTCTCCATGGCATCCTCAGAAGCTTCCTCAGAAGCTTCCTCAGAAGCACACTGAGCCTCAGAAGGGCTCAACGTGCAAGACAGAGTTTCATGAGGACCAGCAAGATTGGATTTTCAAATATGTTCTGATAATAACTGGGAATGATAAATCTATCTATTATGATTTAGTAAATGAATGTGTAATTTACCCATCTAGGGAGCTTATCTCTGCACAGCGAGAGGACTGTTAGGGTGGGCCAGGATTTGTGACACCTGGATGCAGCTCTCTGCTTGGCCACAAGCCTCTGGTGTGAGTTTACCCAGAAAATGCTGGCTGCACACAGGATAATGCTGTACAAAGAAAGGACCTGGATCAAAATCCCCAGAAACTAGCCTGCTTTCCAGTATCCAAGCCACTGAGGTCTACCTCAACTCAATCTTTTCATAGCATGGTACCCTATCATATAAATACACCCTCAAATCTTAAGTTCCATACATAAAATATGAGTAACCATACCTCCTCTCCCTGGCACAGCTGCTGTGAATATTCAGACACAAATTGTTCTTGGTGCTAAGGTACAAGAAAGACATTACAAATCCCAAGCATAGATACATGGTTTCTAGGGGCATGGAAAGCTGTAATCAATCTACTTCGATCTCACTTCTCATGCAGGTCACTAAATCTGTGCCTGTAATATTAGGAGTGTGCTGGCTAACTGGCCACAAGCTATACAAAAGCCTTTTCTCTCCAAGTTCAATCAAAAAGACAACAGCATATGACAGAGCCCTTGTATCTTTTGGTATTTTAGCCTGTCACAGCAGGGACCTCCTGCAGTGCCAGGAAAAGAGGGTTTTTTCTGCTGGCCAAGCTAAAGCTAACAAAAATACCTAATGAGTAGAAGAGCTGAGAAGCTCATGCATTTAGCCATGTCTAAAGTAGCATGTGCACACTGAATGGGGGCATGAAAAATTGATTGCAGAGATGCTATCAGATAGACCTTCAACTGACTGGCTGAACTAAAAAAAACCAACTATTTTTGGCCACTATTTTTACTTCAATTAAAAATATTTGGGGGGAGAAATCATACCATTCCCCCACACCTCTGTTTTCTCTCTAGAACAGGGGAAAGGAAACTCTGGTCTCCAGCCTGAATGCTGCCACCAAGCTGGGTCCTGCAAGCTTCTGGTCTGACCCTTCCTTTCCTCTCCCTAGCACCAGTTTCTCTCCCTGCAAACCTCCATCCCTCTCACCCACACCACAGTTTCTCACCTGCCTGAGCTATTCCCCCCTCCAGCTTCCCATCCCTGACCCCACTAAATTCCTGGCTTGAGTTGCTGTGCACAATGTGGCTCTGGAGAAGGACACAGTGAGTTAGAGAAGCCCTGGCTGGGAGAAGAGGAATTGAACATGCTGGAAGTGCCTGTGAGGGTGATGGATATTTAGTCTGGGAACCCAGTGTGTGGCACTGGAGTGGAGGAGCACTCCCTGGAGAACTGCAGATGGGAGAAGTGTGTGACTGTCACACCAACATGACCTGAGAGTCCTTTTAGTCTTTCAGCATGGAAAATACTCCCTACTGTTGCTCTAAAATACAAAGAGCATCCCTGGAAATCAACAAGTAAAAAAAAAATATTAAAATACCAAATTACCTACCAGCTGAAAGTGATTATCACTTCCCATAGGAACAATGAAGGTAGAGCAGACCTTCCATCTGTGATGGCACCCTTGTTCAAAAAAACCCAACAATGCAGGGAGAAAAAGCTCAAGGTTCAGTCCAGTATAACAGACAACAAAGTGCTCATCTAGATGTTACTCTGTGCTCCAGGTGCACCGTCCTTCAGAAGAAACTTTAGAGGCAGCTCAGAGAGGTAAAGGCATAACTGACTTTTGGTCTGGAAAGGATGCCCATGCACAGGCCAGAGAAAGCAGTTAGAAACGTACACTGGTTGTATAAACATTGGGAAATCCTTCTTCTTTTTCTCCCAGACAATCCTAGCCTATAGGCTTGATGACATATAATTTCCATGATTAAGTATCTGTTAATTAAACACACAATATATAATTACCAAATACAAGCTGGTTGAGCTTTTAAGGCAGCGAAAGTTCCTGCCATTCCCAACAGAAGGGTACTTGTCTGGGATTCCTAAACACAGGTTTTGTGAAAAAATGTCCAGTTTGATTATGTGTGTCACATCTCATTAGAGAAGTGGTGTAGCTTATTTGTTTGACACTCAAGCAAAGCTGAAGAGGGAGCCACAGCAAATGCAAGCAAAGGAAATGCCCTTTGAAAGGAGTATTTGCTAACCTTACCTGTGCAAAGGGAAACTTCCATCTGAAAATCCAACATATAATCAAAGCCTTCTGTAATTAGGAAGTTTGGTTCCATGATCTTAATCCAAAGAGGAGTGTTGCTGATGGATTACCTGCTTTGATAACTCTGGCAAAGCTAGAGATTCAATACAAATTCACTTCGTCTTGCAGCCCACTGCTGACTCACTTCATGCTGCAAAGAAAGAGCACAGAGAAAGGTTTCACAAACTCTTGAATGGCTGAAGACTACCAGAGTAAGGGTGGTGAGACTGGCTCCTTCACCAGCACGGACCAGTATGTCCCTTCCCAGTGACAATTCAGCACATGGTCATTTACAATATTTAGAGCAACACGCACCTGTGCAACAGGATGGTTCAATTCCTCCTTTATTCAGGGGTCTTTCTACATAAAAGCACGACCTGATAGTGAAAAAATGTTCACTTCCTGACAGAAAAAGGCCAGCTGCTCCGTTCTGAAGCACTGAAACTGCACTTCTTGAGGTATACAGAGGTATCTTCATTTTTAAATTCTGAATAAAACTGCCATGCATGAGCTTTGGGAAAACTTTCAGGAGTTTCTTATATTTGCAGGACTAGTGACTGCAAATCTGTTTAAAACTATCTCAACCACTGCGTATGAATCCACCACAGACAGTCAGAGCTTATTAGAGAATAAAGAATTGTTCATCACCACCTTATGCCTACATTATGATTTTCAGTATAAAAGTCTCTGTAGTGAAAAGGTTCAACAGGTGCATGATCAAGGTCAGATTCTAATTAATGTATGTGCCATCATGCAAGAGGCAAGTCTTAAATAATGCAGAGCTGAAAGCAGTAAAAGTACGTAAAAAGCAAAGCCTGGAAACAAAAACTGTTGTTTCATTAAACTTAAAATACAATTTGACTCTGTCATACCAATGTATATGAGCTATCTGCATTAAATTGTGTTTAATTTAACTCTAGAACTATAGGGCCCAATTAAAAATAATGAGGCCTGTCTCCAACTGTCAGGCTCAATTAGAGATAATGGGAACTGATAGCTCCTGGAATAGATTCATTTTTGTCTGATAGACGAACTGGGGCAGGGGTCTTGGCAGGGGTCATTGGAATAGACCCGGCAACAAAACGTGGGTCATTCAAGCTTAAGGAGACTTAAGGAACCCAGTTATTAAATAAGGAAGTAGGAAGTAAATCAAATCCAAAAGCACATGAATAACCCCAACAGAATTATTTTTTTTTCTCCTCTTACATCCCCATATACAGCAATTTGTCTATTAAACTGCCCATTCTACAGCAACAAAATAAATAATGCATAAACCTTAAACCTATTTGACAAGGTGAAAGAAAAACTAGAAAAAGAAGTGCCCAACTTCATATGCCAGGGCCAATTTTTAAGAGTGTAGTGGGATCAATATTTTCCTTAGGTAACGCTCCAAAGATTGTAGCAAAATACACCTAAGTGTTATAAAACTATAAATTTGGGTGTATTAAGAAACCCAGCTGTCCTGATAGATGTTAGATATGACAAATGGATTAGTTCCTATTCAGCCTCAGCAATAAAAACGGGAAGAAACTGTCATCTTTCACTAAGCGCTTTCAAAGATGTGATGGAAGAGTCAGACGAATTCAGAAACACACCCAAGAGAAACAAAACCATTTGTCCTTGAAGAACCACGGATGGGCAACGCGGCGCCCGACTACTTTTAGGCAGTAGACAGTAGCTGTCATTTTAGATGAGTAATTAATCTTGAGCAGAGAGGGAGATGTGGAGCCGTGTTGACTGTTTATTGGGCTAGAATGACGCTCGGTGTCTGTCGGCACTGCCCGGACCCTGCCTGGGACGGGGACCCTCTCCCAGGCAAAGCTCAGCCCTGCCTCTATTGTCAGCAGCAATGACTCTGAAGCTTGGGTTGGGCAATCCTGACGCGCCCTGCCTTGCCTGGTCTTTTGTTTCTCTGTGAAGACACTTTTTTAATCTAATGATATCTTTCTCAATGTCTAACCATGCTCGTGCAACGTGCCGCCAATGGCATTTTATCCTCGGCTCCCCTCCCCCGCTTTACACGCCCAGGCCTGCAAAGTCATGCTTTGCATTTTAAATCTGTTCTCTGCGACTTGTGAGGAAAGAAAGAATAGTTGAGCTTCTCTCCAGCGCGGCTTATTCGGAAAGAATGTGCCCATTTCTAATTTGACTCATTATTTTTCTTCATACATCCCTTCTTTTACACTGAGAACCTCACGAGGGGACTCTACGGCCACGTTAGAACAACACAAATGTGTCGTTGCTAAAATATAACATAGGATTCCTGGCAATAAAAAGGATCAGTGTGGTTCCCTTCCTCCAGTGCCTTCTCTTGGTTGAAGGCACCAAGTGGAGGCCACCCCAGGCTCCTGGTGACAACCTACTGGACTTGACCCACGCATCTGCTCACTACTCACTGGCTACGCTGGGGTGGGAATCAACACAGGCAGGAAGACCTTCAGAGCCTGAGCCATAGCTATCTGCAACACTCAGAAGAACAGGGCAAAGACTTCAATTACAATCCTTAGACATTATAAAGGTTTTATTAAAAGAAATAAATCTAAAAATGTATATATTTCTTCTAGTCTTAAGTACTTCCAGCTCATGTCATGCAGCCCTGGGGAAAACAGAAGCCCTGAGGTTTTGGAGAATCCTGTTATTTGTAGCACTCAGTACAAAAACTGCTCTTTGGATGCTCAGCTGTATGTCTCTGGTGGAAATTTGGGTGTATGAGCACAAGAACATGTCTACAGACCCATACTGACACGAGTTGTCCACTGGGCAAGGTAACAAATAACTTACCAAGGGATCTTTGTGCCCTTGTGCTCACACACCTCTATATAGGAACACACACACCTCTCTATATATGCATATACTTATGTGAGTATTTTAACCCCCAAAAAGCATTCTTGAATAAATCATTTCACCTTTCAGCCTGAAGAATCAAATATTTTGCTAATTTCACAGAATCATAGAATCATAGAATGGTCAGAGTTGGAAGGGACCTTAAAGATCATCAAGTTCCGACCCCCCTGCCAGGGGCAAGGACACCTCTCCCTACAACAGGTTGCTCCAAGCCCCATCCAGCCTGGCCTTAAACACTTCCAGGGATGGGGCATCAACAACTTCCCTGGGCAACCTGTTCCAGTGCCTCACCACCCTCACAGCAAAGAACTTTTTTCTAATATCTCATCTAAATCTCCCCTCTTCCAATTTAAAACCATTACCCCTTGTCCTGTCACTAGACTTCCTGACCAAGAGTCCCTCCCCAGCTCTCCTGGAGCTCCCTTCAGATCCTGGAAGGCTGCTCTCAGGTCTCCCCAGAGCCTTCTCTTCTCCAGGCTGAACAGCCCCAGCTCTCTCAGCCTGTCCTCACAGCAGAGGTGCTCCATCCCTCTGATCATCTTGGTGGCCCTGCGCTGGACCTGTTCCAACAGTTCCATGTCCTTTCTATGTTGAGGACTCCAGAACTTTCATTCTCACTTAAGCCCTATGGCTTTAGCCGATGCCAAGAGGCAAATTCTCTTACATTTTCATATCCCTCTGGCTTGGCCTCCCTCTGGGGGTCTCACATGTCCACGGCACCTTTGAAAGACAAATGTAAACACCACAAAAACACTAACAATGACATGCCCTTCCCCGTGTCAGAAATATAAAGTGGGTTACCATATTGAAGATTTAAAACGTGGTTGAATTAAATTCACAGCTCCGAAGGGAGTTCAAGGTGCCACATTTCTTAAACAAGAGATCCAGAAAAGGTTGCTTCCAGTTCCATTTCTGCAACTTTTCAAAGCCAGAGCCTATTTTTCCCAGTCCTGTGTTCACCAGGATTTGTGGAACTGAGCCAAGTCGAATTCATATAATGACATCATTTTCTGTGAGGAAATTAAATTTTTTTTTCCATCATTGCAATAGCAAAGGATGATGATATTTTTGCATTTCCACAGCATCTGTCATTAAATTATCTGGGAGTTTTATAAAAACTGATGAATTACACCCCAGCATAGCAATCAAAGGGGAATTATCTGTTTTACAGAACCAAAGCACAGATAACCCAGTTAGGGCCCTATCTGTTTAGCAGAACTCACCAAATTAGTCATTTCTCTGGTTAATTCCAAACAACAAATTTTGGAGAATCTGAAGTTTACCTTTTCAACACCATGCAGTAAATCTGCCTGGTTTTGCAAGCAAATTTTGGTTTTCTAGTTTTGCTGTCTACTATTCATACCATTCATAGTCTACTAACTTTGCTATTCAGGGCTTGGTATTCAGCAGTTCTCGAGACACACTGAAAAAAAGTTACTAACTTCCTTAGCAAAGCCATCCAACATTAGTAAATACTTCAGAAAATAAGGAAATCTGTACTATGTAAGACCATACACATGGTCTATGATAGTGCTAGGAAAAGAGACTATTTCCCAACCTCTAGTTTAGACCCATGACTGGTATTCCCTACACTTTACTACTTTACGTGCGATCATTGAAGTTCAAATTTTACTTTTGCTTCCAGCTGTATTTTTGCTCTTTATTCAACAGTTCATTTTCTTGCCCACTAACCAGCTTCCCCCAGAGCTCCCTTCGCAGAAGGATCCTGCAGGAGGTGTGTGGTGCAGTAGCCAAGGGCGAGCAACAGGGGATGTTGTGGGATTAGAGCAAGCAGGAGAGGCAGGAGGAGGAGACTCTGCTCCCCTCAGCTGCTGCACCCCAGAGACCAGGGCATGACCGTAGTCCAAATTCTTCAAAATTGCTTTTCCCACACAGAATATAAAAACTATGAGAAAGAATGAATTACTCGATTCCCTCAGCTGCACGAAAATTACCCTCTGCCATAGGTATGGAGGGGGGGGAATAAGAACCTTTGGCATCAGTTCTCAATATTCAAGGGAAACAATGGAAAAAAATGAAAAAGATGATGAGAAAAGGCATTTGGACTAGATTTCTTTTTCAAAATCATAACTTGAAAGGAAGGTAATGAAACTCTAATACTGCACACTTAGAGACATGCTGTAAACATCGTGAAATTTCTTAGTTTTTAGGGAAGACTAAAATGTAAATATTTTTCAGTTTAAAGAAATCTTCCCCTTTTTTGCCACATTCCTACATTAATGGGTAGAATATGACAATATATGTTCTAATGAGAATAGAATGTGCAATAAACTCACCTACTTCAGACAACAGTGGACACTATGATGAATAAAACCTTAACCAAAGATGTGCACACGTAAGCAAACCCTCCTCATTACTTCATGTATTAAAATTTTAAGTTTGGAGCACCACACAGGGATCAACTGAAGTGTTTAAAACTGTGCTACAGACAGTTACAATCATGAAGCAACAACTCAGACACCGCTTGTGAAAGTGCTAAGCCTCAGATTTAATGGTAGGAACTCCACGTTCAGCAGACATCAGACTATTTTCCCTTCACCCCATGGCACAGCGCCATCATTCCGAAATTGCCTGGCGTTTTAAATGAGATCCTCAGCTCCAGCAGGAGGATACGTGGCATTCAAAGTCAGGAAAGCACTGAAATCATCCACACAGCTGTCAACCAGTAAAGATGAGAAGGAGTATCTCAAAGCTTCCATTTGCCACATTGGCCATGCAGAAGGTTCTGATACAGAGTAAAAAAAGAATAAAAACCCCAAATCGCTTCTCCAGGCAGGTCGCAGAATGGTGCTACCATCCTGAAACCGAAATAAAATCAAAGCCAAATGCCAACTGCAAGATTTCAATTTCCACATGTATCAAACCCTACATAGAAGATAATTTTATTTATGGCTATTTCTGCCCCGCCTTGTGAAACCAGAGATTCTTTTGATTTCAGTGGCCAGGACTAAACCCTTGGGATTTTTGTCAATTTCACAATAAAATCAGCTCACTGTAGCTTGGCGGTGTAATCTTTCTTAAAGGGTTCAGAACGGGCACAGCCTGACTTTCTTCAGCAGGTGCATCCCCTGAATCGATTTCCACTGCTCCACAGAATGCCCTTAATTTGGAATAAAAAGCAAGATGTTGCTATCACTTAAATCTGAAGACTGTCACCACTGGAATAATCAGTCGTTTATCTTAACGCTGCCGTTTGAAGAGAATTCGAAATACAAAGAAACTCAGCAGGCAGCCCATGAATTCCCCTTGGCCCCATCTTAAAAAAAAGAAAAGAAAAAAAAGAACCTTATGGAAGGACGAGAAAGAGACACATAATTCATCTTGGAAGATACCGGAGATTTTCTTTTTTTCCTGTTGAGTGGTTCCAGTTTTGAACAGGGCTATAGTGGAGAGCATGGGGCACTTCCCCATCCTTCAGTTGGTCGCCCATGTACTGTAGGAGAAACCTCCAAACAATTGGTTTATTCTCTTGTGATAGTAACCCGGGAAACAAATCTATGATGACACTGTTACATGCATTCGTGAACTTCGTGGCCTCCTAGGTCACTGGACAAATCTCTCTAAACTGAACTGTTGACAGTTCTTTGCAGGGTTCCCCACAGGAAACTGAAGGTTAATTGACCATTCTTTCAAACCATGAAATGCTTTTGAAAATGTTAGTTTTAAGGCTTGCAGCCTCAAATCTGATGAAGCAGCGTGTCTGTACTCTGGTGTCTTCCAATTACGGAAATGAAGAATTTTTGGTCAGGGAAGGTGCAGAAATGGTTAAATTAGATTTCTGTGTCATATAAACAAGAAAGGACACTCATCTAAATTGTGATATTGTTCAGAGCAGAGATGCTGATGTAGCAGGATACCTGCTAGAAAAGCTGTTCAGAATAGAACCGACTACTTCTTGATTATGTTAATTTGATGATGGCCTTATTAAGAGAAGAGATCTTGAATTTTCCCTCTTAGATCCTTAGAAAAATCTGTACGTGCTTATCTTTGCTCATGTGGATAGGCTCACTGATGCCAAAGGAATTATTAGTGTTGGATTCTGCAGGATACTCTCACCTGTAAAGTTAGAGTTATGCAAATTCTCACATCCTCAGAACTGGGAATCCCAGAAAACACCCAACATTCTTGTACGACCGGTAGGAAAGCTTTGCTTTTATGAGGTAAAACACATTTATAAAACTAGTTACATATTCACCTAAGGTTTAGAGAAGCTAGGAAAAAAAATTTGAAATCAATTGTTCTGTCACAAATTATGAAAGTCCTTTATCGTGCTGTGTTGGGGCTTTACACATTTAGAGTATTACCACAACATCCCATGGGTGATGTTTTTCATTTGACCTAAAATGTGTCAGTGTATATGCTGAAAACATTGTAGAAATAGAAACCAGGGAAAAATGATGTATTTGTTGTTAGTGTTTTTCTCCAGAAACCTTCAACAATACTCAACGTGGGTATTTCTAATCATGGTTAATAAGCTTAATGCAATCAAGAAGATGTGAGTTCTGCAAAATTTTAAATCTCAAGCTAGACTGCAGCCTCCTTGTCGTGTCACTGCCTTTCTATGTAAGAACTATCAGCTTAAATGTGGCCAGATTGTGATCTTCAGAGGATGCCTGCCTCTCTGTGCAGCTCAGCCAGTAACATACTGGGAAAATTTAATTCTGCTCTGTCAAGGTTAGGAGTTACAGCAGCCTTGCTGGCATGCAAGGTGGACCAGACTGGGCTCTCTCAGACACCCATCAGTCACCCTCCAGGTGGCCATCACTGCATGAACCAACTGACTTAGTCTTTCAAGGGCTGAAGATTCAGCTGTGCATCCAACCGAGGCAACAAATAGCCCCTCAGAGAGAAATTTCCCCAAGTACTTGTTATCCTCAGTGTTCGTTGCTACTGAGACAAAAAGTTGTATATTTACCCAAAGCTGAGAGCAGGCAGCTGTAAAGTTTTCCTTTCTTCCTTCTTTCCTGGCTTTTCATCTACAAAGAGGAAAAAGATAGAGATAAAAGCATCCATTGTCACTATCTGCACAACACAATCCATGGAGATTTGCTGAAAACAAACAGGAATATTGTTTTAGAAAAAGCTCATTACTGTGGTGAAGAAATAGGTGAGACCTACACGTGATTCTTTGCTGTAACTAAACCACAGTCTACAAAAGAGCAATAAAGAGATCAAAACTGATGATTCTGTCTGCAGCGCTCTCTGTTGCTGAGATAGTCCCTTTCAACACCAAACTACACTGTAAGTTACACCCACCAGCCTGCAGTTTATTCATTTCCTTCTGGAGTTAAAGAAAAGGTAATTTAAAAAACATACATTTTATCCCCAAAACACAAAATAAAAGCATTAATACTATGCTTACCCAGCACAAGGATTTGTTCTCCCCTCACTGTCTGACTTTATGACGTTAGAAAATCAGGGTGATGATATGTTTTTATTCAAACTTTTTACACCTTTGTGTTTTGAGAAGGAAATAATTCCTCCTGTACATGCTGATATGAATTGTCATCCACAGCACAACATCTACAGACAACAGAATGGTTCAAGGAAACAATTTTAGCTTCAATTTTTCTCATTTCTACAATCTTGTATTAGGCACCGTGCTTCTGAAAGTAACTATTTTGCTGGAGGCCAAGTAAAAATACACTGAAACTACATTTCTCAGAGATCACGTTCTCGTTAATGAAATTTTGAAGGTTATAATCTGCTGCTAACAGCCTGTGATAAGAGCAATTATGCTGGACATTTGAAGTGGTGGAAAACACGCCAGCCAACCAGAATTCCCTTGTCACAACACTTGCTTCATAATATTCTATATAATAACCATTGCACTGCACAATAACGCTATCTATAGACTAGGTTTTGTCCCAAAATAGACACGTATCAAGGCAAAATATTCTTGTAGTCTGCTCAAAAAGATAAAATGGTGCTATGCTTAGGTTTAAGTGGCTAAATTATAAACAGATTGTCTAGCTTTGTGTGTCCTAGTGGGTCTGGTTTTGCCGTTCTGCCAGCTCTTAAAGCACATATAACAAAGGCTGTGGATGATTTCTGGTTTAGGGGCATTTAGAAGCCCCAGGTTCATTTTTCCAGGCACTCTGCAAATGTCCAGCAGTGAGATGGTTTCAACCCCAGAGGAAATGATATCAAATGCATAGCTTTGTTTAGTATTTAGAGACTTTCTAAGAGGCATCTAAGTACAATCAGAACAGCTGAGGCAGTCAGCACAGCTATCCCCAACTAATTTTCTTTTAAATTTCAGAATTATTTAGGAAAAACTACATCTTTTACAAAGAAAAATTAAGTTGGGCCACCAGCAAAGAAGCTGCTCCTTCCAATGAGACACCTTATACTCATGAACCCAGACACACTATGATGGATTACACAGAATGATGGATTTTGTTCCTAAGTATTAATAATTTGACATTAAAATCAGTGAGTAGGTGTCAGATGGCAGTTTTAACTTCAGGGCTATACAGGGCAGCAATATCATCTTCATGAGGATGAAGATTAATTTCTTACAGCCAGACTGCCAGCACTTCACACAGAGCAGGACCACTTTCTCCCTGCTGAATAGAGAACAGCAGGCATCAGTTTTAGTAACTAAGAAAGTGATAATTAAAAGCTGCCAAGCTCATTCTAAAGGAATCATTGTTTGTTTGTGGCCTAAAGATGCAACAAAACAAAACAAAACAACAACAAAAGGAAAGCAGTAATTGCCTTAGAAAGTGAAAAAGGGATCCTAAAGGGAGTAAAAAGCAGGTTTTCCTTTCTTTGTGATACATATTATGAAATTTTTCAATAGTAAAGGCATTTTAAAATGTAGCTTTTTCTGAACAAGCCAGGCACTAGGACCTCCAGTGTATTTTCCTTACCTTAGCTGTGAGGAAGGCCTTTTTGTCCGTTACATCCATGCATGTAATCAGTGATTGTGCCTTTTGTAAAACTCAGATTCACCATCTGTATGCTCCCAAGTGGCCAGACGAGTGCTAAAAACCCCATCCCTATGGGATTAATCTGCAATTTCACACTAAATGATTTTTAACTATGATTTGTTACGATACAGTATTCTGAAAAAAAAAAAAAAGCCACCAAAAAGAAAACGGTCAGCACTTTTGCATTGTAATAAAAGGAGGAAGTTTATAAAGTTTCCTGTATTTAAAACAGCTCATACAGAATCCACTTAAACATTTAGTTTCAATCGGATACAAGCACACATGTCTCAGGAAAAGAACCTCTGGGCAACTGAAATTGCTGCTTTTTATTTCTGAGGGAAAAAATACAAATACAAACTTAGAATCTGTGCACTGGGCAGGGGGATGAAGTCTAACGTAGCTCCCGTCTTGCCCAGGGACTGAGAATCTGCAGGATGAAGTTGCAGTTTAAAATGTAAATCGAATATTTCACTTCTGTACCGAGGGGAATGGAGGGATGAATTCTAAAGGCATTGAGTAAATAAAGGAGGAGCTAAAGAATCCACTCTTTCACGTAAAACAAAGCTGGCTTGAAGTGTGCAAGGAAATTATTCCTTTGTAAGAAGCACTAACTGCTTTTAGAAGCGCCCCGTTCCACTAAACAGAGGGGGCTCATCTGAATTCACATCATTATTTTCTCCACGCATTTTAGATACTGGGCTGAAGGAGGATGAAAACTAAAATCAGCAAATGTGCCAAGGGAGGAGTAGGAAGATCGAGGGTCACGACACACTAAGGTTCTTTTACAATAAAAAGGAAGATGAGTAAACACGAAGCTGCTTTTCAGCCCTGCTGGGTTCAGCACAGAAACCATGAGCCCAAGCCTAAACTGGGCTGAGGTGGGGGAAATATTTTGGTTTTACAGCCTGACTAGATGGAACACAGAAGTCAAAGTATTCACAGAGTTCTCATAAATCTCTAGTTCTGAGTGTTCCTCAACTTTCCCTTATCTTTTTTTGCTTCTTTCTTTTTCACTTACCTCCTAGAGCACAACTGAAAGCATGGATAATAAAACAAAGTTGTTTTATAATGACCTCAGCTGGTAGCAAAATGAATTCAGTTCAACACCCAAAGGAAGCCGCTACAGTTTAATTGACGGTCTCTAGAAATTTGAGCTAATTTTAGGAGAAAATCACACACAAGGAAGCCAATGCCTTTGCAAAGCAAATTCCTCTTTTGCTCTGTTGTTTTATTGCATTATTTACTTGCTGCAAACCAGTTACTCCAAAGAAAGAAAGAATATTATTGCTCAACATAATGTTATTTTAAAGGCTCTGTGTGATTTTACATGCTGCCAAAATAAATTACATAGAAATTGGATGAAGAGAAATACTTCGTATACATTTCTTTTCTTTGCTAATATTTGCTATAATAATATCTTGCTGCATCAGGTTAATTTGCCCTATTCCTTAACTTAGACATGCCTATAAATTAAAACAATAATTGTCTATATTTTATATTGTTATTTAAAAGCACATAAAGGAACCCAGCTAACATATACAAGAAAACAATACACTCTGATATTCCTTTTCACGCTGTTTTCATGCTATTTCTTGGACATCATAATGTCTCCAATCTAACATTAACTGGGTGAGAAAAGACCTAAAACAAGGAAACTAACAAAACCTCTCTGAATCCAACCACTGACTTGCAGTTTACTTGCATTCAAACTTCATCCTGAAGTAACACAAAACAGTCACAGAATTTGTGAAAATATCTATGGAAGAAACAGCAAAAACATTCCCAGTAACTTCTAAGGCCAGCTGCTTAGTGAGGGAACTCTGCTTTTAAATCTGTTTGATAACGTTTAACAGTGGTTTAGCTGGTAACTGGCAGACTCCACCACCTGCTCTGCTTAACAGTCACAAAACCCCAGCCTGCAAATATTTATGTGCGTGTTTCCCAAGGATTACACGCTACCACGATGGAGTGACAGAGTAATTTAGGCTGGAAGGGACCTCTGGGGATTTCTGTTCCAAACCTCTACTCAAAGCAGATCAATCTGCTCTAAGCTCTGCCCAGTCAAGTTGTGAGTATCTCCGAGAGCAGAGACTCACCATCCCTCTGTGCCCCGTTGCAATGTTGGGCTACCCTCATTGTGAAAACTTCCTTCGTAATATTTAACTAGAACTTTCCTTGTTGCAACTTGCATGTAGTCTTCTAAATGTTTGGAGAACTAAGCTCTTTATCCCTTCACATTTCAGTTTAAGCTCCCCTAGTGAGCAAGCCGGGTATAAGTCACCCTTCTACTCCTTACCTGTTATAATCCGGCCCTTTCCAAGCAGGAGGTATGCAAATCACCTGAATGAGAAAAATGAATCCCTGCACTGAATGTACTGCTACAAGGAAACCAGTCGAGCGAAAAGCTCAACACAATGGCTCCAGCAGATTCTGAGAGAGTTTAAAAGAAATGGTGCATTTTATCTTTACCCCTCCTGCAAATATTAAGCTCCAGGAATTTATTTAAAAAAAAAAAAGTGTTTTAAGTTACAAGGTAAGTATGTACCCACTACAAGTTGACCTTGTAATAAGTTACAGAACAGCACAACATACCATTGTAATTAAGGGAACACTTGCAACTGTGCAAATTCTATGCCTCAGGCTCTAGCAGTGCTATGACTTTTTCTTTTACTCTGCTTTTCGATTCTCCAGATGTGCCTGGTACAGGCCTCGCTGCTGAGAAGTATTGATTACTCCCCGTGTCTGCTGACAGTAATTAACAGAAAGAGATTTGATGCTCATCAAAGTGAACAGATTCTCATTAAGAACCGAATGAAAGATCTCCCGTCTTTACGTTTCATTCCCTCTATAGCGTGTGGTAAACTATTAAACATGAGGAAATACACTTCTCATGAGATCTTCTGGCTTTTCATTCTGCAAGTTTATTTACAGTATTTCCACATTTATACCTTCTGCAGAGTCCAAACGAGCTGCTTTCCTCACTGATTTCAAACTGCTTCCTCATCAAGGCCACCTTTCACGGCAAGCAAGGGCACTTCTTGTGATGCAGCCTTTATATGAAGAAAACTCTGGCCCCAAGACAAGACCCAGCAGGTCAAGGCCAACAGTTTCTGGGTCTGTCTCTCCCCTGACACAGGGTCTGACCTTGGTTCCAGCCTTTTCACTCCATTCTCTCCAGGACGTGGAGTTAACACTGTCCCAACCTCATGCCTTTACTGACAGGCTTCACTGATGAGCGCACCCCACTTAAAAAACCTCTGGTGAAAGAGGAGGTAAAACCATGCCCGTCAGAATTAATTCCTCTATTCCCTATTTAGTTTTTTACCTATTAACTTAGGTAAACAAGTGCACCCACACTCACCAGCCACACTGTGGCCTGCTTTCCAGCCTGCCCTGGGCCTTCCTTGGCGCCCCCAGCCCCACCACCCTCAGTCCCCCCAGGGCAGGCGGGAGCTCCGGGGGCTCCAGCCCTTCCCCTTGGCCTCTGCCCACCCTCTCTGGCCACCCTGGGGCGAACAGTCCCCTCTACTGTGTGCTTGTGAGACCCCACCTGGAGTCCTGTGTCCAGCTTTGGAGTCCTCAACATAGAAAGGACATCAAACTGTTGGAACGGGTTCAGCGGAGGGCCATGAAGATGATTAGAGGGATGGAGCACCTCTGCTGTGAGGACAGGCTGAGAGATCTGGGGCTGTTCAGCCTGGAGAAGAGAAGGCTCCAGGGAGACCTTAGAAGAGCCTTTCATTACCTGAAGGGAGTTCCAGGAGGGCTGGAGAGGGACTCTTGGTCAGGGAGGGGAGTGATAGGACAAGGGGCAATGATTTTAAATTGGAAGAGGGGAGATTCAGATGAGATCTCAGGAAGAAGTTCTTTGCTGTGAGGGCGGTGAGGCACTGGAACAGGTTGCCCAGGGANAGCCGCAAGCCTCCCTCCGAGGCGCTGCCCGCCTCCCTTTCCCTCAGACACTGATTCCTCTCTTTCCCTCAGACACTGATTCCTCTTTTTCCCTCATTGATCCTCTCTTCCCCTCAGACACCGATTCCCCCCTTTCCCTCAGACAGATTCCTCCCTTTCCCTCACACACCGATTCCCCCCGACCCCTCTCCGCCCAAACCGCTGATTCCCCCCCTTCCTCTTCCCTTCTCTGAAAAGTTGCTTGGTTGAGGTTTTTTT
>VXBW01001456.1:303571-369456 GCA_013400375.1 Thinocorus orbignyianus
CTCTTATTTCCCCCTCTTAAAATCTTTTGGCTGCTTTGCCAAATAAACCCGGGGGGGTTTTCCTCCCGGTGTCCCCCCGCTGTGGCCGGGGCCGCCTCCCGCCCTGCTGAAGTGCTGGATAGCTACTGCCGCCTTCGCCCGCCCCCCGCCCCGCTCCGCTCCGCTCCTCGCCCGCCAAGGAGACTATGATAGAGAGCCGGACCCCCTCCACCATGTCAGGAATCCTTAGGAATTCAGGGCACAGTCACCACCACCACCCCGCCCAGGAGTACAGGTGAGGCCTTTCTCCCTTTCCCAGCTACCCTGCTGCTGCTCGCTGCTGTTTTCTCCTGATTTCCCCCCAAAATACCACCCCCAAATCAAACCCTTAGCCTCTAGACATCAACTGCTTTTCTTTCTTTTTCCAACTGCATTATTTTCTCCGCTATAAATTAAGCTGGTGACTGGTTATGATGATTACTTATTTAGAAGCATTCCTGTTTAAAGTACTTTGATACTAAACTACGTTTGATAATTACACCTTTGAAGCCTTGGGTTGACCTGCCAGTAAACTCTCTCTACTGTCTGAGCGTTGCCAGAGAAGGATGTTCTTGTTAAATAACAATTATTTCAAAGTTCCCTTTCGGATCACATTTTGCATTGCTCTGAAGCAGTCATGGAGAGACTAAATCAAGTGCAGTAGAGACTAGGAAAAGTTTTATGATTAAAGTAAGGGCTTAACGTAGTTCTCCAAAGCACTGACTTCTGTCAAAGTTCTTCTAGTATCAGTGGGAACAAACCTAGAGTTGTGAACAGCCTTTGATAATTTACCTGTACCACTACACCTCCATTTACCATTTGAAAGTGTTGCTAGAAGTCCTGGGATGGCTCTGCAGGATTTGCAGAGCACTGGGTTAACTTAGGTTACGTCTCGTCACATGATGCAAAGTTCCAAGAAATGCAGAATAGCAGAACATGATCCAGTTCTCATGGTAAAAAAATAATATATAAGTAAATAAATAAATTATGCTTTCCTCTTTGAAAATGAGGCGGGAGACAGTATTGCCTTCCTCCCAGCCCAAGAGGGTTTTCACCCATTTCTGTGGGTAAAAGTGCTCAGCTGCAGGTATTCTTCTATCAGCCTCTCTCCGTGCAAAATGCAAGCGCTGCGCTGCAGCCTCTCGCAGCTCAACAAGTGATTTGTTGCACTCTCTGAAGCCACTGTGGAAAAAGGTTTGTGGAACTCCCTTCTGCTGTTTATGGCAGCCCTGTTTGCTCTCGGCTTTGTTGTTGGCTGTGGAAATGTTTGTGAAGAAATTATTCAGTATTTAATGAAGGCTCTGTATGAGAGAGCCCTCTGGGTATTTATATTTCAGCCTGTATCTTCAGTGCTCTGAAGAACATACCACCTTAACAAAGACCCTTTGAATGGAGAGAACTATTCTTTAACTCATAGCTGCAGAAAAAAACCCTCTTTTTTGGAGAAAGATAGGGTTTCTCTTACTGCCAGTAAAGGAATTAGAAGAGTTTCTTCTTTTATTCAGAAGTCAGTTGCTTTTAAAAACTAATTTCAACTCTCTGTTAAACATTTTGAACTCAGACCTCAGTTCTGTAACATTTTCAACCCACTTGCGATTTCTTTAATGCAGCTTTAAAATGAATTATTTGACCTTGTTTAATAGTGCCAAATTCTGATAAAAATGCATAAAATCTGAACCGCACCATAAATGCAGAGCAGTATTTGTCCTACTTCATGAGAAAACACTTTGGATTATGTAAAAGAAAATCTTTTAGACTGAATGATTTTAAGAAAAGAATAGACCTGTCAAATTCTATCAGCTCTGTTTACTCTCCTGCTGTCACCACAGTCCAAGACTGGAACCCACAGTCCCGAGTTCTCCATGGGGGAGCATCAAGGCTCCACAAAATGGGGAATGGCCTCCAATTAGTGAGTGGGAGGCTGGGGCTGCGCTGAGAATACTCTTCTGTCTCACTTGGAATCTTTCAATGGGACAGTTGGACTTGGAGGAGACCAGGCTTTCCTTTCCTTTCCGAGTGCGCAGGAGGGGAAGGCTGAAAAGGGAGGGAGGGGAGTGCGTGGGCGTGGAAGCAGGGGATCAAATCACCAAATGCTGAGAAGTTTTCAAGCAGGTTGCGTTTACAGTTTGAAATGATGGGATTTTTTTTATTTTATGTTTTGGTTTGGTTGGTTTTTTTTGTTTGTTTTGTTTGGGTTTTTTTTCTTTTTCTTTATTTTTCTTTTTTTTTTAATGGAGGAGGTAAAAACCAAAACAACCCTGATTTTTGCATCTCTTTGAATTCTGTGGATCCAAAGCATCTGTTGTAAATTTGATGTAGCACATGGAGTAGTGATGAGGAACAGGCTGCTGTGCAAAATCCAGGGACTATTTGCACCATAGTCAAAGGATTTTAGACAAATACCTCTTCTGCTGTCCAGGAATGATGAAGGGCCATCACATCTTCTCCGATGCCTGTGTTCTTATGGTTCTGTCACTGCCTGGCTACCAAAGCAAAGCAATACTTCATATGAGCAGATGCCTGTCTCAATCTCACAAAGAAAATACTGCTACCTTCAATATATTTTCATAATTGTACTAGCAACAGGTATTTCTAATGATTTCATTTTACATCTCAGGGAATAAAAGTAGAGAATTGGAGCCCACTGGGATTTTGTAACCCTTAACACTTCATTCTTGTTAGTTAGAATTAATAAATTATGTTTTAGTGTAAATATTTTGACATTTAAATCAAAGCTCTAGGCAGACTATGAGTTTACTATGCAGTGGAGGGTTCTCATGGTCTTTAGTGTCCTAGAGCTGGTCTCTGAGAAGCTCTGAAGGTTCTTCAGCTCATAAATGCTGTAGTCCTCAGGCCATACTTTTGAATTGAAATCTGCAATCTATCCTTTTGCAGTTTAATTTGATTTCACACACATAACCAGTGCAAGAGGAGTAAATGATGTGCTGTGATGTACAGAAGTGAGGAATCAGATTTACCTGGGGCACGTCTTGAGCAGTAGAAGACCCAGGGAGGCAGAGGAGAGGCCAAGGTGGGCCTGGCCTAAGACTGCAAAAACACTTCAGACCTGCAAGTTCTCTCCCAAAGAAGGCTCAGTATTATCCTAATTCAGAATTCTTGGTTTTCAAATGTAGCAGCCTGCTTATTTTTCTCCAGGATGATCCCATTCCCAAGCTGAGTACGGTTCTGTATGGTTCATTATGTATCATGTAATAAATCATGACATAAAACCCAGGCCATTGGAAGGGAGGCAAAGAATAGCTTGCTATGGATTATTTGGCAAATGTGAAAATCCAAATTTAAGGAATCAAATCGTCACTCATAGGTAACAATGCAGCACCTGTATTTTGGAAGAAATAACTAAAATGTATAATTCATTTTGAAGAAATAACATTACTGTAGGAGTAAAGCTAACCCTAGATCAAGAAGATAAATTAACTTAATGTTTTGCAACTTAGTATTTTAAGGACTGTGTTTCTCTTTGGTATTACTATGTATTTCCAGTTCTAGAAGCTTTATGTAGTACTTTGAAGGCCTTGCAACACATTTTCCATCCATGTTGAACAGGAATTAAGTTTTAAATAGATATCTTTTTGGTCAAAATTTACTACTCAATGTATTAGTAGACTGGATCCTTAATCCCATTTTTAATTGCCCCTTTGGTTCTTAAAAAATTGGTCTATCTTCATTAGCAAATAGTCTGATTAACTTTTTACTGTAGTAATTACTTTATGCTATCATAGATTAGGATAAAATCATATTACAAAGCATGGACACATAAACACACAAGCACTGTATTCCATATATTCTGGATTTGAGTGCCTTTCGGTGATGGAAAAGGTGAACAGACTTTACAGTGTCCTTGAATTCTCGTGTGTGCTGCTCCCACATCTGGTTTTGCACTTTGGTTTCTGGAGAGCCAGCTCCAGCTCAGGCCTCCTGGCTGTCACCACTGGGGATGGATGGAGTCTGGGAGTTTGCATGAAGGACATTTCTGCAGACAAAAGGTTACAAATGCATAACTAACGAATCCGTAATTGTTCCTGAAGAAAATGTCAGTGTCCATTCCCTTGACACCATGTGTGTCTGACAGGGAATGAGATAATGACTCGATGTGTCGGAGGAATTTCATCACAGTAGTTGCTTCATTCTTTCAAAAAAATGTGAGAAACCTCCTAGGAATCAGTCAAACTCAGGCCACTGTGGATTGATTTAAGTGGATTAGCTCAACTGTTTCCTATGCAGTTCCTCAAATGTGCTAATCGCTATTAATAAAAAATTGCGGCCCTTGCTCCTCAAATTGTCTTGCAGTTGCAGGCAGAGCTGGGAGGGACTGATTTGAACCCAGACAACATCTTCCAGGCTTCTCTGCTTCCAGTGAAACCAGGGCTGAGTGAGTTCAGCATCTTCTACCTCAAAAAAAGCGCTTGACCCTCTCTTCTAAACAAGAAAGCAGAAAAGGAATTTGGACTTTGTGAGCATTCTTGTGAGATCTCAGGTGTTCATGGCCACACCACTTTTATTTTACCCAATTAAATAAAAATCACAAACTCCTGAGTGTGGAAAGCAGCGTTGCTGCACAATCACAGCAGCAGCAACTGATGCAAGTGAGAGGCATTCCTAAAACAGTGCAAATCAGAGGGTGGTGTATTTTCTATTCCCTCTATGCTGGAGTAAAGAACTGCATGAGGTCCCAGGGAAACAGATGTGTTCATGGCTAATAACCAGCATTTGAAGCAACGTTCAAGGGAAAAATATCTTCCCAGGTAGACAATTCTACTGATATTTATGGAAAACTTTCCTGTAGTGCCAGGTACTTCAACTGGTCTTTGTATTGAGGAGAAGCTTGTTTTGACATTAGTCACAGATGGTGGGTTTTTGTTGATTTTTCCTTTTTTTTTGTTGTTTTTTTAAACGACCAATTGCACAGTGAGTCAGATACCAACTGAATTTGGCAAATCGGAGCCGAGGGATGGTTTTGTGGATGAAGCACAGCAGGGAGCAAGCGGCTGGGAGTTCAGAGCTGACATTGCTGCTAATTTCCTCTTGGGCTTAAGCAAATCATGTAGGTCACTTGTAATTCGGTTTCCCTTCATCCCATACCAAAATGATGTAAGGTGGGGTTGTGAAACTCAGAGCTGAAGTGCATAAAAGTCTCCAGGAGCACATCCATAGCCTGTTTTGCTAGTACAAAGCACCTTTGCAGCAGTTTTTTGGAGAATCCTCTTCTGAACCATGGTATAAGAAAAGGAGAATGGCGACACCTGACAGGGTAATGATGTGATTTGCTTCTTCCTTATTAGATTTCATTCCTAAAATCCAACATTTCTTGAGCTGTAGTGGAGGAGGGACTTTCTGGTTGTCCCTGGAAAACTAGGTAATTTCTGTTCTTATTTCTAACAAGTCCAGCATTTAGCCAAAGGACTTGAAGAGAGGGAGAAGGAAGGTAGGCTGGTGGTTTGGGACTGGACAGGTGCTGTGCCTTCAAGAGGCAAAGAGGATTCTTGGACCAAGAGCAGTGGTGAGAGCTGTGGCTGAAGCAGGAGAGGAGCTGGTGCAGAAAACAGGGAGGAGAGAGGCAGAGGGTTGTGAGTGTGGAAACCAGAACCTAGTGCCAGGAAAAGCACCTGCAGGGGAGGAAGGTGGGAAGAGAAGGGCGTAGAAGGAAGGAGCAGAGCAGATGGAGCGAGGAGCAAAAGGAGAAGCTGATGCCTTCAATAAGACAGGGAACGCTTCTGCCCAGGGAGACAGCTGAAGAGTCACAAACCATAAATATTTTCCTTCTATTGTTTCACATGAAAGAAATTATTGCACTTGTTCTGAGGCCGTTAGGTAATCCCGGCCAAAAGAAAATCATCATCTCATCAGCACTTCAAGAAGAGCTTTTCTTAGAACTCTTCCTGTTCTGTTGTCACTCAGGCTGGATAAACCATTGCAAAGAGCTAATTAAGAATCTGTCACCCCTGATTGCTCCTACTCATTCAACAGTTGCATTAGACAAGCAGAGGCAAAAAGCTCAGATGTCAGTGCTGGCAAGGGTGATAAAAACTGTCCATTGAGGGAGGGACATCTTCAAACTCTGGTTGGGGTTGAATGTGGCAAATGCAACCAGGGTGTTTGGGTCTGGCTTTGTTTAGCATGGAGGCAATGACGAGCCACCACCGCTCCCTAATCCCTAGGAGAGAACCTGTAGCATTCCATTTGCCCAACTACAACCAGTTTGTGAGTGTTTTGTGTCTTTTAGGGACAGATTCCAGGGCGAACAAGCAGAGTCTTCTGAAACATGAATGGTGCACTGTCTGGAGATAAAATGTTTTAAGGGTATGCTTCTCCTTGCTGAGCCTTCCTTTAGTTTTAGCCCACTTGTTTGGCAGACTGTTCTATGATGCCGTTGAGGAGATGGTCCCTACAGCTTCCAGTGACAAGTTCACTGTGCAATGGTGTTTGCAGGTGTAGAAGTATGTAGCTCACCTCGACAGCGGTGATGAACCACCTCAGATCCAGCTAATTAGAGCAACTGAATGTGAGGAAAGATGCTGAAGTGAGATCTATGAATACAGATTCGAAGTCACCTCTGATGGTAGTTGCGGATTCCTGCAAGGTAATGCCAAGGGATGGATTTAATTTCATCCAGTGAGCTGTTGTGCCAGCAGGATGCACTTAATGGGGATAAAAGACAGAGATATTCTCAGCTAGATTTAGCAAATGTTTTTCCTGATTCCGGAAAAGTAAACTTTGTGCAGGCTGGCATGTGGTCAAGATCTATCTCCCTGATTGGATAAGTATTTTGGGGATGGTATGATGGAGCAGATAGATAGCAAAGACTAATGTGACCCCTGTGTCACCTGTCAGAGCTCTCAGGGCACTTTTCACAGGAGACCAGCATCCTTCCACACACTGAGGATCAACTAGGACATAGATCTGTAGCATCACCTGGGTTCTTACTAGTGCAGGTGCCTTTCTAGGACAGAAACACGTAGAAACAGGAGGGTGTTTTCCTGCAGAGCTTTGAACGGAGCGGGGTGAGGATGGAGTTGCCTCATTTCACCAAGCCTTTAAAAATAATACCATGTTTGCAACAGGTTTGGTGTGACTGTAACCTTCTCTTCAGAGATGTTTAGTAGTTGGGTGAATCTACCCGGCAGCCCCGGGGAATGTGCAGCTGAGGAGGTTTTCAGTGGTGTGCATTAATTACAGCGTATCACTATTTATCTCATTTACATGCCTTGAAAGGAGATGGCTGCTTTTACTACAGTGCCCCATTGTGCCAGGGGCTGCCAACACCCATCTAAAAAGGCAGGATCTCTGACTCCTGGAGTTTACCCTCAAACGTGAGATGAAAAGGGCGGTGAAGGGGAACAGAATCACAGTACGCACGGTATTACAGGGCATACTTATGTATTTGTATTAGTTGGCTTGGCACAGGCAGTTTTTTAGGTCAGAAAGGCTAAACCCCATGAGATGAAAACGTTAGGTGTTACAGTGCAGAGCTCTCTCTCTCCAGAGGCAGTTAGATTAGCATTATTAGCACTTTTTTCACTAAAAGCAGGACAAACATTGAGCCTGTGTACTGTGAGATAAGCCGGTTTTATGCTGCAGAATATATCTGAGCATTTAAAACACCTCAGTCAGACAGTGATGGGCATAACTTTAAGCAGTTTCCCCTTCTTTAAGACCTGCAGTTTCAGCGTTGGTTTTGAAGACAACCTGAAGAATAAGCCTTAAATGTGAAGTATCTTATTCTGATTAAATATGTGAGGTTTTTCCCCCCTATTGTTAATGAAAAGCTATTCTGACAAGTAATAAATGCGCACAAAAAAAGGTGTATGTAGTTTTAAAAGAACTACAAACTCCAATTCAACAGCCATGCCACGGCGTAGGGAAGAAAACATCTTTGGCTTGGAAAAAGAGCTGGTTCACACGCTTTGTCTAGTTATTATATGTTATTTCATCTTTATATCTGTCTAAAATGACTGATATATCAGCTTAAAAAAAAAGCAGTCACCTTCCTGGGATCCCGGGAGTTAGTGTGAGAGGGAGGGAGCATCACGAGGATGCCAGGAGGATGCTGTGTGATGATACCTGGCAGGATGGAGAGTCGTGGCTCAAGCTTCTGATGGCATCCAACCCTGCCCCGTGGCACCACCAGTCCTTCCCAAATCTAGAAAGAGCACTGGGATGAGTCTGTTTAGGATGGGGGCCAAGCAGACACCTCTGTTCCCCCCAAAAAAATTATCTAAAGCAGGGAAGGCTGCTGAGAGCATCACGGTGACGGCCACGGGTGGGGAAGGAGATGCTGGTCCTGAGCTGAGGAGGAATGGGGAGGGCATGTGGTGGATTCAGGAGGATGACAGGAGGCGTGTGCGGTGGGGGCTGACCCTCTCCCGCCCATCTGACCCCCTTATTTGTTGCAGGAGCTGACTTGTCTGGGAGGACTGGTAGGGCCCGGGGGTGCCAGATGGCATGTGGATGCATGTTGTGTGTCGCCTGTCATTCAGCCAGATTAATGTGAACTTTGTAAAAAAGGAGAAAGGGGTTGGGGGGGGTGGGAGAGGGGGGAGGAAAAAACCACAATTAAGCAAGAATCCCCCCAAAACAATCGAGGCCACGTGCCACCGGGCAGCAGTCGTTGGCCGCACAATGGGTTATCGGCTTCCCATGAATGGGTCCAACTGTTGCAAACGCCATGAGCCTGCCCAGTTTTCAAATCATTTAATGCTCTTGTTTACTTCCAATCCAGCCAATCTCCGGGCCGGGAGAGCCGTCACCTGATAAGTCTTTTTATGTATTTAAGTCCCAGGCCTGACAAAATAACTGAACAGCGGTAACCATGGCAATGCTAATTATTGCACTATAACTACAGTAGGAGAAAGAAAACAGGGTAGGCTGGGAGGGAGGTTTGAAGATGTTTTTTGGCCAGGATCGGCTTTCGGCTACTGGTCATGTGTTGGATTTCTTTTCTTCTTTTCAGAATCTTTTTACAAACAAATAAATTGCATTCCGCTTTAAAGATCTTCCAGATAATAGTTTAGGGAACGTTGATACGTGTTTCTGGGATTCCTGAATAGAGGAGCTGAAAGCTCCTGGGCAGCCGGGCACTAGAGTTCTGGCTTGTTCTTTTAAGCTGCTTTAGAATTGTGGAAAACATAAAAGATGCTTCAGCAAGAGACCAGATTTATTTAAGGCTTCTGCATCGTCATTTGGCAACGAGCAGGCATTGGTGCCACGCAGCTGGCTTTCATGTAGCTACCAGAGAGCTCTTTAAAGCCCTTGTTTCGAAGGCAAAATCAACTACATCCAGCTAAACCCTGTTCTGCTGAAAGAGAAAGATTCTTTCCTGGACCTGAATCCCTTTGGATTTACCCTGGGTATCTACTGAATACTTCCTGACAGGTTCTAATAACTGCTTTACTCCTCAGGACACCCATGACTTCTGCTGTTCTGTTTGAAATAAGTAAAGGTAGTTTAGCCCTTCATTCACAATAGTTCTTCTATTGACTTTAAGGGGAGTTTTGACCACACAGGAATTTTCTGAGTACTGTAAATATATCCCAATCATTCAGTTTTGTACCAGGCACTGCATCAGAAGCAAAACACACCAGGTGGGATGGGAGCTTGCAGAGTGTATCAAAACCAGAGTTTTAAACCAAAAGACCCTGTCATCATTATACCTTGCTTTTATTGCTGACAGCTGGCTGGGTGTTACTGTGCAGTCAGTCACCAGCTTTTCCTTCTGATCCTTTAGTATGTCAAAAAACACCTCAAAAACTGTTTCATGTGCTTCACAGCTCCTCCTTAAGTATCAACAACTTCCTACACCTGAATGGAAGAGGTCAGTGGTTCATTCTGCCAAGCTGTTTATGCAGCAGCTCTCTGCTGCTCCATCCCCACCCAGGGGATGCAGGAGAGGGAAAAGCCCTCTCCTGGTGTTCAGGCCAGCAGCAAACACAGGTCCCTGAGGAGCTGGGCACAGAAACTCCTCCCAAGGCTGGCTGGTCACTGGATTTTGGGGTTAATGCAAAGTTGTCAGATTAAAAATCCTGGCAGCTTGCTTCTACATCAAACAGGTGTCAATTTCTGACAAATGTGAAAGTTATGAACCAGCTTTGGGTTTGTTTCTGGGCAATGTCTCTTCTTATGGGTTCTTATGCCTTTTTCCTCTATAAATACCACACAAGAAGTTTTTTTACCAAAGCATTTCCAGTTGTAAGAAGGAACACATGATTAGGCAAAGAGAAGCAGTGACTAGCCAGTGGTGAAGCCAAAGATTGCATCCAAATTCCACAAACGGAATTCCAGCCCGACATCCCAGTCTTACCAGGGCCTGTGCAGCAACATCTCCTCTCCCTGCTAACCTTTCCTGCTCTTTTGCAGACTCTTGGCCTCCGACCCCTCCCAGCTGAGCGAAGATGACCTCCCTGGTGACTTGCAGTCCTTGTCGTGGCTGACGTCTGTCGATGTTCCTCGGTTACAGCAGATGGCCAGTGGGAGGATGGATTTTAGCCTTGGTGCCCAGAATGCGATGCTGCCACAGACAGGTAAACTGTGAGGATGTTAAATAACTGCTCTTCAAAGGACATGGCCTCCTGCCTCCTTTCTTCTCCCCCACCCCTGGGCTGGCTTTCTTGTTAGTAGATTCCTTTCAAGTGCCTTATATTTTGCTTGCTGTCAGAGGACCTGGTGCCCTTTGTCTTCTGATAAGGCTGTTGCTGACACATTTCCTTCACAGAATCATAGAATGGTTAGAGTTGGAAGGGACCTTAAAGATCATCNTTTCAAGAGGCTCAGAGCCCTGTCAGCCACAACAGAGATCTTAGGAACCAATTGGCTTCTCTGCTCAGGGTAGTTGCTGGTGCCTTGTTGGGTGAACTTGGGTCAAGGTTGGCATTTCAGAGGTTTTTCGACAGCTTTGAAATTAGGTAATTAGTCTTTCTTGTTTGTTTCAACATTGATAAAATTAAGAGTATCTTACTTACCCCATACCTGCTTGCTTCATACAGACTTAGAGCATGTGTTCACTGGATGTCTGTCCTTCCTTTGTGAACATCCTTTAGGTAAACACACTTGTTCCCCAAGGCGTTCTGCGGAAAGAGCTCAGTGTATCAGCTTGTTTTGGAGCACAAATCCTTCTGGAGTTCAGAGAGTGCTGAATATGTTGAGGTTTTTTTTTCTTTTGTAAGATGCTGTGTCTGTAACACCACTGTGGACTGTTAAACAGCTGACATCTTTCATTCCCTGCATAACGAGTTTCAGAAGCGGCTGATGTCATCTTAGCCATTTGTGAAAGGCTCTGGCTTCTTTTGGGATGGAAAGCCAGGGAGAGAGAGGTGTGATTATCCACTCCAGGGCTTAGCCATGCTCAACCACCTCCATTAAAAAGAAATGTTAGCTCTCTTTTCTGAAGTGTACCTTCCTGCAAACACTCTTTGCCTCTGCTTTCTCCAAAACAGGTCCTGTCCCAAGCAATATGCACCCGACGGGAGCACCGGGAGCAATGATTCATGTCCAGGCCAGCCTACCACAGGCCATCCTGGGACTCAATTCTGTTTCAACACACGGAGCAAACGTAAGAGCAGGCCTGGATGGCTTAATATTGCAACACTTCTTAGGGAAAAGACATTGGTGATTTCAAGACTGACGGGTCTGTCTTTATCTCAGCAGATGAGCCAGTACGCTGTAGGTGGGCAGCCGTCTCCCAGTTTACAAACACAGCAACAACTCTTTTCTCCTCCTCATCCACAGCAAGTGTTTGCCCTGGCACAGAACACACAGCAGGTACTGTTATTTGCTTGTCGTCTGTGCCCTGAAGTGCCTGTCAAGATCATATCTAGAACTCTCTTAAAAGAAAACCAATAAAATACCCCTACACCTATGCACCCGTGGATGTTTTGCATCTGATATTTTCCTCCTTTTCCTTCTGCACGCAGTGTAACCCGGCAGCCATCTACAATACACCCTACGGGACTCAGCCACACTATCCTCAGCCTCGCCTGGCTCCTCACTCTGCCCCCGAGCTGCACCCGAAGCATTATCCCAAGCCCATCTATTCCTATAGGTGAGTAGGGAGCGGAACAGCTCATGGCCTACAGCCTGCCCTGGGATGACTCTAAAGCTGTAGGTTCAGTAGCACGAGAGGGGTTGAGTAGTTCTCTCCAGGGAACTACTGGAAAGAGTCCAGTGTATGGCAGCAAAGATAATTAAGGGATTGGAGCACCTCCCTGATGAGGAAAGGCTGAGAGAGCTCAGACTCTTTAGCCTGGAGAAGGGAAGGCTGAGGGGAGACCTTATCCATGCTCACAAGTACCTGAAGGGTGGGTTGAAGGGGGATGGAGCTGGACTCTTTTCAGTGGTTCCCAGGATGAGGGGCACTGGGCACAAGCTGGTACATAGGAAGTTCCGTTCAAATATGAGGAAAAACTTCTTTGGGGTGAAGGTGTCAGAGCCCTGGAAGAGGCTGCCCAGGGAGGGTGTGGAGTCCCCTTCTCTGGAGACCTTCGAGCCCCACCTGGATGCAGTCCTGAGTGCTGTGCTCTGGGCAACCCTGCTTTAGCAGAGGAGTTGGAGTGCGTGATCTCTAGAGGTCCCTTCCAACCCTGACAATTCCCTGTTTCCATGAGTCCTTTGAGGGGAACAAAAACCCTGTCATCCAGCCAGGAGCTCTGTGGAAGCTGCCTCTGAGGGGCAGCAGGGGTGAAAAAACAAACTAGTTCCTGGGCATCAGCGCAAAGGTAGAGTAATAGCAGAGAGGAGTGAGATCTGCAGGATCACGGGGTGACTTCTGAGCACTGGGGAGCAGTAATCCCCTCTTGTGTCTCAAGAGGTGGCTCAGAGGTTGTTAGACCAGAACCATGGCTAAGAATGTACAACCTGTTGTTGTTTCCTGTATTTCTCTGTCCTCTAGTTGTTTGATCGCGATGGCGCTGAAGAACAGCAAGACAGGCAGCCTCCCGGTGAGCGAGATCTACAGCTTCATGAAGGAGCACTTTCCCTACTTCAAGGTATGCCAACACCCAAAGGGCACGAGTGGGAGATCACAAACACTTTGCCTGTGGCTTATTTCACTAACGTCCTCCTGCCTCTTCCAGACAGCCCCTGATGGCTGGAAGAACTCCGTGCGCCACAACCTCTCCCTGAACAAGTGCTTCGAGAAGGTGGAGAACAAGATGAGCGGCACCTCGCGCAAGGGCTGCCTGTGGGCCCTCAACCCCGCCAAGATCGACAAGATGGAAGAGGAGATGCAGAAGTGGAAGAGGAAGGACCTGGCTGCTATTCACAGGAGCATGGCCAACCCAGGTAGGGCTTACATTATGCTTTTGCCACCTGGGTGAGAGGCAAAGGAGAAAAAATAGTTATTTGGACAGGAATGTGTGAATTTTAAAGAAATAATATGGAAAAGAGCTGGTCATTGCAGAGCTCTCACACCTTACAATGGCCTCCTCTGAGCTGCTTGGCCAAAATACCTGCTGTGCCCTGCCCAGGGGCTGTGTGACAGGGTAATAAGTGGCAGCAGCAGGAGGCAGCCAAACTGACACCTGTTTTTGGAGGCCCTCAGTGCAAACTTGTCCCCAGCTTCACAAGGGATGGTCTTTTTTCCCCGTGCTAACCTGCCTGGCACCTCCAAGGTATCCCGAGGAGCTACTCTGCCTCCAGTCTTAGTATTTCTAGCATCCTGCAAAACTCTCCTTTTACTAAGACTTTCTCATTCTTATTAATAAAGACTTAGAATCATAGAATCATAGAATGGTCAGAGTTGGAAGGGACCTTAAAGATCATCGAGTTCCAAACCCCTGCCCTGGGCAGGGACACCTCTCTCTAGAGCAGGTTGCTCCAAGCCCCATCCAACCTGGCCTTGAACACTTCCAGGGATGGGGCATCAACAACTTCCCTGGGCAACCTGTTCCAGTGCCTCACCACCCTCACAGGAAAGAACTTCTTCCTAAGATCTCATCTAAATCTCCCCTCTTCCAATGAGGTTGGTGAGGCCCTTGCCTAAAACCAAAAGTGCCTCTGAAACTCCCAGGACTCTGTCGTGCGAGTGTCGTTAGAGACACAATCAGAGCTCGGAGCATCCCTGCGAGCAGGAGCCCCACTGGGGACACTTAGCTCTGTGACTGTGGGCCAGCCGCTGGTGGTGGTGGCTTGGCCACTTGCTGTGAGCCCCACGTGGTCACTTCTGGAGGTGGGATAGGGGTAGCTGTGGAAGCTGCATCTCGCAGGGTGACAACCATGGGAAAAAGGCATGTCTGTGCTCACTGCTTTTAGGAAGAACTTCTTTGCTGTGAGGTTGGTGAGGCCCTGGAACAGGTTGCCCAGAGAAGCTGTGGCTGCCCCATCCCTGGAGGGGTTCAAGGCCAGGCTGGATGGGGCTTGGAGCAACCTGATCTGGTGGGAGGTGTCCCTGCCCAGGGCAGGGGGTGGCACTGGGTGGTCTTTAAGGTCCCTTCCAACCCAAACCATTCTGTGATTTTATGAAATGCTTTGACTTGAGTGAGCAGGTTAAACTCTCTCTTTTCTTCCTCGGGAATGGGCCTCGCTCGTGCAGAGGAGCTGGACAAGCTGATCACTGACAGACCCGAGAGCTGCAGGCGGCCCAGCAAACAGGCAAAGCCCGAAGTCCCCACCCTGCCCCACATGGCAGCGGCCCAGGGCCGCATCTCCATCTCCCAGCTGCAGCCTCAGCCCATCATGACGCTCTCGCTGCAGTCCCTCCCCCTGCACCACCAGATCCAGACCCAGGCTCGCATCGCCCCGGATTCACCGGCACCTGCACAAACGCCTCCTCTCCACACTCTGCCCGACATGAGCCACAGCCCTCTGCCCCACCACCCCGTGGGACGTGCCCCTCCGGACTTCCTGAACGTGACAGCAGACATGAACACGGAGGTGGATGCTCTGGACCCCAGCATTATGGATTTTGCATTGCAAGGTAGGGGAGAAGGATGCTGGGGCACAGAAGGGCGTGATTTATGAGGTGTTGTAGTCACTGAATGTGTAACCAGGTCCTCAGCAGGATGCTCTGGGGTGGGATGTAGAAGACTTGTGCTGGGAGGTGGCCTCTGCAGTGTGACTTGCCTGGTCTTCCTTGGCATGTTCCTGCCTTGGGTTAGGTGGGACAGCAAACCACCTTCATGGCTGGAGTGCAGGCACCGCAGTAGATATGAGCAGGGATGTCCCAGCAGCTGGATCTGAGACACCATGTCTCTCTGCCCCTGGGAAATGATGGCTCTACTGTACCTTCTGTGAAGGAAGAAGTTAGCATCACAGAATCATTTAGGTTGGAAAAGACCTTTTAGATCATCGAGTCCAACCATAAACCTAACACTGCCAAGTCCCTCACTAAACCACATCCCTAAATGCCACATCTACACCTTTTCTAAACACCTCCAGTGATGGTGACCCCACCACTGCCCTGAGCAGCCCGTTCCAGTGCTTAGCAATCTTTTCAGTGAAGAAGATCATTATTTAGGAGACCAGGTGGGAAGTGGTATCCTAGTGTGGGCCCTGGGTTCTGGGTAGCACTTGGTAGATAGATGAGGCCCAAAAAGGTCTGGGATCCTGCTGGAACCAGGGGAGTTGGAGGGAACAGACACATTCACTGTCCTTACTCTACACATGGAACCATCCACAAGCAGCACTTGGTCTGAAACAGTGGGTAAAGCCCTTTAGTTACAGCCTGAGGCACACGGGCAGTGCCCGGGTGGGTGGGATGTGGTGGTGTGACCAGAATTTAATCTTCACAGGTAACATATGGGAGGAGATGAAAGACGAGAGCTTCAGCCTCGACACCCTGGGGGCCTTCAGCAACTCCCCCCTCCACCTCTCAGACTGTGACCTGGGCACCCCCGGCCTCACCCCCGTCTCCAGCGGCAGCGACCACTCCTTCTCAGACTTGCAGGTCACCGGCCTTTACACCACCTACACCACCCTGGACAACGTGGCAGCAGCTCAGTATATGAACCCCCAGGGCAACAAACCCATCCCTCTGCTCTGAGGTTTGCACCCTTCCACGGACCTCTCTGACTCAGGGGATGACTTCTCCATATGGTTAAAATCCGACCCGAAAGTGAGAAAAGAGCTCCTCCTGCAGATGCTTGGAACACTGTGGCTTTTTACTGGGATGCAGCACGTGATGCCAAAATAAATCAAACTGTCTGTAGCAGAACCACTTTCACTCATGGCAAGACTGAGGAAGGGGCATGGATGCTTGTGTTGCAGAAGCTGTGAGGGCTCAAGAAGGACCTGGATGTCATCGGGCAGCTGGAAGTTTCACTAGAACGTAACTGATGAAGGTAAATACATCCCATCCATGCTGTGATCTGGATGTAGATGCAGACGGCTGTTTCTACAGCAGAAGCCAACACCACTCCAGGGGCTGGTCAGCACCGAGTGGGAATCCAAAAAGGTTCATCACACACCAGGTGTATCTGTTTTCTTGAATTGCCAAATCACTGTCGCTGCAGAACCAAGACCCCCACACAGTTTCTGGAGACCCTGGCACTGCTGATGCTTCTCTGACACAACTATCGTTAATTTATTGTTATGAGGTGGGACAAAAAGGAGTAAAACTACTAAAAGTGAGAAAAAAACAAGCCTGTAGCAGAGAACTGTTACATCTACATTTAAAAACAAAGTCCTTGCCCCACCGTGAAGGAAGTGGTACCACTGAACTGTTGAACTGATCACTGGCTAGAAGATTTTAGGAATTGTACCTATTTTTAGGATTTATTTTTTTTTAAAAAAGAAAGATTAGATTTGTTTATAGTCTTGTGCATCGTGCTTCTGTCTATTCTTGTGCTAGGCAGTATTACTATTTGTAAATTTATTTATATTTATTGATATGAAGAGAAATTATGTAAACTGAGCACTGTTGGATTCTGTGAAATGCTGCAGGACCCCGGTTTGTACCCACTAAATTATTCATCATCAGAAATGCAACACTTTGAATCGCTGTCACCACACTACATTTCTTTGAAATAAGCACTTTTGATACTGTGAAACTCATGTTTGTTAAAAAAACAAACAAACTATGTTCAGAGACCAAATATTGTGACTGTACCAGACTGATCCCGAATAGTTTTTCTTTCCTAATTAACCAAGTAAAATCGATTCTAATGTAGGTTTTTTAAAAATTTTTTCAAACCCTGCTTTACACTTGCTAAAATCCATCTCAAAACCGATGTGATGAAACACCTGAGCCAGCAAACTGTTTGTTGTTTAGCGTTTAGTCTACTTATACCTCTGTGACCATGAAGTAATATTTATATCTGGTGTTGTGTCCTGTTCCTGGGCATTCATGGCATTTCCCTAGTCTGCCAGTGCCCGGAGTCGGATCCGTGCACTCACGGACTCCTCTCCCCGACCCGAAATGTGGCTGGGGGTGGGTGGAGGCTGAAAGCTCCCCCAGCTTTAGTCCATCTACTGAAAACCTCAGGGGTGTGGGACACTGGAGCCACTCAGCTGAAAATCCCTGTTGTGAAGATAAGGGGACCCATGCCCATCTCTCCCCCGGTGTGTGTGTCCACGGCAACCTCTTCCAAGAGGGCACGATGCTCCGTGTCATAATTTATTGTTGAAGAACAAATGTGATTGATGATCACTTGCTGTGACTGGTGTCACCTACCGTGTCTTCGTCTCTTTTTATAAATAAATATTTCTTAGCACTAAGCTTGGCTCCTTCTGGATGTGCTGTGTCATAACCACGCCGGTGTCAGGTGTGGTCCTGCCACATGTCACCCTGCCCGAAGCATTTGCTCCTGGAAATCCAACCCAGTGAGGAAATTGTTTTATACAACTTATGGATGGTGACAAACGGACATGGCTCAGAGGTGTTTGACCCCAGCCATGGTGTCCGTGTGTCCTGAGGAGCTGGTCCTTCTGATGAGTCTAATACTTAGGTGCCACCACCAGCAGGGAGGCATCTCACCCACGCACAGAGCACGTGTAGCTCCCACCTGACAGTCTCCAAAAGAGCAGCTTTGCCCAGGCTTCGCTGCCTTTACAAACACCACGTGGCAGCCACATCAAACCTTTGTCCCCAGTGAAAATCCTCCAGGAGAATAAGAGTTGGCAGGTATTTACTGCGGGAACTCTTTTCCCATCCTGTCAATCTGTTCCTGAGCATCTCCGCAGCTGAATGAGCAGAAGATGCAGGGACAGGGGTTCAAGGGAGGGATGCTGTGAAGTGCTCTGCACTACAGCACCTCCCGTGCCGCAGGGAGGGAGTGTCTCAGGGGCAGAGGGACCATCCCCAGCTCAGATCCACCATGTTTATACAACGACAAAAGAAACAGAGCTCAGGAAAACCTCTCTGAGAACTGTGCTTGCTTTATTGGTGGTGGTTTGGCTCCCCTGGGGTGAGTACCATCAGCCCCAGCCCCTGACAAAGTGCAGTGACACCTCTCAAGCACCTCATCAGGCCCTTTCCACCCCTACCCCCAGGACAGGGAGGCCTCCCCATAGACCTGGTGGGATTCCCCAGCTCAGGCATGACTGAGGAGGCGTCCAACAGCTCCAAACCATGTGTCCCACCTTGAACCAGGTGTCTCACCTTCCATTGCCTTCACTTTTGCAAGCCAAAGTCAAACCTGTGCTGGTGGAATGATGTACTCGCACAGCCAGAGGCACCAGAAAGCACAGATACAAGTTTCTCCTCCATGAACCAAGCTGCTTGAGGGCCACCTGAGATGCCACCTACAGGTCCGAGCAGTCAGAGAGCTCACCCTGGCTCCTGTGTGTCAGCGGAGGAAGCAGCTCACTGGGGCACCCGGAGCTGTGTCCTCTCTCCTCTCCATCCTCCGCAGGAGACACAGGTTGAAAACACCTGAGGGGAACCGTGGCAGGAGCCAGAAAGGACATGAGATGGGCTGGAGGAACAGCTGGGTCAGTCAAAATGTGGTGGACTCACTGATGTTTCTGCTGCAACAGCTCCCAGCATGGCTCATGGTCTTCTCTGGACCATCAGCTACTCGCAGTCCCCAACGAGGGGAAGGATGAGACAAATTGCTCCTCACAGTTCCTGAGTTTATGATAAAACATTGGTTTGAGACTGCTTCTTAAGCAGGGTTCACACCGCCTCGTGCTGGTGCCTGGTCAGCCTCAACACGGCCACGTGGGGACCTCTTCCTCTGTCCTGCTCCCCTGTGCCTGGGCCGGTCGGTTTGTACTTCCAGTTCCGTCCAGTCTCACGAGACACACCTGACACCAGCGCTGGTTTTAAAGACTAAGGCCAACTAAAACGCAGTAAAAGATTTTAAATTCTTTTTTAAAACCAACTTCTGCACCAGGTTCAGACTCCAGGCTCAGCTTGGGATAAGTGTATCTTCTGCCAAGCCACCCCTCTGCCGAACAACCCCGGTGCCAGAAGGAACTTTGCAGGGATGGAGACACCATCTTCATGGCTTAAGACACAAAGACTGGCAGCCTTTATTTAGGCACATGAGTCCAAGGCTTCAGTTCGAGGGCTGAGGAACTGGGTGGGGAGGTGAGGTCTGGCCTTTGAGCAGCAGCGTGTCCCCGTGCCCCTCCTGCCCCACGGCGAATGCCCCACACACCGGGCACCAGGCATGGGCTCAGGACGGGCTGTCGTTATCCACCGTCGACAGGAGACGGGCAACCTGGGCCTTCTGCGTGCGGGTGAGGTGCTGAGCCATCTGGATGACACAGTCCACAGCCACCTCAGGGTTGGCTTGGACCAAGCTGGAAGGCAAACAGGAGAAAAGAGCTGCCTGAAGCAAGAGCTGGCTCATCTCCACCACCCTCTCTCTGTCCTCGACCCAGGGGACAGCATTGTCCTTCGCATCCCGACTCCCGCAGCCACTCACCTCCGGATGTGCTTGAGCATGCAATCCCGCTTCAAGTACTTGATGTTCTCCCGGATGGCTGACTGGGTGCCATCTTCCTCTTGCATGTGCTTCTCCAGCCACTCCACCACCACTTGGTTGTTGTCCCAGAGGTAGCCCTGGGGAGCAAACACAAGAGGGACCTGGTGAGGTGTACGTCATGGTGCCTTTGAGAGCAGCTCAACACAAAGACTCCAAGTCTCACTTCTGCCCTGGAAAGCTCTATCTGAGGGTAGGAAACGTTTATTTGGGGGCCACCTTGCTACTGCTGAAGATCAGCATCCAACTGAAGTCACCCAGTTTGAAGAGACAGCTCTAGGCTCAGTGCTGCTTGGCTGCCCATCCTGGTACAGGCTGCAGAACAGTGATCCCCACCTCATGGAGGCACCAACTAAACAGCTGAACAATGGGAAACCAGGGTGACAGCCCTTGGGACACCCCTGGCTGCAGGGGCACCTCGGGCTGGGGGTACCTTTGCAGCTCCTTCTGTCTCCATGAACCAGCGCCGCAGCATGGACTGGATGTGGACGTGGCTCAGCTCACTGTTTGCCTTCAGGACCTCTGCCTTCACCACCTCCTCCAGCAGCAGCCGCCGCAGCCGCCAGTAGAGGAAGGAGCGGGCGTTCTTCCACTCCAGGATGTCCTGCAGAAATAGGGACACAGTCCGAGGTCACCTTTGCACAAAAGAAGAGAACCTGATGTGCAGCAACTCTTTGCTCACGGCTTGTGCTGGCACGTTTGGAGGCAGCTCTGCTGGGATGGAGCAGAGAGAGCACCGGGGGCAGGAACAGCACATTGGGCTCCAGCCCAGACCCTCAGGAGAAGACTTTACCTCCTGTCTCCATGCTGTCACTGCAAACCCCCCTGTGCTGAGCCCCCTCCCACCAGCACTGATGGAGCAGCTCACCGTGATGACACCTTTCTCCTGCATGCGGCCTGGGGTGTCGTGAAGGTCAGCGAAGTGCATGGCCACCTGGTAGTACATGGGTAGGAGAAGGTCCTCACGGGCCTTGAGTTGCTTCTCCAGCTCCCTGCGCTGCAGCTCCGACAGCTCCGGGGTCCCTGTGGGACACACCACGCTGAGCAGCCCATCCACCACCTCTGTGATGTGCCTCCACAGGGTCTGGGCTCTGCTCTGGGCTCCTACTTCTGCCACCCCCACCAGGAAACAGGGTGCCCCGTGTCACGTCCCTTTGCTGTGGCACATTCACAGCCCTGCCCAGAGCCATGAAGGGGCCACACTGTGTTCAGCCCCTGCTTCAAGAGAGGTGGGAGGTGGCATTTGCAAGGACTTTGTGGGACCAGGTTTTAGCAGGATGGAGGAGCATGGAGGCAAGGACCTCCCAACACAGCTTCTCCATCTGCTGCAGGCAGGAGATCTTCACAGGGTGAAAGGAGACCCAGTGCATTAGAGCCCACTTCTGGGTGGCTGTGTGATGACTGTGGGGTGTCTCGTTAGTGGTATCTCATTTGGCATGGCCAGTGCCATTCTTGGTTTCCACACATGGGAGAAAAATTCAGCACTACTTACAGACCCCCCAGTAGATACAGGCGTTTTAAAGTACCACCACATCCCCTTGGCAGGCTCCACCATCAGAAAAGCCACAAAGAATTGTCACAGAGGAACACCAAAAGATTTCCTGATGGTTGCCACCACAGTGCTTGACCCTCCTGCTTTAACTTACCCCTCCCAGTGCCCACAAACTGAAATGCCCTTCCCTTACCCAGCTGCTCAACGAGCTTGGCATAGACTGTATCAATCCTTCTCATGGTCTTCACCAAATCTTTCTTTCTGAACTTGATCTCCACTGTTCCTCCAGGCTCCAAAATGCCTCCCCTGGAAGGAAAGCTTGGTAAAGTAGGGACCTGGAGCAAGATGTCCAGGCAACACTCTCTCTCCTAAGAATTAGGGAGAGAGAAAACCTAGAAGGGTTGTGTTTCCATTTTGGGATTCTTGTCTATCCCCCCATCCCTTACAGCTTGCTCCAGTGTGCATTAATTCGGGTTACAGAGAAGGCCTCCTCACCCCCAGGACCATGTTTTACTCGCCCACAGCCTTCACTGGACACACAAGGATATCCCCAAGGGGATACCTGCCATGATGCTCTGTAAGAGCCCTGGAACTTTTAGCTGATGGCTTTGATGAACTCCAGGGTAAAAAATACACCTCTCAAGTGATGAAAGGTCTCTGCCAGTGGGATGATGACGCTGCAGACCCCACGAACCAGCTCTCATGTCTCCACACGCTGGCTGTGGAGGATGCACATGTATTTTGGATGCTGACCTGCTCTCCTTGTCTGCGTAGAGTTCCACATAGAGGGGGTTGATGGTGGAGTCGATGACTACCCAGGAACCTCCCCGCAGCTCGGCATGAGGTGGGATGTAGACCAGAACAGGCTGCTTAAAATCCCTCAGGCTGTCGACAATGAAGGCACCAAACTTCAGCATTTGGTCGTACATGTCTGAAAGCCAAAAGGACTTGGTGTCTGGGTGCTCCAACCACTGTGGACCAGGCTATTGCCCTTTGCCTCCTCCCAGATGCCCAAAGCCACCTTCTCCATTAGAGAGACCCAAAAGGCACCCCAAAACCAGCCCAGCAGCAAACTGCCAAGCCCTGGGAGCTGGGTTCTAGCGATGCTCCATCACCTCCTCGGCCCAACCCCACATCCTGGAGTGGGGCAGGCAGCACCCTGGTAGACTGGGTCACCCCAGGGCCCTGTGGGGTGGCAGGAGTGCCAGGGGTATGACACAGCACAGGGATCTGGGCACCCCAAGCACAGGTACCTTTCATGCCACTGGAGAAACCTCGCCAGTTGGCGAAGATCATCAGTGGGAGATGCTCCCGGTTGAAGTCCCGAATGGCCTGGGCCGTTTTAAAAGCAGAATCTGGAAACCAGACCTGCCCAGCCTGCTGGATGATCTGCAAAAGATGGCAAGCAGCAGTCCTGAGATTGGTGCCAGTGCTTCCTGGCACACCACGCTGTTATACCATGGTGTGCAAGAGCTGGAAGAAAATACACTGACCAAGCACTCTTTGATTTCACCAGTCTTTAAGGAAAATCAAGACATGCCAAAGGATTATGCTAAGCTTTCTCCCAGCTCTCCCCTCCAGCCTCCTCCTGGCTGCTGCTCAGCCATGCTTAGGTCTCCCCACACACCTTCGCCTCCGAGTCTGGGTTGGCAGGGTCTGCAGGTATGGTCACCTCCACAGTGCGGGTCTCAACAGCGATGACTCCCACCGGGAGGCCTCCCAGCCTGCAAAAGTAAGGCAGGGTGACCTCAGCAGAGGCCAGTTCCCCTCCAGGTTTCACCCCAACCACACCAGAGAGGTTCCCTCCATCACCATCCCAAGAGCAGCACCACGACCAGGGCCTGAGTGTGCTTGACAGAGCATGGATCCTCTCCCCAGCACTCTCTGCCCTGGGGTTCCATCCCCCGCTCCCGGCAGTACCTCGCTCTACCAACCACAACTGTCTGAGCCCACGGCCTCATGATCTCCAGGAAGCTGCCCTGGTCGAAGAACCCACTCTGCCAGGTCCCCTTGAGAGCTGCAGAGCACAGGAAAAAGCAGAGCAGCACAATAACGACCACTGAAGGTTCCTTGTGTACCAACTCACAGCAAAAAACACCTTCTGCACCAGAGTGGAGGGTTTGCAGCCACGAGACACCTCTGTGAGCATTGCTGCAGAGGTCTCAGGCCACCCTCACTTACTTGGATGTGGTCTCCCTGCCAGCATCCACCTGGGGTCATAGGGAACTTTGGAAGGGACAAAATCGATTTCTCTCTCAATGGGGTCACTTATGGCAGTGACAGGCACTGGGCTCTTGTTATCCTGCAAGGGAGAGCCCCATAGGGCAGGTCACCAGCCAGGTATGGGGTAACACCCCACATCATCGTCCTGCAGCACCCTCCTACCTTGGGTATGTAGGAAAGCCACTGTAGGATGGTGTAGACCCCCTCAAAGTCATCTGGGACGGTGACATGGGAGACGCCGTTGTTGTGCATGATCTGCACACCTCCCAGCTGGTTATTGGATGTGTAAACCTCACGTCCCAGCACCTACACAGGATGAAAAACATGGATCAGTCCCTGCTCACATGGAAGCAGCTCCTCCTTCCTCTGTTTGGTAAGTCAAACCTTCATACAGGCACATTCCCTCTGGTTCGAGGCTGAATTTCCATCTCTGCCTACCAGGTTAGTGTTAAAGCAAAGGGAACCTGCTCTAGACAAGAGCAAGCTGGTTTCAAATCAGCCCAAACCAGGGTGATTCTGCCCAGAGATGGGTCCTGTCCCTGGGACAGTCCCCATGGCATCTGTCCCACCCTGCCCCAGGAGTGATGCACCAAGACCTGGCCCCTAAAGCAACACCAAACAGCTGCAGTTGGCCTTCTTTCAGTTCTCAGCAAGACCTGAGCCCAGCTGCAGTTCCCCTGCAGCTCCCAAGACATGTCCCATGAGGTGACACACGGAGAACTGCCACCTCTTCCCACGGGACAGATAAGGAGCCCAGTCATGCAGTGGCATGAGGGGACAGTGCTGGAGGAGGACACACAGACAGAGCACAGTACCTTATTGAGAGCTGCGACACCAGTGAGGATGATGTGGGAGTTCTCCACCTGGATGACACGCTGGCCCAGCCTCACCAGGTACGCGCCGATCCCGATGGCACGACAGGTCACCTGGGGTGGACACACACAAGGAGATGTGGGGTCACTGGGGAGGCGGGCAGGCCCGCAGCACAGTCTGCAAGCACCAGGAGAATGGTTTTCCCTGGCTATGCAGGAGTTACACCAGGTCAACTCTTGCATCTTGTGATCTTAAAAGCAACCAGGAGAGAGGGAAGGAGCAGAGGAGGGGAAGGGCCCACCGCTGTACCATGCTGATGGTCACTATTTCATCATAAGCTCGAGAGGACTCCCCAGCGATGGTACCAGCAGCTCTCAGGTTTTCCACCCCAAATCCATTGTCCTTCCCAATGATGTCCAGGAGGACGTACCTGCAGGAAAGACAAGAGCCACAGTGGAGTAGGCAGGACAAGGGGAAGCATCCAGCTGTGTGATGTGTCTGGCAGGATGCTGAACCTGGATGAGGGAGTTACTTCCCAGCAGGAATGCAGGGCAAGGTTTAGGACAGCTCTGAGGCCCATGGAACAGAGGGGCTCACCTGGACTCCCCACCTTCCTCCACGTGCTCACAGTGCACCGAGTTCATGGCACTGATCCTCGTGTAGTCCTGGGGAGTCAGGTACAAGTACTTGAACCCCTGGAAATAAAGAGGAGGAGGAGGATGAGTTGTGGAGCCCCTATGCCCATGTGGAGGACAGTCCTTCTCCAAACCCACCCCGTGCATTAACAGTGGCTCAAGTCCTCTGTTGGTTTCTGTGGTGGCAGGAGGGGAATCATAGAATCACAGAATGGTCAGAGTTGGAAGGGACCTTNAACTGGACACAGGACTCCAGGTGGGGTCTCACAAGCGCAGAGTAGAGGGGTGTCCACACACCTTGTAGGGATCTTCAGGGTCTACCCAGGCCACCTGGAACATGTGCTTTATCTCATCAGCAAAGCCGATGCGGGCACCGCTGTTGGCAGCAATGTAGATGCGGGGGATGCCTTCGGCCCGTGCCAGCTCAGAGGCCCTCAGGAAGACCAGGTCCTCCTCCGGCCCAAAGGAGCCGATCTTGTGTGTGATGTCATTGCAGATGAGCACAATCTCCCGGCCTTTTGGATACTCAGGAGTCTTCAGCTTCATTTTGAAAGCAACCATCCCCACCTGCCCCAAAACAGCACAAGGTCACAGGGCAGGCTCTTCCAGAGAAATGGTGTCAGAGCTGGAGGCTGCATTAGCTGTCAGACAAAACGCTTCCTTGAGGAGCATCCCCTGGGCTTTAAGCACAGCCAGACTGGGGAAGCCACCAGCCATTCCTATGTGCCACAGCACAGCTTGTCCCCAACCCCTCCCTCTCACCCCGTTCCCAAATCACCCTCCTCTACCTCATTCCCTCCAGGGACCCTGTTCATCTGCACCAGGTGCCCCTGCGAGTCCAGCACCAACTCGGTGTACGTCAGGACATCCTTAGGGTACTGCTCCGAGGAGCCCCACAGCTTGAAGAGAGCCTGTGGAGACACCACACACAGGATGAGCAGAAAGCATGGGGTTGTGGCAGGTCCGAGGCTATCACCGAGTGTAGATCCACAATCCTGTAGTAGGCTGGGACTTGGGGTGAGTAAAACTCTCTATTTGAGCCCCCCACCCTGCTGCAGACCTGCTCGCACAGGGCTTTCTGGTTCACATCCTCCACAGCAGTTTGCAAGAGCTAAAAATCCATTTAGAAATGGTTGATGTAACAAAAAACATTGGGGCTTGGGCTGTTTTCTTTTTCTTCATCCGGGGAATCTTTTCCCCGGATGGTCACGCTGGAGAGGGTGGGGAAGAAAAGCAAATGCAGTAATTTGGAGCCTTTTCCTGCTCAGCTGGACTCACCTGCCTGATCATCTCGGGGAAGTCATACACGTAGGTGGTGCCCAAGGTCTGTGCCTGGAACCGCTTGGCCTGAAGCAGGTCTTTGGTGACGTAGGGGGTGTTGATGAGCATCCCGTGCTGTGGTCCTTGCTTGTCCCCATACGACTGGAACATGATCTGGAGAGAAGGGCAGAGACTTGGCTGCCTTCCCTGGACATGCAGGTCAGTCCCTTCCACTACATGAAGGTACAAGAGTCTCACAGGGCTGGAGCACTGTTGAGTTCTGCCTGACCAAGATGCTCATACCCATGGTTCTACTGAACCAAACGCCTTGATTTTCCACCCCACTCTTGGCTGTTGAGGGGACAGAGCCCAACACTGCTGTGCTGCAAGTACCAGTAACACCCTAACACTGACCTTCACCTCCCAATCCCAAAAAACTGCCTGACCACCCATCAGCAACACCCCTGGGGCTCAGCACAATTTTAAAGCAGTGTCAGCTGGAGGTGCCCAAACAGATGCAATGCAGAGGGGAGTGAAACCAGGTCATCCCTGGGAATGTTGCTGTGCAATCCTGAGGATTTCTGCAGAAACCACCCCAAAGCCTACAGTTACTCACGCTGCCAGTGCTGGGGTCCCTCACTTCCTTGTAGAGGCTGATGTCCAGGTAGTAGCCAGACTCATTGGTCAGGAAGAGACGGATAGGGATGGCGGTTGCAGTGGGTGTCAGGCGAATGTTGATCTTCACCTCGGCCTGAAGGACCCGCAGCTTCCAGAGGCGGCTGCCATAGCGCATGACCATGGACCGCACCGACTCCTCAATCTGGTGGGCACCAGGAGAGGATGGGTCCATGGCCCCAGAGGGACCACCATCCTCAAGCACACAATGCTAAAGCCCCACTGCACCTCCACTTCAAACAGCTGTTTCAGATTTGCTTTGGTCAACCCCTTCCCTCTCTCCATCTACCCATCTCTAGGGGCTGGTGCTGCCATCCAGCCTCTCCGCTGGAGAGAAGGGAAGATGGTGTCCCACAGCCCCGCTTCCTCAGACCATGCAGTGCCCAGGGGAAGAACCTACCACTCACCCCCACATCCTCCAGCAAAACACTCGCTTCCCAGTCTGTGTAAAAAAAACCCAACTCATTGCAAGTGTGAAATCTCAGTCCCTCCCCAGCAAACAGCCCACAGTGAAGGTCTGACACAGAAATTATGCTTCAGGAACCTCTGAGGCTGCTGAATCCATTCTCCAGCCATGGTCAGGTGGGCACTGGACAGGACTGGGTCTGCCAGCCGGTGTGGGTGGTTCCAGTCCATCCACATGGCAATATTGAGCACAGGGGATGATGCAGCCTCTGTTCCCAGATCATCACCACACTGATGGGAAGTAGGACACTGAGAAACACACCTTGGAGGGGTCCATGACAACCGTCGGGACAAAGTTGAGGAAGATGTGGTTGCAGTCGGTGCGGACGGTGGTGTTGTTGAAGGCCACCTCTAGCTCATCCATCGCCTCCAGGAGCAGCCGCTCGCCCTCATTCTGCAGGTACTCGAAGGAGGCCTCCTGTGGTGCAGCGGGTGGATCAGGGGTGGTCGGAGCAACCCCTGCACCCAAAATGCACCCACCTCTACCCACACAACCGGGAGGACCCGGCGCCGCCTTGCCTTGGTGATGAGGTCCGAGTGGCGGACGATGGCGCGGATGAAGAAGCGGTAGTCGGTGGCCTCGGTGCCCGCCTGCACCTTGGCAGCCCCCAGGTAGAGGTGCATCTTGTGGTTGGCACAGGGAATGGCTGTCAGGTCGAAGTTACGCATCCGGCTCAGCTCCAGCTGGAAGGCCAGTGCCGGCTCCAGGTGCCGGTAGATGCGGTCCTCTGCAAACTGGTGGGGTGTGGAAGGGTGAGCCAGCGACCAGACAGCTTGGCATCAGCCAGGCCCTGCTTTTACCACAGCTCTTACCTCATCCCTCGCTCTGAAGGTGAAAAACTTTGGGAATTCTCTCTAGAGCAAAGGGGAGAGGAAGCTCAGTGTGAATAATCCTGGCACACAGAAGATTTTTTCCCCATTTTCAGAAAAAACCTTGCAGGGTTCCACCTCCCCCAGAGGAAAAGCAGCTGGATAAAGACAGCTTAAAGCCATGGAGTGGCCACACCAGGAACCACACGTTACTGGAGACGTTAGAAGTATAAAGGGTAATACAGGAGATAAATCACTCATTGAATCCTTCATTAATTAATGTCCAGCTCCTGATGCACAGCAGATCCATCACCCATTACTATAAGGTACTTATAGATGTTTCTAGAAGTTTTGGGGAGGTGGAAGCATGATGTGTCTAAAGTCATGATGCCCATTGGCAGCTCAGTCTGCACTCACCTGCTGAGCAATGAGAAACGTGATTCTTCGGAGACCACAGTCAACGAGGATGTTCTTCTACATGGAAACACAAAGATCCACCAGTCACGAAAGATTAAACATCTCCACCAAGGGAACAAACAAAACCCAACAGGCTGGCACAGGGTGCAGCATTTTGGGGATGGGGCAGTGCCTTGGGATATGGTACAAAAAGGGGATCCAGTCCCAGCAACACACCTTGGACTGGGCAAAGGCTCTGAAGATGGGCACCAGCTTCTCATCCTCCATGTGTTCAGCCCAGCGGAGCGCGATGTTGAGGATGTGGATTGGCTCCTCACGGATGTTCTGGTAACAAAAACCACACAGTCAAACCCAACCAGCAGCCCAACACCACTTAGGGGGACAACAATGGCATCATGCCCACCTTGGAGTCCTCCTCCTCATAAACGGTGGCTCGTGCCTCGCTCAAGAGCGTGCTCTCTGAAGGTGGGTCAGCAAAGCATGAGATCACTTCATCAAAGTTCCTGCCCAAACAGTGAGGATGGAGTGACAAGTCAGCACATGGTGCCTACCCCCTGCCCAAGGGGTAGCACAAGGAACCCACCTGGTGTCCCCACCAGGTAACTATTGCACTGAAAATACCACTTGGCCCCAGTCTCTGGCTGTGGGAGGAACAGGAGCTGCTCCAAGCACTGCAAAGTTGCCCCCAACACTGCCCACCTGCCACCAGCTTTGGCTCTTCCACCCATTTTTACTCTCTAACGATTACAGCAGCACCCAAAAGGCAGATGCATGACTAGCCAGGCATGTCCCCTGGCACTCCCACCTGGTGAAATCCTCGAATCTGTCAAAGGCCACCATAGCTCCCATCCGCTGGCTTGCGGGACAAAACCCACTGTCCATGAAGAGCTCAGTGCTGTGCCGGGCCAGGTCAGGGTTGGAGATGCTGATGGGGACAGACATCCTGCACAGGGGAGTAAGGCAGCCATCAGCCATGGGTGGAGGCACCACTCCTGGGTCCAACAGGAACCACATAGGTCCCACATGGGACCCTGACTTGGGGAGGGTCTGTCCTGGTCCACTGGCAAAAGGAGAGCATGGCAGGCAGCTCCCTCTGAGGGTTTTCCTCAAGAAGACAACACAAACCCAACCACTTTGCAGAAAGGATCATTATCCAGGGAGTAGGAGAGGTCTGTGGGGAAACCCATACCTGTTTGGGTGGGAGGAGGGCAGCATGAACTGGAATTCTACCAGGCAGGTGCCATCTGAGAGCTGGCGGTGCTGCATGCTGTTCAGCTCGTAGGCGATGTACCCGCGTCGCACATACACCTAGGAGGGGGACAGCAGGAGGTACCACCGATCCCTGCTGCCACCACAAACACCCATGCCACCCCCCTCAGAGCTCACGTGCCCCTGTGGCACCCTTCCAGCCCTCACCTCCAGCGCTGCCATGCGCACCACCTGGTTGGTGTGGTAGAAGAAGATGGGGAGCACGTCAAAGATGGTGGTTTCTGAGAGGATCAGTTTCTAGGGGGAAGAAAGCAAAATTTAGGGCAGGATGAAGTGGGACCCACCCCTCATCACAGGATGGGGTAGGGCATGTTTCAGAGGAGTCCCTTAATGTGGGGTTGTGCAGGACTGGCCACCAGGGTGCCACAGGACACCCAGCTCTCCATGGGGACACCACCAGACCCAAGTGTGGATCTACATGTCACTCTCCTTCCGAATGGGGTAAGGAGCAAGGGACAGGGATTGGCAGCAAGGGGGTGTACCCCCATTCTCTGCTCTGCACAGGCACTGACACTGCAGCAAGGCTTTGATTGCTTTTTGGGCTATTTTGAAGACTAAGTCACCTGCAGCCAGACCTCCTGACCAAAGTTACCCAAGTTTCCTCTGTGGAAAAAACAGGCAATTCCCAACCTTCAGGTTTTCTGGGCAGTACTCGTGTCCGTACATGTCGATAGCGGAGAGGAAGATGGATTCCACCTGGTTGTGCCGCAGCTCGTAGGAGGGCAGGTGAGAGGCGATGAGCACCTGCAAGGGGAGAGACAGCTGGGACCACGGGGGACAGGGATGGGGACAGGGATGGGGACAGGGATGGGGACAGGGATGGGGAAGGCACANTGGGGATAGGGATGGGGACAGGGATGGGGAAGGCACAGAGCAGCATTTGCTGACCTGCCGGGCTCTCAGTGCCACTTTGGAGTGCTCGGTCTTGCTGAGCTGAGTCAGCTCATTGAGGATGGCCGTCAGCTCGTCTGTCAGCGTGGGGTCACGGCCACAAAGCTGGTCCTGCAACACACAACTGGCTTCACCTTGTAGCCCTGGCCTCACATGGGCAACAGGTATGAGACTCAGGGCAGTAAAACAGGAAAAATGCTGCTCTTTGAACCAAATGCAACAATCTAATGCTGCAGAGGGGAGATAAAGTCCCCCTAATGAGATGCTTAAATGCAAAATCCAAATTCTGGGGATGCATTACACAGAGGAGAAGAAAAGTAGTTTCTGAAGTGTCCACTCATGTTCAAGGGGAAAGCACAGGGCTGTGACAGTCACCCACAGCCATGCCCCATCCTGCAGTGGTACAGAACTTGCCTCGGTTTATGGGCTTTTCTCTTCCACCAGCCTTTATTTCTGGTGTTTCAGGGTACAGGCTGTACTCACAATTAACATGGTCACCAGCAGGTTCTTCTTTGCCACCTGGGCATGAGAGAAGATGCTTTCCAGCACAGGGGTCATGTCAGGTTTGCACTGCTCCCGCAGGCTGATGACACACTTGTCATAGTGAGCTGTGGGGCAGAGCATGGTGAGCCCTGCAGACCCTCCAGAGAGCCCCACAGATCCTCCCCCAGACATCCCCCAATCCCTCACCATGCTGGAACTGTGTCTCCACTTGCAGGTAGCGTCTCAGCAGGTCCAGCACCACCGCCTTCATGTAGCCCCGGATGCCACTGCGGTACCTGGGGAGCAGAGAAGCCAGCATGATGCAAGGAGGTGGCAGTGGTGGAGGAGATGACCAGGGTACATCTTGGACAGCGCAGGGCTCACCTCTGCACCAGCTGCACCACGCTCTGCGTGTTCATGAAGAAGACCTCCCGCTCAGCCTTCCTCTGAAGTGTGGCAGCATGGGTGTCCAGCACGCTGGCAATCTGCAGGGAGAGGGTACAGGGTCCCATGCAGCTCGGGGCCACCAGGGCCACAGGGCTTCCAGCTCCCCAGCTTGCCTGGAGACAGTGGTGCTGCACACAGAGCCTTCTGTTTGTAATTTTTCCCCTCAAGTCAAAACCACAAAGTGACAAATAAATGTAGAAACATAGTAGAAAAACACAAATATAAAAGCACAAATATTTCCCTTGTTGATTTCGGTTTTTGTACTCTCTTGGAAGGACAAATTCAGGTAGAAACTTCTAAGAAGTTCTAGATGAAAAGGAAGTGAAGACCCCGCTGGGAAGTGCAGCCCCTGCACCACTCACCTGCTGGCTGGGGAAGCGGCACAGCACAGAGGTGATGTTGCTGGCATACTGTGCCATCACCTTCCGGATGGACTTCTCCACAGGCAGAGGGATTCTTCCTGAAATACTCGTCATGATCTCCTGCAGCTCCAGGAGGGGCAGGGAGGGGTCCCGCAAGGTCTTCATCAACTGTGCCACCCATTCCTTCACCTGTGAGGAGCAGAAGCTGGTGCTGTCTGCACCCATCGGTGCTGCCTGTCTTGCCATCATGGCAAACACAAGGCAATGGGGAAGGACATCTGGACTGCCCTTGCCACCAGCACCCACCTTGGTGCTGAAGTAGGGCTCAGGTAGGCAATACCCATTCATGACGTTGGTGAGATTGTCCAGCACATTGCGGAGAACCTGGTGTTGCTTCTCACCAGTCATGGAGGAGGCCTGCTGGGCTGGGAGGCCCCCTGTGAATGGCTGTGCCTGGAGAGAGCAGAGAGAGATGGGCTGGCCCAGGTCCTCAAGAGCTGCAGCTGCCTCAAAAGCCCCAGAGAAACTATCATGACCTCTCCCATGCCTACTCTTGGTCAGTCATCCTCAGTGCCCCATGGGACACCATTTGGGAGCAGATGGGTGGGGACAGCAGCGTAGTCAGCCCCTGGAAAACTCACAGGCTTCACTTTGGTGGGATCATCCAGCTCGAGCCGGGCTATGACGCAACCCGGCTCCAGCAGCGCGCCCGGCCGCTTGACATAGTGCACTCGCCCAGACTCCTCCACCGTCAGTGTCATGATGATCTTCATCACCTGGGGGTGGATGGGTGGCACAATCACCAAACAAGCAGCACCCACATGTCTTGACCACCATGGCAGCATTGGTGGCTTTGATCTTTGTGCCAGAGTTGTTGGAGCAACAGGAGAGGGTCTCCTCCAGGTTCTTTGGCAAAACTCACCTCAATCTCTGCAAAAACATTCCCCTCGGCCACGTGGCCACCATCATCCACCATGTACTGCAGCAGCTTCCCTGCAGAGGGTGAGCGCAGCACCGTTGGGTCCTTCTCCTTCTCAAAGTCGCACGTCTTGTTGCCGATGGTGATCCGGTACCTTAAAGAGACGGAAAGGTCTCACCAACCAGCTGCCAGTTGGCAGGGAGGGCTGGTGGGGGGTCCTGTGGGGAGGTACCTGTCAATCTCCTCCTTCATGTAGGTGGTGTAGCTGTTGCCACCATAGGAGAGCAGCAGCCCACCATCGTTCAGCCGGTGCACGTCGATCTCGATGTGAGTGCGGTTCATGATGATGACGTACGTCGTCAGGGACTGGCGGGCAACCTGCGGGGAGACCCTTGAGTGCAACTCCCCAAAAAACATCCAATGGCCTTTCTGGGGACTGGTAGGGAGTGAGGAACATCTCCCCAAGGACACAGGAACACTGTGCTGCCACTGGATGGGGCTGTGCTGAGGAGGGCAGGAGGGAACAACCTCAGGCTGCATCAAAACGCTGGTTCAACTGGCAGCCCAGAGCTGGTTTAACTCACAGCTCACCTGCTGCTTTCATTGTGAGTATGGAGGGGTTTTTAGCATGAAGTTTAACTAGTTGGGTTTAAAAGCAAGAGAAGGAGGTCCTTTATTAAACTCAGGGCAACAGGATGTATGAAAACGTCTGTCTAGTTAAAATAAGGTTATTAATATAACCTCATTAAAATAAGGTTCTTTATCTCCTTTTTACAGTGCATGTTTTTAAAGGGCAACCTCATATTTACTGCACCTTCCTCCTTCAGGATAGGAGCACACACCCCTGTTCCTGCAAGAAGAGCTGTGGCCAGTTCAGTAGGAGGTTGGCCCAGCCCCTCACCTGGAGAACATACTTCACGCCTTCATAGATGAGCTCCACGTCGACGATGTTTAGCAAGGAGGCTGCTGGCAGGACCTGTCCCCTGAAACACAACAGATGGGTCAGACGTCACGAGAGTGGCTCTCCTTGCATGCCAGTGGGGAGCCAAGTGTGTGAGATGTCAGCGATCCTGGCTGGCGTCGGGCCCTGCCGGCTCCGAGCTTACTGCAGGAGGGCACCAAGGTGACCGAAGGGAAAAAGCATCTGCTTTTAAATGACCCACGTGAGCTCCTTGTGAAAATGCAACGGGAGGCAGGCCAGGCACTGGCAAAACACACTCAGATAAGGGTGCAGGGGAGAGCCCCAGGCGTCCTCCAAGGCCAGAGGAGTAACCTTGACATGCAAGTGCAAAAACAAAAGCAGGCTGCATCGAGCCGAGCTGCTTTCCCTTGAAAGCTCTTTTCCCAGCCCTGTGAAACTTTTCCCCCTCTCCTGATAAAGCAATAGGCAAGAAGCCAGAGCTGTGAGTCACAGTAGATACCCCTGTTCCTCAGGCTGTTGCAGTGCTACAGCTTTGCAAAACTTTTACTGCAAAAGTGAGAAGGAACATGGCTCAGAGAGAGCACCACTCAGGTCTCTGTGCTTGTAGGAGCCACAGGGGCTGCTGAGAGCCAATCCTTAGGACACACACTCCCTGTGTCCCCTGTGACTGTGGCAGAACCCCCATCAGGCAGCCCCTGCTCCACACCTCTCCAGTGAGTGTAGGAAGTCAGTCATGCATGTCCTGAAGGCAGCATCCGCAACGTTCAGGGCACCACAGACGACACCCAGCATCGTGTCTGGCTTCTCTGCCTGTGGGGGGCAAAAATAACAAGCTTTGGGTCTTACACCAGGAGGGGAACAATGAGCCTGGGGAGGCAGTGTCCCCCACCTGCACTTTCTCAGCAATCAGATGGTCCAGCCAGCCAGTGTCGATCTCGTTGTTCTGGAAGCTCTCTGTCTCCAGCAGCTTTATCAGATACTCCACTGTGGTCCGGAAATCCCCACGAATAGACAGCTCTTTCAGGGCAACCACCATGTTCCTGTCAGAAAGCAAAACACTCCATTAATCACCAATGAGGCAGTGCTTGGCTTTCAGCAGAGGAAACCAAGGAACCACAAGGACTGGGGTGATGAGCTCCCAAGCCCTGGGTGCTCTCATGCCTGAATGAAACAGCCTCACAATCAGTGCTGACTTAATAAAACACTTAAATACTCAAGATAGACTCATTACATGTTGCTTAATTACTGAATGAACATTGCTGCTCACTGATGCTAAGCATGCGTGTAGCAGATCACTGCAACATGTCTTTAGGAATCAGGTTGATGCCACCACAGTCCAAATACTTTGGCTTTGGCCAGTCTCTGCAGCACAAACAAGCCACTCAGCACAGCAGCACCATTCCGGTCCTCTCAGCTAAAAGCCACTTTTCCTGGCTTATGCACTGATTGCAAATCTTCCTGAGGGCACCCATTCTCCACCCCGTCCCACCACACTCACGAGATAGCCTCCTCTCGGTTCTCTCCCCATGAGAAGCAGTGCCCAAACTGGGAATCAGCAAACTCGTGCAGCCCCCCGGCCGCTGCCACGCTGAAGTACCCCCAGACATTCTTGCTGCTGCGGAAGTTCAGCTCCTGCACTGTCCCTGAGCTGGGCTTGAAACCCTGAGCAAGGAGAGAGCAGAAGACATGGAGAAACCAGGTTTGAGACTCATGCAGTGTAAGTAGAAGGGGAACACCAGTGCCACTTATCTGTCTGCATGTGGATCTCACCCATCCCTACGGGTTCAATGCCATGAACAGATGCCATGAAATGCTATGAAAGAGGCAAGGGACTCTTTGTCAGGAAGAATAGTGATAGGACAAGGAGTAATGGTTTTAAATTGGAAGAGGGGAGATTTAGAATAGATATTAGGAAGAAGTTCTTTGCTGTGAGGGTGGTGAGGCACTGGAACAGGTTGCCCAGAGAAGCTGTGGCTGCCCCATCCCTGGTGGGGTTCAAGGCCAGGCTGGATGGGGCTTGGAGCAACCTGCTATGGTGGGAGGTGTCCCTGCGTTGGAACTTGATGATCATTAAGGTCCCTTCCAACTCTAACCATTCTGTGATTCTGTGATTCTATAACATTGTCCAGCTGGGGAAGACTGTGCCCAGTTCAACCCCCCCATGAGTGGCAGAATCCCCTTGTCCCCACACGTGGGGCTGGTGCAGGAGGGTCTGTCCCCTCGGCTCACCTCCTCAGGGTTCTCGCTGGTGATGCGGGCAGCGATGACGTGGCCCCTGGGCACAGGGGGGTTGGTGGGGCTGTGGAAGCAGATGGGTGTATCTCCCCAGGGGCTCTCTCCGTACAGCACCCGGATGTCTTTTATCCTGTGCAAGGGGATGCCCATTGCAATCTGCACGAGAAATGAGGAACTTTAAACTGCCAGAAGAAAACTTTAACATCAAAACTATAGCAGGGAGACATCAATAGATGGTCTGAATGAAGAGTGAGGGGAAGAGGCACCACGCTCCCAGCAGGGAGCCAGAGGTGAAGGAGGGATGCTGTATGGCTTCTCCATGAACCCTACACACTGTTTTATGGGACAGCATCCCTGTGCCAAGCTCTAGCCTAGCACTTCTCCCTAAGTTACACAATTGCTTTGTCTAACACACCTCACAGTCACCCATGTGCACTCAGGTACCTGCAGCTGGGCAGCAGGGAGGTTCACATCTGCAATCATCTCCGTGCAAGGGTGCTCCACCTGCAGGCGTGGGTTCAGCTCGAGGAAGTGGAAGCTCCCATCCTCACTGTAGAGGTACTCGACGGTGCCCGTGCTCACGTAGCCCACCATCTGAGCCAGGCGGACCGCACACTGCAGAAGGCAAAACCACCACGGGGAGTAATGACCCCTCTGTTCACTGCAGCAAGGTGTCCCAAGGAAATCTGCAGCATGGACTCAAGGAGACAAGTAGGTCTGGGGCTCCCTCCCTCCCTTCCTTAGGAGCCTCAGGTGCCAAAACCAACAATAAACCAGCAAAAATCATAGAATGAATCATAGAATCATAGAATGGTCAGAGTTGGAAGGGACCTTAAAGATCATCAAGTTCCAACCCCCCATGGGCAGGGACACCTCTCCCTAGAGCAGGTTGCTCCAAGCCCCATCCAACCTGGCCTTAAACACTTCCAGGGATGGGGCATCAACAACTTCCCTGGGCAACCTGTTCCAGTGCCTCACCACCCTCACAGCAAAGAACTTCTTCCTAATATCTCATCTAAATCTCCCCTCTTCCAATTTAAAACCATTACCCCTCGTCCTGTCCCTCCACTCCCTGACAAAGAGTCCCTCCCCAGCTCTCCTGGAGCTCCCTTCAGATCCTGGAAGGCTGCTACCAGGTCTCCCCGGAGCCTTCTCTTCTCCAGGCTGAATAGCCCCAGCTCTCTCAGCCTGTCCTCACAGCAGAGGGGCTCCATCCCTCTGATCATCTTGGTGGCCCTGCGCTGGACCTGCCCCAACAGGTCCATGTCCTTTCTATGTTGAGGACTCCAGAACTGAACACAGTGCTCCAGGTGGGGTCTCACAAGCGCAGACCAGTTTCTCAGTAAAACTTTGTCCTGCCCTAAGACTGGGGCCACCCACCTGCTCCATCACCTCGATGACAGAAGGTGCTGCGATGGTGGTGGGTGCCTCCTCGATGATCTTCTGGTGCCGGCGCTGGATAGAGCAGTCACGACCAAAGAGGGAGATGGCATTGCCATACTCATCTGCCAACACCTGCACCTCCAGGTGCCGTGCGTGCTGTGCCAGCTTCATCAGGAAGATGGGGGACCCAGGTGCCTCTGCTTGCACCTGCAGTGGGGGAGAAGGTTGTGCTTTGGCACCATCCCCCAAAATTCATCCCAGGGTGGAGGCAGGATCTGTGGTGAGCCCAGGCAGGAAGAACAAGACACCCAGGGTGGGAGCAGGACCCTGCTGTGTGCCCCAGGATGGGATGGGGACAGGGATGGGGGTTCCAGGCATCTCTTACCTGCCGGAAGCAGGTGCCAAATTCCTCCGCTGCCTCCACTTTTCGGATGCCTTTTCCCCCACCACCTTCTGCTGCCTTGATCATCAGAGGGTAGCCAATCTTCTTGGCCATCTGATGGGAGACAAAGACTGGGGTGACCAAAGTGCTTTGAACTCAAATCCATCACCGCAACAGCCCATCCTGCCCAGCCCCAGGCAGGCCTGAGTAGAATCACCCCAAGCTGCACCAGTGCAGAGGGAAGAACTGCTGTCACATGCACTGGGAGCCCAGAAGGGCTCCAAAGACAAAGAATGGTGACCAAGAGACAATGAGCTGACCATGGGCTCAGCTTTACCTCCAGACCTTCCTCCATGTCCTTCACACAGCCCTGTGCATACGTCTCAAGGGGGATGCTGATTGTCTGCTGGTGCTTCTGGTCCTCCTCAGACCACTGGGCCACCAGACCTGTGGGCACAGCCAAGACTATGGTCATCACCAGGGTGGCATGGCTGGGGTGTCCAGTGCCCAGGGGAGCTGAGTTTCCCGTGGTGGCCCATGTCATTTCCCCTGTATCCATGCGCCCCATCTCCAAAACCCCCTCTGCCCGAACGAGTAGCCACTCAACTGCAGTGGGGTCCCTGATATCTGCAGTCACCCCACAGCCAGCCAGGCCACAGACTCCAGCCGTAGTGCTTGCTTTGGAGGAAAAGGGGAGGCAGCAAGGAGAGAAATGGGGGAGCAGGGTGGGTGTGTGGGGCTGGCAAGGCACTTACCGCTCCCACTCCATGGCAACGTGGGGATCTGGACCGTTTGAGCCACGATGGTGGAGGCGACTTTGTCTCCCAGTGCCCACATGGCATCACTGGGGGGACCTTTGAACAGGGAGGGAAGGGGTGAGCTGGACCAGCCTGGCCATCCAGCTTGTCCCCAACGTTTGGGTGCCACAGAAAGCTGCTGCTCACTGAGACAACATCATTAGGCCTTCTGCAAATAGTTAAGTGTTGGGAAACTCCCTCAAACCCACTGCCCAAGTCAGGTTGGACCTCAACCCTTCTCCAAGGGGAAGCCCAGATTGTCCCCTCATTGGGAGAGGTCTGCTCCTACCTAATGTCCTCCATGAATGCTGCGTCAGCAGAAGCATTATAAGGAAAACCCAGAAAACAACAGGATTCCTGGGACAGCTCCAGGAAACTGGCCTGGGGACTGCCACACCACAGGGTGGACACAGCAGATGCATGAAATGGGCATTTCCCAGTGCAGTGTCCCTGGGGAGTGAGCATGCCTGCACACACCAGCCCCATGCCCGCTGCTCCCTCTGCCACAGGGAAGAAGTGGAGACCTTACCTAGGAAAGCTATCCCGTTTTTCTGCAACAGCTCTGGCAGCTTGGGGTTTTCTGAGGCATGTCCCCAACCAGCCCACACCGCCTGGCACACGAGAAGGAGCAGTGTGAGTCCTTACCTCCCTGTACTGGTGTCCTCCCATTGCCTCCAGCATCGTGTCTGGTTCCTCTACACAGAGGGAACTGTCACCCCATTTCTGAGTACCCTTTCATCCCCATCCACTACACTCAGCAGAGGTGGGAGGCCCATGAGTGGCTGATACCTGGACTGGTATCCGTTTGGAAATGTCCACGATTAGCTCCACGTTGGCATAGTTGTTGTTGTTGGCCCCCCCAGGGACGGGTACGTAGTGATCTGCCATTTTGATGTACTCTGAAAGACAGCACGTACACACAGTGAGTGCCAGTCCCCCACGCAGCACCCCACTCATGCCCCTTGGTGCCCCTTACACCCCTTCCTGGGGAGGCTGGGGAAAATTATTTACTCCTGGATCTGCCTGAAGAGGAGGAAAGTGTGCAACCCTGAGCTATGCAGAGCCCCCCACGACCCAGGCAGCAGCAGGGGGAGAAGGAAAGGGATGCCCTGGCTTGGTCCCAGGCTGAGGAACATCCATTTCTTGGATGTTTTAGGAATTACCTGCATTAGCCTTGAGGTCTTCAGGGGTGACCATGACCACAAACCGAATGGCACGCTCATTTCGGAACATCTCATAGGCCCACCGGCGGATGGAGCGCATGCACTTCACGGCAGCAATGCCGTTGTTGGCGATGAGGACCTGGGGGAACAGAGACACAGGGCATCAGGCTGAAACCTCTCCTTGTCAGAGGGCTGTTGGCCTGAGGGACAGCAGTGGGAAGGTGAGGGCTGGGTGCAGGCAGTGAGTAAGGCAGAGTGGTTGTATTAACAGGGGTACTTTGCAACAGCGGAGCAGCATTAACAGCAGCTTTAATGCCTGGCACTGGGACTAACGAAGGATGGGACTTTGGCCTTCGTTTGTGTCAGCCACACAAGCAGATCACAGAATGGTCAGAGTTGGAAGGTACCTTAAAGATCATCAAGTTCCAACCCCCCTGCCATGGGCAGGGACACCTCTCCCTAGAGCAGGTTGCTCAAAGCCCCATCCAGCCTGGACTTAAACACTTCCAGGGATGGGGCATCAGATACCACACAAGGGCAGCAATGGGAGGGTTTCCCTCTCCTGGCCCATGAGGATGGGTGAAACTGCGGGACAACCAGCTCTGGGCTGCTCCAGGCTGCCATCAGTCTGAGCCTGGCAGGAGCAGGAGACTTGGGCAAGGCTTGAGCATGCCACTGTGAAAGGGAGGGATGCACAGGGAAAGACCTTCTCGATGACACGGTTGCCCCCAAAGCGGGTGACGAACTCTGCTGGCGAGGCAACGGTGAAATCTCGTTGCAGATCCATCTTCCTGTGCTCACGACCCTTCTTTGCCAGGTGCAGCCCGGACATGCTAGGCCTGTGGTGGGACACAATGTCAGGGAGCTCGCAGACACACGAAAAAACCCTCACCCAGCGCCAGGAGAACACTGCTGCTGGCTGGGGCTTCACCGGGGGGTCAGATCTGTGGAAAGCCCAGCAGCCTGCACCAGTGGAGACTTTGCCCCCTTCCCGGTTTCTCCAAAGGAGGGAAATAAAACCTCTCACCCTGCTGACATGTTGGGATTCACTTGCCTTGCTACCAACTCCCTGTTGTGCCCCAGGATCTCTCCAGGGACATTTAACAACCACTGGGACACTGCAGAGGAAAACTGGTTTTGCCTGAGTTATACTGGGGTGAACAGAGTGTGTTTCACAATCAAAACTCAGCTCCCGGGAGCTGTGGATCCACATTGATTCAAACACGATAACAAGCAGATTTGCAGCCACAGGGGCTGGACTGAGACCCCACTATGCTGGACGAACACCCCAGGGTTTGCATTTCAGGGGGCAGAGAGCTGTTCAGCATTTTTGGAAGCATGTTTGTGACCATGGCACTGTTACCACTGCCGCCTTCTGCACTGCTGCCAGCTCCCAGCCCAGCTGCAGCTGGAAATGTGTCACGCTTTGCTCCAAGGACAGAGGAAAGTCCCAGGGGGTCAAAACGCAGCACTGAGTGCAGACTCTCCCACTGGCAGGGATGTTACATGCTCAAATAACCCTTTGCAGCAACCGAGGGCTGCTACAAAGGCCCCCCAGCTCCCAAGTCACACCAAACCCGGTATCAGAGCTGCACCTATCCCCCATGTCCCCAGAGAACACCCAAAGCAGCCCAGCTGGGGGTTGTGGGTGGCAGGAAAAACTATGGGTACACAGGATGGCACAGACCTCTGTGCATCCATGCAAGGCAAGTGGGATTGCTGCCTCCAGGCCCCGTGGCAGGAGCACCAGGTCTCCGAGGGGTACAGCCAGAGGTGCCCCTAAAAGACCACCCTGAATTGTGCTAAGGTTACCAAAGAGGGAGCAAAAAGTAGGCAGTGCTCTGTGGGAAACCTTGCAAAGAACATGCTGCACTGCTCCCAGCAGAATTTGCTCTCCCGCAGCCTGCAATGACAGCAGCTGCAGCTCCTTGCTGCATCAGACCCCATCCTGCCCACACTCCCTGCTCCACCACCCAAAAACACCTTCCCAAGTTCCCAGCCGGACTCACCCCCACCATGGTTTTCCACTGAAGGCATTTCCATGCCCTCTGGAATCTATTCCCTCTTTCACAGTGCATCTTGCATCCCTGAAGGTCAGAGCAGGCTGCGCTGGTGGCCGGGCAGCTGGACCAGTCCCTCTGCAGGGCTCTGGTCCCAGTGGTGCTATAAGGCAGCCCTTGCACCTCCCACCTCCTGGCACGGTGGCAGCTGGCACAGGAGGGTCTGGCAGCCCCAGCAGACCACGACAGGCAGGCAGGGACCTCCCTGGGCAGCCAGGCACCTGCCTTCCTGCAGCTCTGTCCCAAGTTTTAAGTAACTTTCTATTTTAATTACCGGGTTCATATTCCTTTCCCCCTCCCCCTTCATAACTCAGCCAGATTTTGAATTGTTGATTGTTATTCCATGGATGTTCTATAAATAAGCAAAGGAAGAAGGACCAGCCCCCCTCTCCCCTAAATGAGCTGATTTCACATAAGCAGCACTTGGCACATTTATTTTAAGGGGAAATGTGCCAGCCCCCCCTGGGAAATCAGGAAATGTCCCAACTTCTCCATGTATTCAGAGTATATTCCAAGTAGCTGGAGCACTGCATCGAGCAGCACTGGGTTTAACACATTCCAGTGCATTCTCAACGCTGCTTGGCAGCTCTGCCAGGGCCAGCTGCTCTTCCCCCTTGCCTCCCACACCCCCAAAACCCGCTGCAAAGCCTGTGCCAGCACAACCAACCCATCCTGCAAACCACACCAACCATGGCTACAATATGACTCAGGCAGCAACGTAAGGAAATCCCTCCTATACTGAAACCCAGAGGGGCAGCAGCGATTCCCCACCAGCAGAACGGTGTGTGAAACAGCCCAAACCCCCAGCCAGGCAAGAGGACACTGTTTGGCTGTCAAGTTTCATCACACGTCCCTGCAGCTAAAGGTCTTTTATTTTTAACCAGGAGTAGAGCAGACAGGAGGAGCTGAGCAGCAGCGCTTTGTTTCCAGTTATTTATAATATCCGTCAGCTGTGCTTGCATGGGAAGCCATCCGGCACAAGCTAGCAGTGAGCTGCCCCACCAGCACTGGGAAGAAGTCGCTGTGAAGCAAGTTACAAAGCAAAATCTCATCTACTTTTCATCAGCTCATTGCAAAAACACCAAAAAGCTACTTTTCTGCTTTGAATAATTTACCTGCAATAGTTGCAGGGGCAGAGGAAGGGCAGGAGCAGCACAGGAGCACCCCACATACCCCACTCCTCCCAGGATGCTGTTTTCCCACATTTAACACCCGGAGCACGTTGGCATCCCCACCATAGCAGAAGCAAAGCGTACACAGCAGCAGGAGTGGGTCCTTTTGTGGGATCCAGCCCTGAGGGCACAGAGCATCACTTGCACAGAGAAATGCAAGGGCATGTGCCCTGTCAAATGGCTCAACACGCAGGTTTACACCCCATGAAATGCCCCCAGCAAAGCTCACACACAAAACAGAACAGGGAAAACACCAGCAGTGCCTGCTGCTGCTTTTCACCACCTCAAACACCACCAATCTGGTCTTGCCACCCAAGAAAATCCCTGCTCCCCAGCATGCCCGCATCCTGTGCCAACCACAGCTGTGGCTGGTGCACAGGCATGGCCTTTCCCAGCACCGGGAGATGGTGCAGGGACAGAGAGAAGCAATGAAACGAGAGAGGAAGCTGTGAAAAAACAGGAGTGATCTGGCAATTTGGCTGCAGGGCTGGGGGTTGTGTTTGAGGGAACACCATGCACGCTTTCCATCCCTCTGTTTGACATCCAAAATCACTGTAACAGAGCAACCCCTGCCCCTGCTGTCACACAGTGTTCGAACAAGTCTACTTTTCCCAGGGTTCTGCCATTAACTTTATTACCAGGGTTTTTCACGCAGCACCAAGTCAAAGGAAGCAGGACTGGGACATTGACCTGCGAATCCCAGAAGCACATGCACCCCCCTCCCCAATTTTAGTAAACAGGCTCCCCGAAATGCACCCCAAAAAAGCATCTCCTTTCCCCAAACAGGGCATCTTTGCTCCACGGCTTCTCCCGACCCCATGCATCGTACCTGATGCCGGCGTTGGGGTCCGGTGGGGCGGTCACGGTGGGAGGCTCGGTGCTGGTGCCCCCCACCCCAACCAGGCTGCTGCGCCGGCTGCCCACCCTGAAGGCAGCGGCCACCAGCTCATCGTCGGAGGATGATTCATCAAAGGAACCCAAGACGAATTTGGTGAGGGCCGGCCGGCGGAGAGCGGCGGGGTTGTACACCGCGATCTGCTCCTGCTCCCCCACCCCAGCCTTCCCGGACCGTGGTGGAGGGTTGGGGGCCGGGGGGCTGGGCCATGCTGGGGGTTTGGCTGTGGTGGGAGCTGCTGGCTGCTCTGCCGGGGTCTCCTTTGGCTTCTCCTCCTCCTCAGGCTGAGGGCTGGACATTTTGGCGCAGACCAGCCGCACCAGTACCAGCAGGAGCAGGGCAGCCAGCAGCATTCACCTCCCCTGGGGGCGAGAGGCATGGAGAGGATCCGTCAGGGACTCCCCAACGGACAGTTTGGGGAAGGATGAGGGGGGAAAAGCAGGAACAACCCCCCAAAACACCAAAGCCCCTTCCCCAGTGCTCTCCCCACCACAGCCCCAGACAACAGACCCCCCTCCAGCTTGGCTGGGCTACCTGCAGGCTCAGCAAGAGCTATTTTTACTCCCCAAAATGGAGGGAGGGGCACAGCTCTGAGGGAACTAAAATGCCTCCCTTTGTCCCCAGTCCCCCAAAGCATCCAAAGCGTGGTGGCAAACCCACCCCACCAACCCCAAACCCCTCAAACCGACCCCTCCAAAACCTCCCCAGGCAGCAAAAGCTGTGGAGGGTTGTGAGGGGAAAGAGTTGAGGCCCCAAATGCTTCCCCCTCCTCAACCCCAGCCCCTTCCTGAGGGGAAGGGCACCACTCACCATGGGTGCCGAGCCCTGGCTGCAAAATGCCCACGGCCAATGTCACGGGTCACACTTATCTGGGCCGGACGNTACGCCCAGGCCAGGCCAGGCGGGTGCCAGGCCGCAGAGGGGAGGCCCAGGCCCCCCTCACCCCGTGCCTCCCCTCTGAGGCCGGCGGTTGCCCTACGGTTGCGTTCCAACACGTGACGGTAACGTCAAGCTGAAATATTTCCCCTGGAAAACTTCTGCGGGAGGCGAGGGTGGAAAGGGAAGGGGAGGGAGGCAGGGGGGGACCACGGCATGGCTGTCTGGGACACCAGATCCTTGGAGGACAAAGGTGTCCTGGCCCTGCTCCCAGTCATGGGGATGAGGAGGAGGAGGAGAAACTCTGGTACCCATTGCTTTGCCTCCTCAGGGGGACAACACAGACTCTCCCCCTCAGGCCCCTTACACAACCAGGGCCTCATCTCAGACACCCATCCCTCCCCACCTTCATCCTACCCCTGTCAAATCACACCACAACATAAACAAAGTCAATTTTATTTAAAAAAAATAATAAACACAAACAAACAACAAACTAGAGGGGGAAAAACCCAAATGAAAACACACAATGCAGCCACAGAACATATAAATTTCACTTGTACTAGTGTTACCTGTCAGGGCAAGTATCAAAGAAAGTTTTTAGAGAATAACGCCGTAAACCTAAAAGCAATTTTTCCAATGAAGAAGGCACTTCGCTTCTGTTAAAGCTATCACAAAGTCAAAGATGAACTGGAAACCCAGAAGCTGTGAAGTCCCAACTTCGCCTTCATCCTGCAAGTCCCAACAGATGTTTTCAACACTGGCTAGAAACCTCCATTTGCTCCTGTGAAGGCAAAGCACAAACCTCCCTCTGTTTTAAGATCTTTTATGATCTACGACCATCAGCCCTGCTGCCATCGGCACCTACCAAAGTTCACAGTGCTCACGCCTCACCTGTCATCCAAGTGATTAACTCACCTGCTAAGAATCTAAAAAATTATGGGTTCCCTCTCTAAATGCCAACAAAAACCTCAGAGCATGACCAGAGCCTTGGTCACAGTCTCCCCTTGGCTGTTGCGGGGAATTTACTCCCAAATCTTGAGAGTAAGGATATGCCAAGTAACTGTTCTGACATTGTAAGGTATTTACAGCCCTAAGAGGCCACATTTCTAATAAAACTCAAAATATGCAGCAAAAGGCTAAAACCAAAAGCATCTGCCTTTTCTCCCATGGAATCACCTCCACACCCCCAAAATATAAAAATTTGGATTTGCACAGCAGGAGGTAAAGAAGTGAGAGGAGACGCAGCAGGCTATTTACAACAGCTGAAGAACTTCACCTGTAAGAACTGACATCCTTTCACAAGAGCCTGAAAATATATTCCCATTGCAATAAACACACACAAATTAATATAGAAGTCTTTGTTTTGTTTTGGTTTTGTTTTTTTTTTAGGTTTTAAACGAGGCTGAGACCTGCTCAAACAACAGAGAAGAAGTTCTCCACGTAACACATTTTTCTTTTTTGAAGAGCAGATTGAAGATTTTTAAGAAAAATATGACATCTCTGAATGTTTGGTCATTTGTTCCTTGACCAACATCCAAAGAATAACTTTCAGGTCAGCAAAAGTTTTTCAGAAATGAGACAAGCCCCTGAATCAAGGGCTGTAGGACCGTAAGACCCAACAGCTCAGAGCGCTCTCCAGTCAATGGGCTTCTTGCCAGATTTCTTGAGCAATTCATTTGTCTTCGAGAAATGGCGACAGCCAAAAAACCCTCTGTTGACAGAGAGAGGCGAGGGATGAACTGTCTGCAGGACGTGGTGGCGTTTCTGCAAAGTGATAGAGGAAACCGCTCGTTAAGATTTGCATGTTTTGGGCTCCCTGGACAAGGCTGGCTGCCTCTGCCCCGACCAAGCAGGTGTGATTTCCTCTCTACACCTCCTCAGCCACCAGCCTGAGGACCCAAAAAAAACAAGCCATGAGGACCAAGACTTTTATCCCACTGAGCAGAGGAGGATGGACTACGTCAAGCAGCAGTAATACCCTGGCCATTTTTCAATTGGTGTAATCCTAACAACAAATTTTATCGTTATTCATGAGCCTTTTCCTAGGAAAAAAAAAAAAGGGAAAAAAGAAGCAGTTCTGTCCTGAACTGGAGGCTCTTCTGACAACGGAAGGTTACACTTGCTCCACTTGTGTTGCTTAATTCTGGCAAAGGCCAAGCTGGAACACAAGGCTAACTAAATTTGACAGCACAGTTCAAGCAGGGAGAAAACCCCCAATTCTGTAGAGGAAGTGCCCTCTAGCGTCCACCAAACTGAAGGGAAAAAAATGAGGAAAAATAACCTGTACCCTGTCAATGGAGCTGCCTTTCCTCTGGGCGTAGGCTCCCCACAGCATGAAGACCACCCCGTCCAAGTTCTTGTTGAGCCAGGACACCACCACGTCCGTGAACTGCTCCCAGCCTCGCTCCTTGTGGGAGGTGGCCTGGTGAGCTCGCACCGTCAGGACAGCGTTGAGCAGCAGGACTCCTACCAAGCCAACAAAGCAGAGGGACAGAGGATGAAGGAGAATCAAGCATCAACTGCTTTTTTCCCCCTGATAAATGACAAATTAAATTTCCCTTCTAAGGTATCTACTAAGCAACACACACTCAGAATTGATTTTCTCTTTTATAGTTGAACTGTTTCCAACCATGAGTCTTTTTTTTTCTAGGTAGGCTGCTTCATGACACTAGAGTGTCATGAAACTAAAGTGTTTTTTAACTCACCTTGCTTGGCCCAGCCAGTCAGATCACCATGACCAGGATGAGTGAAGTCCTCAATATCAGTAGACAGTTCTTTGTAAATATTTTCTAAACTGAGAACAGAAGCAACAGAAGATTTTAAACAAGCACGTCTAAAGATAAGAGCAAACAGCACCACTTACTGCTCTTATGTTAGATAAGCATCAATTTTAATCTTATCACTCAAGATAATAAAACCATTTATAGAAGCAGACAACAAGGGCTCCCTTTGTGTGCCTGGATGGAAGCTTAATGAGGTCTCAGCACAACTGAAAATGCAAGTTCACCTGCAGCGTGCTCTTCAGAATATCAAACTCTACAGAATTATCCCTAATTTCACAGCAATGTTTTTTTTCTAGGCAATACACAACTCAAATTTCACACTTCCAATCACTTAGCTAGTTCACAGCCACAACTGATAAAGAAATGCAAATAATTTGTAAACAAAAGGGATTTTGCAAATTGAGCACTGTCATACCTGGGAGGAGGTGGAACAGGCTTCTGGACACTGAAACAGAGCCCATGAGCTTGATTAGGTCCATGATACGGATCTTGCCCCAAAATGACCACCTTTACCTGAAAGCAGACCTTTGTTAGAACTGAATCATAATCAGTATTAGTCACAAAAAAACAAGGAGAAAACAAAAAAGCTTACAAATGGGCTTTACCCTAAAATAAACCCATGGAAAAAAACCCAACAACCCAAGCCCTAGCAACTGAAGCTAAATCACTGACATCTCGTTATAAATGAGTTAAAGAACACAGTTCCCACCAAACACTAAGGATTAACATCACCACAGCTTTCCTGCTAAGATCAGGAAGATATTTTGAGTGCAAAAGGCAAACGTTTTCACAGAGCCACAATAATACACCTTGTGAGGGTAACTTTCCAAGTTCTAGCTTTATGCCACATGAGCTGTGATACTTTTGGTACAGCTTGTTGGCAATGGGATTACCCTAAACACTACCTTTTGTTTTTCAAGTATGGTTCATCACAGATCAGTTATAAAGAGATGTACAAGACCCAAAAAGTTAAGTTCTACATTAATTTGATAACACAAGAAAAATGAAAAAAGTTCAAAAGTCCAACTAAAGTTTTAAAGGAAATTCCGTGGCTTGTGAGGGTAATAAAACAATAAAATGGTGTTTTGGTGTTGGAGATGAAAGAGAAGCCACGATTTACAAGTTATGTGAGAGAAACATCATCTACAACACAGGGGACTGAAGCTTAACGGATCCAACGTTGGGTTAAGGCGTTTGTGCACCCCACCCAGTGTTTTAAACACCCCAGCCGCTGGAAGAACACCCCCCAGCTGACACCCCCATATTCTCCCCACTGCCCACAGTTCTACTCACATCCCTGATGTCACACATCTGCGTCCAGGTGAAGACTTTGTCCGGGGGCGGGTAGACTGTGTAGCGCTTCCTCTCTTCTGCTACAAATGTCATCAGCTGGGGAGGGGAGGGATAAAATCATAGAACCACCCAGGCCAGAAGGGACCTCCAAAGGTCATCTATTCCCACCTCCCCGCAGTCACAGGGACACCCTCAACTAGCCCAGGGCCTCATGGATCCTCACCTTGAATATCTCCAGGGAAGGGGCCTCAACCACCTCCCTGGGAAACCTGTTCCAGTGTTCCACCACCCTCAGAGTAAAGAATTTTTTCCTAATATCCCATCTAAATCTCCTCTTCTCCAACTTAAATCCATTGCCCCTCGTCCTATCACTGCAGGCCTTTGTAAACAGACTCTCCCCAGCCTTCCTGTAGGCCCCTTCAGGGACCAAAAAGTTGCTAATGGAGAGGTTTAGGCCGGGGAAGGCGGGGAGAGGCAGCCACTGAGTCCTGCCGCCCAGAACCAGCCGTCCTCACTCACCTCCACGAAATATGGCTTCGAGAACTCCCCGGCCAGCTGCCGCCGCCAGCTCTCCCCGAAGCCCGGCGGCACATTGCGCTCGGCCAAACGCTGCCGCGCTGCCTCTTTGTTCTTGCGAATCCGCTCCTGCTGCTCAGGGCTCAGCAGCCAGGCCTTGCCCGCCTCGTCTCCTCCCGCCGCCTTCGCCTTCTTGGCGGCGCTCACCTGAAAAAGCCGAAAGCAGCTGCCGAGAGCCCGCGGGCCCAGCCACAGGCCCGGCCGCGGCAGCAGAGAAGCCACCATGGCCCCGGGGGCGGGCGGACACGCACACGTGAGTATTTCGCGGCAAAAACAACCTCGAGCCCGCCCCCATTGGCCGCCGCGCCAAGCCGGCCCCGCCCCCAAGCGAAAAACCCCAACCCTATTGGCTAAGAGGAAAGAGGGCGCTGGATTGGCAGCTCATATCAAGCGTGGCCGGAGCGCGGGCTTTTTGGCTGCGGCCGGGTGGCCAGCGGCCTCCTCGCCAACGGCCACCAGCGCTGTGGGGACCCCCCCCTCCCTACAGCCGTGNCCCGCCGCCGCCGGTGCTAAGGGGGCTTCCGGTGTGGCCGGGACGGAGCTGAGGGGGCTCCGCCGCCGCCTCTGGGCAGGCACGGATGGACAAATACGTGGTTAAACGTCCCCCCGACGAAGCGGGGGCTGAGGGGAAGAGGCCGCGACGGACGGAGCCCACCTCAGGGCAACCCCCCTGGCAGGAGATCCGCGCCCAAGGCCTCAACTGCGACTACCGGCTGCTCTTCGGCAAGGCCGAGGCTGATGAGATCTTCCAGAGGTTGGAGGAGGAGGTGGAGTACTTCGAAGGTAAGGGCCCAGCCGTAAGGCTCAGCTTCCAGCCCGGGGAAGTGTTGCCCAGCCCGGGGTGCCCGGTGGGGAAGATTTCTGCAGGCCCCCGGTGTTTGGGTAATGCAGCCCTGCACAGGTCTGGGCCTGCAGGGTTAGTTTTGTTCAGCTTGAAGTGTAAGAGAAGCGGCTTCACTCACGTTTTAACGTTTGTAAAGAATGAGGATAGCCCCGTCAGGGTGACAGGAGGTTGTTGGTAGATGTGGAATATGAGACATCCCTGGTAAAATCAATTCGACCACAAAATAGGATGGGGATGCTCTTCCCATTCATCAGATTCAGCAGGGATAATAAAGCTGTGTCAAACTTGAGACTTAACTACTTTATTGGGGCAGAAACATGTGAAAACGGATGACAAGTTTTGGGTTGTCATCAGCATCCTCTGTTGTCCTGGTGGACACTCACTGAAGCTCCAAATCGAGGGGATTGTTGAAACTGTGAACTGCGGAGGTAACACGGAGTTGGTTTTGATCCTTCTTGTCTCCTGTTTCAATAGGTGAAATGACAAAATTGCAGGTGTTTGGCAAATGGCATGACATTCCAAGGAAGCAGGTAACCTATGGAGACCCGGAGTTAACATATACTTATTCAGGCGTTACCTTTTCTCCGAAGCCGTGGATCCCAGTTCTCAACCGTATCAGAGAACGCGTAGCTTTGGACACTGGACATACTTTTAATTTTGTTCTTATTAACAGGTATGTCTGATTTCCCATCGCATCCAGCAGCTTGTTCAAATGAAAAAAAATTGCTTGTTCAACACCTATTGACAGATGATTGACAAGTTGTTTTAATTGGGTTGGTGGAAGAACTAATGAATCTGTTCTGTGTACAGATACAAAGATGGTGAGGACCACATAGGTGAACATCGAGATGATGAGAGAGAACTGGTTCCGCGCAGTCCTATTGCCTCTGTGTCCTTTGGAGCTTGCAGGGACTTTGTTTTCAGGCACTGTGATTCCAGAGGGAAAAAGGCAACGCGCCACATCAAGCCTGTCAAACTGCAGCTGGCCCACGGCAGCCTCCTGATGATGAAGTACCCCACCAATGTGTACTGGTACCACAGCCTGCCCGTCCGCAAGAGGGTACTTGCCCCAAGAATCAACCTCACATTTCGGAAAGTGATGGCTGTAGCCAAGAAGTGAATTATATAGCAATCAAGCACCTGGGGTTTTGACTCTGAAAACGGGAGCTTTCTTCCCTGATGTAACTGTCAGCTGCTTGTTCAAACACTGACTTTGATGATACAAGGTACCAGGTGAAAATTAAACCAGGAGAGGACATAGTATGCTTAGTAAGTTGCTAATAGTCAGCGACTCCTGATCTTAAATGTCAAGAGCACTTTCTCTCTGTGAAATGCTGCTGTAGTACTGGTGATACATATTTTAAATGGTTTTGCTCAGGAGGATGTCTGTTCTCAACTAGCCTTAATCTAGCTAGTTTTCCAAAAAGCTCAAAATACTCTGTGTCCTTCAGATAGCACTGAAAGTTTGTAAAGTTTGTAAATACTGTAGTGTAGGATATGTAGTCGTTTAGAGTGAGCCTGGAAGCTGATGCTGTTCAACAGGTGACACTTTGCTGTATGTTCTGTCAATGAGCTATCGTTTGCTTTTTTAAAAGAAATAAAATACAAATGAGAATGACATGAAAATGAGAAGTACTGAGATGTGAATATAGTGAGTGCAGCACAGCTGGCTGCATGTTTTACAGCCACTATGACTTTTGCCTGCTTATACTCTCCTGCTGCTCTACTGCTTATGGGGGAGACTGGGTTCTTTCAGCCCGTGGTGGGACTGGAGGAAGCACAAAGTGGTACTGCATAGGGAGAGGACCTTTTCTTCCTCAGGTCCTTTGTACAGAAACCAGCCTTTTGGGGAAAGACTGGGTTGGACCATTTATACAGACAATGCAGTGTGAGAGGCTGTAACTTCTAAGAATGTCTTGTTTTTCTAAATAATCATCCCTAGGGGCTCCATTCTGACTGCCTGAAAGCCATCACCTTCCACGCTGGCACCGAATCCTGCTGAAACGAGGAAAGACTGAAGTCACCACCAAGGCCTTGAGGAATAAAGCACTGGTAAGTACTGAGCAAGAATGTGAACTGATCCCTGTGTAACCAGGCTGCAAGCACCTGAATTAGTGATGGGCTCTTTCCTCCAGCAGTACCTAAAGAGACAGCCCTAATGGGCCTAATTTGGAGTTAGTACTTCCCACCCTCAGCCACCACCACAAAATCCTACATATAGTGTGAATTTCTCTTGCATGAACACTGCTCACCCAAGGAATGTGAAGTGCTGCTTCTATCAGATATATCAAATGTGGTTTGGTTTATATATTGGTCTATTGTTTCTAGACATGACCACACATCAACAGCTACTTTTTCTAATAAGATTGTTCTTTATTGCTACTGTACAGTTACAAAAATACCCTGAAGTGAAAACGCAACTTCAAACAGCAGTGCAGTTGACTAGAATATCTTAATTTTTTAAATAAAGCACAAATTAAGACAAGAATAATCCAGACACGCAGATGTTGTCACAGAGGCCTTATCTGATGGGTTTTTTAACCGTTTACATTTTATTAACACCTTCTCCACCACAGCAAGCTTGTAAGTAACAGCATTTGATGAGCCTCACATGCCTGTGCAGAGCCCAGAAACTTCAAAAGGTGAGGGTTGGGTGGAAAACATCTGCAGAGGCCTCTGATGCTCACCTCAGGCTGGAAGCATCCAACACAGCCCAGGGCCAGGACCAAGGTGCAGACACTTTGCTTCCTTCCTCACACCGAGGGCTAAGCCAAGACTCTCTACTCCTTCCTACTGGTGAAAGCTAGAGCAAATGCTGACTACTCAACCCTCATCTTTATAGCCTCTGAGGAAGTTTTCAGAGTAAATCTGCAGCTGAGCAAAATGGAGCAGGCTATCAGTGTCGTACAGCGACTGTGCTTTCATTCTCATCAGACTGGCCCCTGCTGGAAAGCAGCTCTAGGCAAAACAGATCAAATGTGCAGTAATATGTGGCTTCACATCCCTCTTTACAAACTGATAAATATTAGACTTAGTCCATTGTGCGTGTACATTGTGACCCACCTCCAGCATTGCTGCTTCCTGAACAAACTGACCTGCTCAGATGAACTCAAAAATTCAGTTAAGAACTCTAAACAGACCCTACTGAGAATATACATTGCAGAATATACATTGCTGGCAGTGGGAGTGTTTTGTTGAAGTTCTGAGGTACAAATGGTAGACCTGCTGGAGCTTGGCATGATGGTTTTCTTTAGATGACACCCAGCACTACTTTACAGAACACCTTCTGCACACCCACACTGCCCAGAACGGAGGGCTCTCACCTTCTGCAAGTCTCTTAGGTCTTAAGCTCAATGGCCAGGGCATTTTTGGCATTTTGCATCCTTCTAGAGAATTCATTTGTTTGTTTGTTCTTCTTGTTTTTCCATAACTTAAAATACAAAGGTTAAAACCATGCTCCTGCTACCCTAACACAGACAGGGAGACTTCTCAGGAACTAGTATGTCAGTGGATTTATAAAGATTATTTTATGTACTATGAGCATTACTTGGAGCAGGAATAGTGATCCATACTCTGGAATGATGAGTTGTAGAAATGGTTTTGCATATACATCCATCACCACTGCTGGTGGGGCTGGTTTTGAGCCTCCTGTTTAAGGAACTCTGAACATCTATGAGCTTTGGGCAGCAATATGAATAATATGAGGTACAAAGTTGCCTTAAAAAACTATTAAGACAGTTGTTACCATTTGAAAACTGAAGTCGCTGTTTTACACTGAAAAAGCTGGTCTGATAGAAAAGAGCTAAAAATAACCCTACGTACTTTATTCCTGGTAATTTCAAAACAATCAAAAGGCTTTTTGCTGCTTTTCCTTCTGTGCCTTGAGACTTTAACCACATCAAACAATCTAGAGCAGCAAAGTACCCCTTACTTCTATTTATAGGGCAATCTGTATATAATCATAGATGCAGGGACACGAGTCTTTTCAGACTCCTGCACTATTTCTCAAGGCATGTAAGTGCCTGCCAGTCCTGTTCCAGTCATAGAAACTCCAGCTTCACAAGGATGCTGGGGTTGCTGTACATCTCTGCTCATAATCACAACTGGCACAAGCTCTAAAGCTCAGTTGCAAGGCAGACAGCGCGGATCTGAATGGGTTGGTGATGAGAAATGGCAGTTTTGAGCATTAAAATAGGAAGGGTAAGTCTAGAACACCAGTTACAGTAGCCTTGAAATCACAGCATTAAAAGTTGTAGTCAATACTACAAGCTACCACATTCAACAGCTTCATAGTGACAAAGGAAATTACAATACTGATTGCTAGCAAACACTTCTGTCTCTTGATTTCAGCTATATTCCAAATATACAGAGCAATAAGTCAAGATCCTAATAGATTAAAACCATCTCTTTACTCCTGGATATAAAGGAAATCACACTTTGAATCAGCCGGAGTCCTTCTGTGATGTATAAGGAAATAAAATATTAAGAAAATGATGTGAAGAGGGAAGTTGGTTTTCGATCGTGCGCGTTACATAGAGATGCCTTACTTTATTAGTTGGGATATCAAGAGAAATCTGATTCCGTTAGCAGTTCATCCCATCATCTTGAGACATTTATCAGAACACAACCAACATGCAGCAGACTCAGACAGTGGTAAGGTAGATATTTAAATAAGCTCAAGGCACTTTGTTTCTTAAATCATTGCCTTTGATAACAAGTAGCTTCCCATCAGCTGCTTCTGGGGCTCCCCTGTTCCGAAATGTCTGCGGTGAAATGTAGAGGATTAAGCATCTCCCTTTGAAAATTTACAGGCGCATCAGAAGATGGAACACAGCCTTGGGGGGAGTCTGTTTGAAACGTCCCGTTTCAGAGCTGTGATGTTGACAAAATTCCTGCCTAATAACAGAATAACTGCTCCTCTAACACAGATACTCTTTGGACTGCGCAGCATCAGCAGACCAACTTTGGGTAGCTTCATTTTGGTAGGAAACACAACTCCCAGCAGGAGCCAGCCATTGCCATAGAGGGAGGGGCAAATTAAAGGGCCTGTGGTTGGGTTATTTGCATAAGAGGAGGTGCAACATCGATCTCATCAGAGGAATTCTGTCAGTTTTTGTCCTTTTTCTCCTCTTTTAATCACTCTTCAGCCCTCAACTCCACGCTTTGGTGCTGTGCCTTCGAGCGAACGCGCTCGTAGAAAAGCAAGTAAGCGCTAGAAGAAAGGACCTCCTGCAGACTGGCTTTGCGAACGGTGTCATCAGAAATCCACAGCCACTGGCTGCTGACAGAGAGGGGGCTCTTTGGAGAAGGTGGGGAGCGACGGTAGGTCACAAAGTGTCCAGAATGCATGTCACCATGATGAACCACGACTGCCATCAGACGGTAAAGGTACACGGGGGAACTGAAGGACAAAGGAGAAAAAGGAGAGGGTCAGCAGCTCCTGCAGATCACACTCACATCAGAAGCAGCCTCATGTGCTTTGTCTTCAGTTGCAGTTTCTTTTGTTTTCACTCTGCAATTTCACCCAGTGATTGTGGGAATTGTCTTCCACGTGGGGAAAGAAAACGGGATGGCAGATAGAAGTGGTACAGAACTAAGAACTAACTGGTGTGAAAATAAGTGAACATTCTCAAAGGCCAAGAAAACAGATTAGTAGAAGTATCAAAGCTGATCTAACTCAGTAGAATATGGCAGTTGCAACTTAAATCAAGCTTGTTAACTATAATGTTTGAAAAAAAAAATCTCTAAGAGATTTATGGCTTTTATGCAATAGTTTTAAAATCACACTAAGACAGAAAATTAATAGAAGGGGTTGGAGAACACAGCAAGAATAAGATGATGGCTATTTAGAAGGATGATACACTGCACCGTGAACCAGAGAAAGAAGATTCTGAGTTTCAGCTGTAATATGTTGTACTGCCTTTTCTAGGAGAGAAATGGAGCCTAAGACAACCACTAAAAACTGGCCAAGAGAAAAGCAAAACATTTCTGCGCAGGAGCCAGGATGGATGTTAAAGCCTGTGACTGTGCAGCCTCAGAGCAAAGATAAAGGAAGACATAATTTGAAGGGACAGAAATTACAAGATAGGATACAAATCTCTAACTTACCTACACTCTGGGAACGCAGCAAGTGGAAAAGTTCCTGAGGACATGAAAAATGAAGAGGAGCAGGCACCATTCAGAAAGAGCTGTTTAGTACCAGACGGCTGTTCTGCATCTGCAAGAGAGAGAAGAACCTTCAGTAATTGAACTTAAATGCTAAAATTAGTGTTGCTAATAACAGCACTCCTGTTCCTACAGTATCTTTCATCACAGAATATGAGGGGATTTTACTTACTTTAATTCATTACATATTACAGCCCCTTAAGAGGTGCAGATAATATCCAAAGACAGTGGTAACTGCTTTTATCTTACACAAATATAAAAACAACCATGTTTACAAAATCCCAGCTAAATAGGATATTGAGCTGCCTGAATGACAGACCTACCACAGCTCAATTTTTTATTATTTTTTAAAAAGTCATCATCCCCAGCATCCTTTCTATGCTTGTCCTCAAGCCTCAGAAGATGCCACTCACAAGACAATCCCTTAGACTTCCCGAGTTCAACATTCCTCCATCCTCTGAACATAACACATTTGAGTTCTGTGCTATCTGGGGTTGGTTGGTTTTTTTTTTTTTCAGTTTTAAGGTGGTTTTTTTTAATATTTAGTCGGATCAAATTAAATTATCAAAACTGAACAGTAAACTTGGAATGGGCTATCCTGATGCTTGCTGGGAAATGGATTTCTACCTGTCCTCTTCACACAGATCCTAATAAAGACACTGCTCTTGTGTTCATTCTGCAGATTAGATGCTTTATCACTGAAATGCAGAAATACCTGATAGATTTTATTTCCAAAATAAGTACCTGAAGGTTTTACTGCTATCCCATCCTTTGTCCCAGGTGTTGTCTCTTCAGTGTTTTTCTGATTCTGCTCATTCTGGCTTGATTTCTGAAGAGGAATGCGATATTTGTAGATGTCCATGATCAGGAACTCGTTGAACTGTACGTGTTCGTGACGCTTCAGAGGAGTGCCTTGGTTTGACCAGCTCAGTCTTTGCAGATGGATACACAAACACTGAGGGAGCTTCAGCAATATCCCATAGAAAAGGAGAGTCAAAATACATTTTAAATTAAGAAAACCAGCAGTTCAAGATAAAAGCATGCTAACAGAACTGGTAAGTTTAGTGGATTGGGAAATGCATGACTGAACTGTTCCTCTGTGTGCTACTATATCCTGTGTGTGAGTTTATTGGCAATAGTATCCTTAAGACATGCTGTAACTCACATCTCTTTGAGATTGAGTAACACCACTGCTGCTCACTGACTGGGTGGTAGGACAGACAGCTAATGTTAATTGTTTTCTCCAAATGAAAGAAAATTTAAAAAAAAGATCAGTAAAAATACACACATGCTCTCAAAAAGCCCACCTGTCAATCTCATCTGGCTTGTTGATGTGTGAGGTAGAAATGAGGAGTGGAATTTGTTGATCATAGAATGGTTCGAGTTGGAAGGGACCTTAAAGATCATCAAGTTCCAACCCCCCTGCCATGGGCAGGGACAAATGTAAGGCATTTGCTAATATACTCAGTAAGTAATGGCTTTGCACAGCCAGAATACCAGGGGGAAAAAAGGTCAAGTAGTTATAAATATCTGACATTTGAAGTCATGCCAGGGTTAACCTCTATACAATAATTACACATTATTATTAGTGGCACCCAAGTCTCTTAATTACAGAGCAGTGCCCTGCTGTCCTCTGCATCCTGTGATTACAGAGCAAAAGAAAAACTAGTAAAAGCTTGTAAGATAAACTACACCTGGTGTTTAGTACCATATTCACTTAAACCAGCTGTATTTTTAATTTTAATTCCTCTGAAACATGCAATTGCTGAAGCTCCTACATACACTGTACACATGAATCACTTCCCTTAACCAAGCAAATCAAGAATTAATGCAAGACATAGGAACTGGTTTAAGTGGTTTGCTGAATAACAGTAGAAGACTCATATTCTTTTAAGTTAGGGAATTTGATGTTTTCCTAACTTGAGGCCTCGATGTCTACAAGTATTTGGGAAATGAGCTTACTTTAAGTAAAGCATTAGTCTTAATACCAAAAGGCAGACATGAAGCAAAGAGATGAAGGAAAAAAAATTACTATATAATAGGATTTAATAATAGATGTGGAAGGTTAGCTTGCCTCACCTTTCCTAACTTTAATTGCTTGACAAATGTTGTTCTCTGGTTTTCTATGCTCTGTCCATTCAGAGTCCCTCTTGCCTGAATCTGAAATCAAAGAAAAAATAAAGCCATTTGATTACCTGCTGTATCAGATCACACACAGTGCAGCTCTGCACACTGCAGGCAACAGTACCTGTCTATCAAGAACTATGCTTGGTATATTACTTAAAGAGTTTTCTAGGAATTTTCTTAAGAATCTATCAGAATTCTAAACCAAAATCAAGCAGAAATGACAGAACAAGCCCCATCATTTGCCATTTCTGTTGGGTTTCAAACAGGCCACTTTAGCTCTGTGCTACCATCAAATTACAGACAACGGTAAAATACTGTGTAGAATACCAGAACAACAACAAAAAAAAAGTGTGCAAAATATTAGCTAAATAATACCTGGTAATTACAGAATAAAATATTTGTAAATTTTGTAATCTTAGTAATAAATAAAGCTTCAAAATACTCTGCAAGATAAAATCTCCATTTTAAATATAAGAAATCCCAGGCAGGCCAGAGGCATTCCTGAAGTCACAAAGAAAGGAGGAGAGAACTGAAACCATAATTCTGTTACCAGGCTTAAAACTGAGTGAGGAGGTGCTGGACATGAAAATGACATACTTTAGTGCAGTTGTCACACACCACATCCTTGACAGATTCAGAGGAGATGAAATGATGGAGACAGTGGTCCAGCGTCATCGGACGACCCTTAGTATGGAAAACCAAAATTACTTGCAGTAGTTACAGGGTACATTCCATTTAATTTTGTGAAAGGATTTTTCATCATTTCTTCCTAGAAACTACGGAATTGCAGACTTTTTTTTTGAGAAAACTAAATGGCTTTGAGTATAGAACACTGATAATGTAACTAGCTGTGGGGATTCTTCCTCAGTCTGAAAGGAAAACATCAGGCCCTGTAGATATGAGCAAGAGCTGTGACTCCTTTAGTGGGGTTTTAAACTACAATTACTATTTTAAACTACAATTACTATTTTAAACTACAATTACTATTTTTCTCTAAAGTTCCAGCACTCCATGAGTCACTTTATGCACTCTGCCCCTCTACATAAGAGAACTACAGCATTTAGTTGAATTTAGGCACTCCTTCCTATTTTTTCTGTAGTCTGTACTACATATTGCCAAGTAGGAAGGGCAGAATCTTTGATGTTATAAAATAAAACACAAATAGTAGAAGGTATGTCCCAAACCCAACCCTCACTGTCCAGGAGTGTGTTCTGTAGGAACAAGAGGAGTTTCCATGAGTGCAAGTAGTTGCTGCTTGTCTGGAAAGACAAATTTCTAGCAGACATTAAGTAACAAACTGCTATAGTTCAAAAATGTCACATTTTTCCCCCAAAACATACATTTTGTCATTTTTCAGAGAGCCTAAAAAACCCAGAAACAATTTCCAGTTGAAATCACTTGATCCAAAAGCCTGCAGTGAGTAACTTGTGTACTACCACCACAGAGCACCTGAAGGTCACCTTGTGACTGCCAGAAACACACAGCCCTGGGGATATGATCTGGGCTGTTCAAATTACACAGAAAGGACCAAACACTCCACCAGGAAAACATAAAAACTCTTACTTGTGTCAACAAAGTCGTGCTTGTTGTACTAATTGGTAATTTGCACCAACACAGTCATAAGGTACTGCAGTAGCACAACAGGATCAGTTAAAAAAGGCAAGAAAATAAGCTGGAGCTACTCGTTTACACTCAGGTTGTAGCATCTTTAGAAGATACCAGGGAAGATGAAGTAACAAGGACACAGCAGTAGGCACATCAGAGGGATACATACCCACGTGGCTGCTGGAATACTCAGTGAGAGACTGTCAAAGGTATCGTACCTCACGGGGCTCTGCAAGGAAATATTGCACATCTCCACTCAGCTAAAATTTACAACAGCCTTAAAAAAACCCACCCCAACCTCACAGAAGATGAGCACATGCCCTCTGGTGCACAATTACCTGGTGGAACAGGATCAAAACCCCCCTCTTTCCCAAAATGGAACCATGAGGTGCTTCCTAGCCTGGTTCTGCAGAAGCTGCTCGTGCTTGCTTAAATTTGTTCACAAGGCTTTGAAAAGTGAAAGTACTAAATGTATTCTTACAGCTTGTTCTACAAATAAGATTTACTTTCTGTATTTTTTTTTCTTTATCCAGGTTCTCTTCATCTCCTTATTCTGGAAAACAGGACTGCAACTTAATTTGGTGTTGCATGTGCAATCTCAGTACTGGCTGCTGAATGAATAGCTAGTCCCAAAACACTACCCACGTGAGTGGATTTTCAGTCTATAATAGCTGTGGTACTGAATATTAAATATTCTAAGACAGATATTATTCTATTTGATAATTTGATATTATCCCCACAAAGTGGATCACGCTTAATTATCTTCACTATATTTAGTGATACCTTCTTATTCAGCAGCAATCATAGAATCATAGAATGGTCAGAGTTGGAAGGGACCTTAAAGATCATCAAGTTCCAACCCCCCTGCCCTGGGCAGGGACACCTCTCCCTAGAGCAGGTTGCTCCAAGCCCCATCCAACCTGGCCTTAAACACTTCCAGGGATGGGGCATCAACAACTTCCCTGGGCAACCTGTTCCAGTGCCTCACCACCCTCACAGCAAAGAACTTCTTCCTAATATCTCATCTAAATCTCCTCTCTTCCCATAATAAGTACCTGAAAAAGCAACAGTCTAAGCTGTCACTCCAGCAAACCTTTGGAGCTTAAACCATCTACGTCAGAAACAAGGGATGATGGTTTCAGAACGTGCTCCAAGTGCTGGGGCATCCTTCTTGACACACACATACAACGAGACACACATTCTTTTACCTGGTGTTCACAGTGTTTGCAAACCATGTTGCTGGTCAGCCTCCCGTGAAAAGGATGCTGAGATTTCCAGTGATTTGACACAGGAGGAAGAGACCCTGAAACACAAAGTTGGAATTGTCCTTCTAGTTTCAATACATCCCTGTTGGTCACTGTAATTCCACATTTTGGGCTCACAGTAACAAAAGTAACTGCTCTAAAACACATTCTTTCCCTCTGACAAATAATTAATGGGGTATTTCCAGCTGAAGAGATATTTTTCAGCCCAATACAGACAAAGATCAATTAATACTATCCCTTTAATAAACAGAGTGACTACACTATGGTTGAATATTCAAATTTCAGAATGGAAAAAGCATACCTCTTGTTCTGCAGCTTATTTGCTTTTGGATTATTTCTGGCTGCTACAGAAGAAGATAAAAGATTTCATTAACCCCACCTCAGAAAGCATTAAGTAGTAAATATGTTCTTATTTCATGCCTGATATGCTTTTCTGACATTAGAACAATTGTGGGAGTTTTAGTGTCTGTATTTGAGGAAAGCCAAAAAGCCTAGTGCACCACAAATTTCTAATTGACAAAATGAACACTTCTAATAAAATGAATAATTAATCTGCAGAATTCTCTGCCTCAGGGTACCAGATTTTATAAACCTTTTGTATAGTCTTTAGACAAAAAGAGGTAGAAAATCTCCATCAGCACTAAGTTTACCACTAAACTGGAGGATAAATTTCACCTCCAGATGGGACTTTTCCTTAAATGTCCAATTTGCAGTTTTTCAGGCCTCTTTCATGTGTCGACTCTTACAGATAAGAGTAACTGCTTCTCTGGACTACTCTTCTGTGCTAGTATTTCACTCCCATCATTCAGTGGATTTAGGAATGCAGAAGCCCTCATGAAAGTGGAATCACTGTAAATTCAAATACATTTGCCTGTGAAAACCACTTTTTGTTTTTCAGATTGCCTGACCTATCGATTCTTTTCTATCGGAGTACTAAAGAGCAGCTTTGTAGACATAGGGAAAACATCTTCAGTTTCTAAACAGACCTTTCATACCTGCCACACTTAGGAATCTAGGCAGACTACAGAAACTTCTCCTGAAATGAAATAACATCAGTAAAGAAGTCACCTCCAGCGAATGCACATCGAACAAATGCGTCACGCGTGGCTGCCGATCCCGTTCATCCTCTAATGAAGAGGTAAGGACATGAAATAGCTCATGGGCATCCTGTTAAATAGAAGCATAAGATTTAGAGGAAGCAGAAACAAAAGCCATTATCCATTACTAGTAATTATTTGTGTACCTGCTGCAGTTTTGCCAAAAAGCTTTTGCTATAAAGCTGAACGTCCATTATTAAAAATATTCTGGGTCATGTAAAATCTCTCAGAAGAGATTAATACTTGGAGAAGGAAAGAAAAATGGACAGACCAATGCCTGCTTTCCTTGATTTCAATAAAAGCATATCTGAAATCTATGCTGTTTGCTTTGGCTCCAAGATATAAAAGATAGAAACATGTTTTATGAGTGAGATAATTGGTCGAGGTCATTGGCCAGCTGTGCATACTGGAAACAAGAATTAGAAATCTTGTATGTTACATGTAACTAAATTTGGAAATGTTAGTGGAGTCCATCTCTCCAACAGCCAATTAGGGCTTTATCTGTTCTGTTTTAATATTACTGGCTCCATTGAACCAAATCTGAAGGTAATTAAGTATGAGGTTTTGAAGCAGCCAGGGTTTCCATGACAAATATCTAAGCAAACTGAAAACATCATTCATCAATCACATGGTTGGTTTCCTTCACTTTGGAAAGCAAATTTGTACTACAGCAAAAGATTCAGCTTTGACATTTGGGGCTGTTAGTACCACAGCTTGGATTTTCTGTGACTCCATATCTGAGGTGAATATGAGGCAGTTTGACTTGAATTTTGGAATCACCTGCTCTTCAAATGATGAGATCTGCCACCTGTAGAGTCGTAGAACTTCTAAGAGGCAACTTGCGTCCAGGACATCGTCATCTGTTGCCTCTTGGCAGGACAAAGCTGGAGACATCGCATTTAAACATGTTAGAGGGAGCCACAAAGAATGGTTAGAACACAAATCTGTTTATTTTGGACTTTATGTTACTTAAGCATCATATAATTGGTTACAGCAGTTGTTCTTGATTAAGACAGGTAGACAATGACAATCAAACTATTAATTACCATTCTCATCTGACTCAGGCTGACTGCATACATTCTTCTCATCTAATATATATGCAAATTTAAACATTTATCAGCTGCTACACAGAGAATAAATATAAACACTGTCTGAAAAGGCAAAATTTTACTAGTGGATTGGGTAAAAATTGGTAGTTTACACGTCACAGAAACCCCAGCATTAGTGCCCCACCATCCTTACATCAGTTAAATGTACGTGCTGAACTGGCACAAGTTTAGGATGAACAATATCCTGAGACTGAAAACTTCCAAGGGATTCCCTTTAAAACAAAGCCCCGTGAGGAAAGCCAGGGAGAGCCAACAAATCAAACATTTTGACTGCTTAAATAGGATGTAGCTGATAAATTTAACACAGAGGCAAGTCTGAAATGAGTTACCAAACTGGGCTTAGAGGCTTTAACATTTGTATCCAACATCATACAGTGTTTCTCATTTAATAGTCCAGATTTCGGGTAAAATAGCCAGTGTAGGAAAAGACACAAATAATTTTATAATGCATTATTTTTCTTTTATACAGAATTCTCAGCATCCATCTAATTGTGATAATAATTTTTCCTACTTCTCCCATTATACTGGGTCCACATTCATATTGTTTTAACCAGTAATATTCTGAAGAGCATTAAAGCCCAGGGCAGCAGGTGCCATAACCATGTTTTCAGCTCCCCTCTTGCCCTCTGCCTCGATTCATTCAACCCACAGGCAAACTGTGATGCTGGGTTGGTTGCCCACTGCTTCTCAATCGCCAGATGAGTCAAACACAACCTGAAAGCCTTCAGTTGTCGGCCAGGAAACAAACAAACAGCTCTGGGGACACACACACTGGGCTTTGTGGTTTTTTAGGCTGGGTCCAGTAAGTTAATACCTTTTGTATCTCTACCCCTCTGTGAAAACTGGTTGAATTTGGCCAATAAGCTCAAAGTTAGGAGAGGAAAATTAAAAAGAGAAACCTGCAAGACTACATGAGCTTCCTTTCTTTAGGAAAGGAGGGTAGAAACAGTAATATTTTAAGCTAAATATTTTCTCCTGACATGAAAACATTAAAGTACCTCTTAGGAGATGCAGCAAAGTGACAGACAGGTATTGATGCTCGGTGGACTGGTTCTGCTCTGTCTTGTATTGTGCTGTAAATTCCTCCAGCCACTTGATGAAAGAGGGACAGGAAGATAAGCCTTGCAGCAAAGAGTTCATGAAACAGGTGTTTCCTAAGTTAAGAAGGCCGGGTACGAGCCCTACAAATAGAAGTGTAAGAGTTTACACCATGAAGTCTAGGAAAACCTTAACTATTTTGAGGAGCAACTGCTGTGTTAGGTATTAAAATTGAATTATTTTGGTTTATTTGGTACTTGCACCCCATGAAAACTAAGACTCTGATATGTAACAGCATATTATAAAGTGTTTATAAACATGGTTGTCTCTGAGACTTACACCACTGTAAAAACTTTCTTAAAATGCCTTTGAAAAATACTTTTTTCCCCCCCGTAACAGGAATAGATTTCTCTCAGCAACACTAAGGTTCAGGATTACCTACAAATTACTGTAAAAACTGTAAAATTGACCCTTTATGGTGAAAGTTTACCAGGGTCAGTGTGGTCACTGCTGCACCTTTGGGCGGTTCAGCTCAGTTTGGGTTTGGGGAAGATTTCTCTTTTCCTCAGACTGGCCCATTACTATGAAAATTACTGGGTTGCCAAGGATTTATAAGAGGGATTTCTGTAGGATGCTGCTGAGCAAGAGAATTTCATTTCTCTTGAACTAACATTCAGTAAAAACATGTTTATTTTGCATTCCAAAATGCAAAATAAAATAAGGTGCAGTACCTGCAGCAGCGAAGGAATGGACTTATCACCAGACAGAAAAGCATGCCATAATTTTAGAATAAATGCGAGTTAATAGAATATGTAAGAAAACCCCTTTGTTCAATACATAATTGTTTAATTTGTTACATTTCTAAGCAGGCCAGTGCCCAAAATTTTATCGTTTGCCAGAGAAAAGAATTTACAGGGGCTAATAATGCAATAGAGAAACAGGTGCATTCCCAGCAGCCAGAAGAGGGCTCAGCAGAATTGAAATGCAGAAAATCATTAATTGTGGGGGCTTTCGGACCAGGGGTGGGGGTATTTGCCCCCCA